>SJXQ01000052.1:0-52371 GCA_006408695.1 Aepyceros melampus | reverse complement strand
ATCTAGGTACAAAGTTGAAAATAATTTGCCCACAAATTGTTAGAAGTAATATACAAACTTGGAAGGTTATTAGATGCAAGAGCACTATAGAAAATAAATTGTTTAAAAGGCTGGAGAAAATGTGGAGAAAAAGGAAGTCTCTTATACTGTTGGTGGGAATGTAAGTTGGTACAGTCACTATGGAAAAAAAAAAGCTAAAAATAGTATTGCCAAGTATTACCATATGATTCCACAATCCTGTTCTTGAGCATGTATCTGGACAAAACTATAATTCAAACTGATATATGCACCCCTATATTCATAGCAGCACTATTCAGAATAGCCAATACATGGAAGCAACCTAAATGTCCAGCAACAGATGAATAGATAAAGAAGATGTGAGAGATATATACAGTGGAATATTACTCACCCGTTCAAAAGAACAAAATGATGCCATTTCAGCAATATGGATGGACCTAGTGATTATCATACTAAATGAAGTAAGTCAGAAGGAAAAAGTGAAATTATATGATATGATATGATATCATTTATATGTGGAATTTAAGATATGACACAAGAAAGCCTATCTATGAAACAAGGACAGACTCGCAGACATAGACAACCAACTGTGGTTACCAAGGGTGAAGGGAAGTAGAAGAGGGATGAACTTGGAATTTGGTATTGGTATTGGGTTGGCCAATAAGTTCATTTGGATTTTTCCATAGTATGTGGTGGAAAATCCAAATGAACTTTTTTGCCAACCCAATAGATGCAACCTATTACATATAAAAATGGATAGAAAACAAAGTCCTATTCTATAGCACAGGAAGCTATATTCAGTGTCTTTTTTTAAACCATAATGAAAAACAATATAAAAAGGAGTGTCTATAAATGTATAAGTGAGTCACTTTGCTGTTTAGCAGAAATTAACACAACATTGTAAATTATACATCAAGAAAGGTTTTTTTTAATATGCTAGCAGCAAGAAAGCAGGAAGTAAAGTGTTAATAAAGATGCATTTACAATAGCATAAAAATGGAATACTTATGAATAAATCTAATGAGTTCTTCTGAAAATGTGAAACACTAATGAGAGAAATTTAAAAAGACAAGTAAAAGTATTCATCATATTTGTAGATCACAAATGCATTTCTGTAAAAATGTCAACTTTTCCTACATCTACAGATTCAATTCCGTCTCAATCAAAAGCCCTCACCCTTTGAAGTTAGAAATTGATGAGATGATTCTTAAATCTATGTGGAAATGGAAAGGGCTAAGATTAGTTAAGGCAATATAGAGGAAGCAAAAATAGGTAAAAGGCTTAATCTATGATGTTGGAGAAGACTCTTGAGAGTTCCTTGGATTGCAACAAGATCCAACCAGTCCATCCTAAAGGAGATTAGTCCTGGGTGTTCATTGGAAGGACTAATGCTGAAGCTGAAAGTCCAATACTTTGTCCACTTCATGTGAAGAGTTGACTCCTGGCTTAATCTATGATGTTGGAGAAGACTCTTGAGAGTTCCTTGGATTGCAACAAGATCCAACCAGTCCATCCTAAAGGAGATTAGTCCTGGGTGTTCATTGGAAGGACTAATGCTGAAGCTGAAAGTCCAATACTTTGTCCACTTCATGTGAAGAGTTGACTCCCTGGAAAAGACCCTGATGCTGGGAGGGATTGGGGACAGGAGGAGAAGGGGACAACAGAGGATGAGATGGCTGGATGGCATCACCGACTCGATGGACATGAGTCTGGGTAAATTCTGGGAGTTGGTGATGGACAGGGAGCCTGGTGTGCTGCGATTCATGGGGTCGCAAAGAGTCAGACACAACTGAGCGACTGAACTGAACTGATTATGTACCAAGACCTATTAAAATCAACAGTAGTTAAGACAGTGTAGTATTGACACCTGGATGGACAAAAAAGACCAATGAAACAAGAGAGAACCCAGAAATAGACACATACATATACAGTCACTTGATTTTTATGGTGACACTGCAATGTTGTGGCAGAATGGTTTTTTAAAAATGAATGCTGCTATGTTTGGAAAATTTTTTATTAATTGAAAACTTGTACTGTTGGTATTTTTTATAATTTCTGAAAATTTTAAAGCTATTTCAGTTTTAAATAGTACTTCAGTCCAAATTTTATTTCTTCTTGGTTTGGAATTCCAGATAGACTTACTGTACACTTCTTTACTCTGACTTTCCTTTCTGTCGTCATATGTTTATGTTTTTCAAATCTTTATCTTTTGTATTGTACTTTGGATAATGTATAATAATTATTTTCCCTTGGTGGTTATTTCTTGTTCTTTCTGTTTTCAATGGGCTTTTGACTTATAGAAATTCTATGTGAGTTTTAAAAGAAACTTTTTGGAAATTATGTATTTTTCTGTGCTGCTTGCTCATATTTTCATTGTTTTTTTATTTCTGAAAAGATATTGAAATCTTATCTGGTAATTTAAATATCTGGAGTTTCTGTTCATTTTCAATCACGGTGCCATGCATTTGTGTGTTTAAATTTAGAACCATTTTCTTGAATTTATTTCAATTTTTTTGTGGAAATTCTTTGAAGCCAGGAATAAAGATGTTTCTTTAAGAAAGTATTAATTTTTTTACCATATATTCATGGATATTAATAGGTCAGAAAAATTTGAAATAAATTTATATTCTTGAAGTTTTTTTGAAAAAAAAAAAAAGAATGCTGCTGGGTCAGTTGGATGATTCATGTCAACAACAACAACAAAAAAATGACAGGTGGATTGTAACCTACATGTGAAAGGCAATACAAACCAAAATAAGACAAAAAAAAAAAAACCTCTCTTAGAAGAAGATGTGGGAGAATAATTTCATAATTTGGAATTGGGCAAAATCATTTTAAGTAGCAGATTCAAAGCTCCAACCAGAAAGGAAAAAATAATTGGTGAGTTGGACTACATTAAAATGAAGAGCTTCTGTTCTTCACCAGATACCACAGAGGGAGTGAAAAGGCAGTTCATGAGATGAAAGAAGATATTTGAAATGCATATATTTGACAAAAGACCAATTTCCATACAAATAATTGTTACTGTTCAGTTGCTAACTTGTGTCCCGCTCTTTGCGGCCCCATGGGCTGCTACAGCCCACCAGGCTTCCCTGTCCTTCACTATCTCCCAGAGTTTGCTCAAATTCACTTCCATTGAGTCGGTAATGCTTTCTGACCGTCTCAACCTCTGTCACCCTCTTCTCCTTTTGCCTTCAGTCTTTACTTCAGGGTCTTTTCCAATGAGTCAGCTCTTCGTATCAGGTGGCCAAATAGTGGAGCTTCAGCTTCAGTAATGGTCCTTCCAATTAATATTCAGAGTTGATTTCCTTTAGGATTGACTGGTTTGATCTCCTTGCTGTCCAAGGGACTCTCAAGAGTCTTCTCTAGCACCGCAGTCCACAATTGGAAAGCATCAATTTTTTGGTGCCCAGCCTTTTTAATGGATCCAACTCTCCCATGACTGCTGGAAAGACCATAGCTTTGACTGTATGGACCTTACCTTGGCAAAGTGATGTCTCCTCTTTGTAAAATACTATGTAGGTTTGTCATAGCTTTTCTTCCAAGGAGCAAGTGTTTTTTAATTTCATGGCTACAGTCACCATCCACAGTGATTCTGGAGCCCATGAAAAGAAAATCTGTCACTGTTTCCACTTTTCCCCTTCTATTTGCCATAACGTGATGGGACCAGATGCCATGATCTTAGCTTTTTGCATGTTGAGTTTTAAGCCAGCTTTTTGACTCTCCTCTTTGACCCCTCATCAAGAGGCTCTTTAGTTCCTCTTTACTTTCTGCCATTAGAGTGGTATCTATGCATATCTGAGGTTGCTGATATTTCTCCCGGCCATCTTGTTTCCAGCTTGTGAGTCATCTAGCCTGGCATTTCACATGATGTGCTCTGCATGTAAAATAAATATGCAGGGTGACAATATACAGCCTTGATGTACTCCTTTCCCAATTTTGAGCTAGTTAGTTTTCCATGTTTGATTCTATTAATTAACTGTTGCTTCTTGACCCACATACATGTTTCTCAGGAGACAGGTAAGGTGGTCTGGTACTCTTATCTCTTTAAGAATTTTCCAGCAAAAGAGACACAGTTGTATAGAATGGCCTTTTGGACTCTGTGGGAGAGGAAGAGGGTGGGATGGGTTGGCAGAGTGGCAATGTAACATGTGTGATATCATAAGCGAAACGAATTGCCAGTCCAGGTTTGATGCAGGATGCAGGATGCTAGGGACTGATGCACGGGGATAATCCAGAGAGAGGGTGTGGGGCGGGAGGGTGGAGGTGGGGGTCGGGATTGGGAGTTCATGTACACTCATGGCTAATTCATGTCAATGTGTAACAAAACGAATACAGTATTGTAAAGCAAAACAAACTAAAAAGTAAAAATTAATTAAAAAAAAAAAAAGAATTTTCCATAGTTTGTTGTGATCCACACAGTCAAATACTTAAGGCATAGTCAATGAAGCAGAAGTAGATATTTTTCTGGAATTCCCTTGCTTTCTCCATGACCCATCAAATGTTGGAATTTGATCTTTGGTTCCTCTGCCTCTGTGAAACTCAGCTTGTGCATCTTAAAATTTTCTGTTCATATACTGGTAAAGCCTAGCTTGAAGGCTTTTTAGCTAGCATGTGAAATGAGCACATTTGCACAGTAGTTTGAGCATTCTTTGACATTGCCCTTCTTTGGCATTAGAATGAAAACTGACCTTTTCCAGTCCTGTGGCCACTGCTGAGTTTTTCACGTTTGCTGACATATTGGTAAGAGTTCTTTAAACACATATAAAGACACTTACAGACCAATAGCTAAAAAGCAGTCCACTTAAGTGCCAAAGGATTTTAACATTCACCTTACGTTAGAGAGGACATCTAAATAGCTATAAAAATATATGAAAAATATTCAACATCATTATGAATCAAGGCAATGAAAATTAAAAGCACAATGGTCTATAAGTTGTACCCTCTGAAACAGAAATACATTGAAAATGGTAAAGGGTATCTGATGCTGAAAAGAATGGATCAGTCAGTACAATGAGACACCATTGGTAGGAGTATTAGTTGGTACAGCTGTTTTGAAAACTGTTCAGTAAACCAGAGATCAAATTGCCAACATCCACTGGATCATGCAAAAAGCAAGAGTTCCAGAAAAACATCTATTTCTGCTTTATTGACTATGCCAAAGCCTTTGACTGTGTGGATCACAATAAACTGTGGATAATTCTGAAAGAGATGGGAATACCAGACCACCTGACCTGCCTCTTGAGAAATCTGTATGCAGGTCAGGAAGCAACAGTTAGAACTTGACATGGAACAACAGACTGGTTCCAAACAGGAAAAGGAGTATGTCAAGGCTGTATATTGTCACCCTGCTTATTTAACTTCTATGCAGAGTACATCATGAGAAACGCTGGACTGGAAGAAACACAAGCTGGAATCAAGATTGCCAGGAGAAATATCCATAACCTCAGATATGCAGATGACACCACCCTTATGGCAGAAAGTGAAGAGGAGCTAAAAAGCCTCTTGATGAAAGTGAAAGAGGAGAGTGAAAAAGTTGGCTTAAAGCTCAACATTCAGAAAACGAAGATCATGGCATCTGGTCCCATCACTTCATGGGAAATAGATGGGGAAACAGTAGAAACAGTGTCAGACTTTATTTTTTGGGGCTCTAAAATCATTGCACATGGTGACTGCAGCCATGAAATTAAAAGACGCTTACTCCTTGGAAGAAAAGTTATGACCAACCTAGATAGTATATTCAAAAGCAGAGACATTACTTTGCCGACTAAGGTCCGTCTAGTCAAGGCTATGGTTTTTCCTGTGGTCATGTATGGATGTGAGAGTTGGACTGGAAAAAGGCTGAGCGCAGAAGAATTGATGCTTTTGAACTGTGGTGTTGGAGAAGACTCTTGAGAGTCCCTTGGACTGCAAGGAGATCCAAACAGTCCATTCTGAAGGAAATCAACCCTGGGATTTCTTTGGAAGGAATGATGCTAAAGCTGAAATTCCAGTCCTTTGGCCACCTCATGCGAAGAGTTGACTCATTGAAAAAGACTCTGATGCTGGGAGGGATTGGGGGCAGGAGGAAAATGGGACAACAGAGGATGAGATGGCTGGATGGCATCACTGACTCGATGGACATGAATCTGAGTGAACTCTGGGAGCTGGTGATAGATAGGGAGGCCTGGTGTGCTGCGATTCATGGGGTTGCAAAGAGTCAGACACGACTGAGCAACTGAACTGAACTGAACTGAACTGGGTGTCTACAAATGTTGAACATACTCCTACTCTGTGACCCAGCACTTCTACTCCTATATGTGGACATACCCATCAGAAACGCATACATATGTCTGCCAAAATGCATGTATGTAAGTACCAGAGTATTTACATTGTACCAAAAAGGCACAGTGTCAATACCAGTGGAAACCACCCAAATATCTATCAGCAGAAAAAGGAATAAATAAATCATAGTATATTCATGCATAGATAATGGAATATTACAACAAGGAGGGTGTTAGTGACTAGAAGGAGCACAGTGGGGGTTTTCTCAGAAACTGGGGGTGGTGTGCTTCTTGATCTAGGTGCTGGTTTTGTGGTTATATTCACTTGGTGGTCACTCAGCAAGCTGTACCCTTATGATAAACATACATTTTGTGCCCTATGTTGTACCTGAAATAAAAATTTCACTTTAAAACAGCAAGTAGACTTAGTGACTGCAGAGCCAAGAAGATAGTAGGTGAGCAGTCAGGATGTGGAGCACTAGGCAGCTTTTCCAAAAGTTCAGGCACAAGGAGCTTCCTTGACGACTCAGTGGTTAAGAATCCATCTGCCAGTGCAGGAGACAAGGGTTCAGTCCCTGGGCTGGGAAAATCCGCACGCCACATAGCACTTAAGCCTGTGCTATAGAGCCTGAGAGCCACAACTACTGAATCCCACGTGCCCTAGAACCCATGTTCCACAACAGGAGAAGTCACAGCAGTGAGAAGCCCATGTACTGCAACTAGAGAGCAGCCCTTACTTGCCACAAGTAGAGAACAGCCTGAGCTGCAACCAAGACCCAGTACAACCAAAAATAAACAATATATACATGAATACATAAAATTAAAAAGAAAAAGAATAAGGCCAAGCTGATGGTGGTTAAAAAATAGCAGAATAAGTTCCAGGAGAGTGAAGCTGAAAACCAAGAGGACTTAATAATGAATTGGCTGAGGCAGGAAGCATGAGAAGTGGGTGTCAGAGTTGACACTTAGGCTTTGACTTGTGTAACCAGAGAATGTTTCCCTCCCCATAAAAGGGGAGCCTTGGAAGTTGTTGTTCAGTCACTAGATCTTGACTGACTCTTTGTGACTCCATGGATTGCGGCATGCCAGGCTTCCTTGTCTTTCACTGTCTCCTGGAGTTTGCTCAAATTCATGTCCATTGAGTCAACAATGCTATCTAACCATCTCATCCTTTGCCACCTACTTCTCCTTTTGCCTTCAGTCTTTCCCAGCATCAGGGTCTTTTCCAGTGAGTTGGCCCTATGCATCAGGTGGCCAAATTACTGAAGCTTCAGCTTCAACATCAGTCCTTCCAATGACTGTTCAGAGTTGATTTCCTTTAGGATTAAATGATTTGATCTCCTTGCTTTGGAGGGGGTTATTCATCAGAGTATCTGGGGAGATGAGTATATGTTTAGAGTTGAGGTTCTAAAGAGACACAAGTAAACTCATCGCATAGTCAGTGGATATATAGGTCTGGAGTCCAGAGCAAAGACCAGGACTTAATGGATGTCTAAGAGACGGAACTGAACTGAATTTTTGGATAAAGATACCAATTATTCTTATCCTGGGCACCACAGGACTAAATGCTTTACCTGTAAAATTTCTCTTGGTTCCCAGGTCTACGGTCATACTTGAAGGTGTGGCATTCCCAGAGATCAAGATGAGATTTAGAGAAGTTATGCAAATTACTAATGGATTGAGCTGTAGGAAGGGGTAGAAAGAAGGATGATGGAGATGTTTACATTCAGGTCTTCTGACTTAAGTTCTGGGAGTTGCTGCTGAATCATGATGTTCCTATGGGTGGATTCACTGGTCTATAGAGTCATGGACCTCAGGTGAGAAAACAAGGGCAACTGCAGCATTTCCGTTAGAAGAAATCTTTAAGAAAAGACTTCATGCATCCATCTTTCAGAATGGGAAGGAGCTCAGAAGTCTGAACTCCATGATTGTCCCAGATTAGATTTGGAAGATAAACACTCCGTGTTCAAACCTAGTTAATACATCCATCAGTTAAATGACCTTGGGCAAATTGCTTAACTTATCCATGCCTGTGTGAGTTTTCTACTGCTGCATAAAAAAATCACTGCAGCTTAGTGGCTTAAAATAGCACACACTTATCATCTCCCAGTTCTTGTGGGGAGCAATCTGGGCACTGCTCAGCTGATTCTTCTGTTCAGGTGAAGTGATTAGCCAGGGCCTGGGGTCTCATCTGAGGCTTGTCTGGGGAAGGATCTGCTTTCATTTACATGATTATTGACAGAATTCAGGCCCTGGTAGAATGTGAGATTTAGGGCCTCCACTCCTTGCCGGGCTATCAGTTGGAGGTCACCCTAGTTCCTTGTGATGTTGTTGTCTTTGTGCAATGACTGACCTTGTCAAAGCTGGCTGGCAAGGAAGAGTTAATAAAGAATGTCTCCTAGGAACTTCCCTAGTGGTCCAGTGGTTAAGACTTTGCCTTCCAATGTAGGGGGTACATGTTCGATCCCTGGTCTAGGACCTAAGATCCCACATGCCTTGAGCTCAAAAAACCAAAACATAAAACAGAAGCATTATTGTAACAAATTCAATAAAGACTTTAACAAATGGTCTACATAAAAAAGTAATCTTTTAAATAAAGAATGGCTCCTAGAAAGATGGAAATTATAATGCAGAGCACACATCATGAAAGTGACTTCCTCTCACTTTTGCATATTTTATTGATTACAGTGAGTCTCAGGTCTTAAACCCTCAAGGGCAGAGGATGACCCAGGGCATGGACACCAGGAGTCCTATCATTAGGGGCCACCTTTGTGTCTATCTGCTATGATGCCTCAGTGTTCTTATCTATTTGATGGGAATAGCATTTGTATCTACCTCGTGAGTGTTTGTATGGCACAAATGAGATAATGCATGTAAAGCACTATTTAAGTGCTTAGCACAGTCCCTAAGACATAGTTTGTGCTCAAAAAAATGGTTAGCTGCTGTTTTTATTCTTCCAAAGTCTGCAATCATATGACCAAATGAAAGGATTATTTATTCTTATAAATAGATTCACTGTGGATGGCCAGCTTCCTGTGGGACATTTAAAATGCAATGCCATTCAAATTACCAAGGAAGAATGCGCCCTAACTCCAAATTTCTGTGGGAGAGTAGGAGCCCAACTTTGGTGGGCTAGTGGCTGAAATCTACCTGTTGTCATAAAGATGTGAGTTTATTTTTCTACTGTATAAAACCAATTATCTAATACAGATGGTCACCTCAATTCCTAAATAAATTTAATATGAACTATATGTGATAAATAGTACTTTCAAAACTTCTTGAGGATCATTGTTTATCTTGAGCACATGTATGCAATGGTTGTGTCTGCTTAGCTACCTAAGAGGGTGATATTTCTTTCTGTCTTTGCAATCTCTTCACAAATTGCCAACAGTATGCATCACATTCTAATGTAATGCTTATTCAATAATAGAATTATTTTCTTTTTCTTCTAAAAAATGCAGTGGCATTCCTAAGCAAACACACACCCACAATGGTGCAGGAGGGAAAAAATAAGGCAAACCAGTAACCATTGCAAAGGAGGAAAAGGCAGCTGTGTCTGGCACTGAAATATGATAAGTGAATGCCCCCACCATCTGGTGGGGTCTACTGTCACCTTTTTGCTGATATATGAGCCAGGGTTCCATCACATTAGTTTCCAATCAGTCATAGCATGGAGATCATGTTGACTTTCAAATACTAGCTCACTGATGTTCAAGTACAAATATCTGCCTTTTAGTCATGGACATGTAAAACATGTATCATCCTTGCTGTTACAAATCAGCAGGCTTACAAGAGACCCTCGGATAATGACTTTCAACTTTAAACCAACAGGAGGTAGAGGAAAGGGGTTGGATCAGGAATCAGGAGTCCTGGGTCTAAATCCCGACTCTCGCAATGATGATTGTTGTGTCTTGGGTCCAGTTATTTCCTTCTGGTCCTCAACTGCCTCATCTGTAATACCAGAGGTTTATACTACTGGGTCTCTACAAGTCTTTCCTCTGATAAATTTCTTTGATTCTGAATTTAAATGGCATGTAAGACTTCTGGTTCTGCTAGAGGTAATTGGAGTTGCGGCTTGCCTCTGTTCCTCTAAAAAGGTCAAGGCATCCAGCTCCTGATCCCTGTGTTTAATGTTCATCTGCCAACCTGAAATTTAAGTTGGTCATGCAAGAGCCTCCTGTGCCTGAATGCATCTGAGGGTAAAAATAACTTCCCAAGAATTCTCCCCGAGGGTGAGCAATTTTACATGCATTAGTACCCTTAGCTTCTGCACGACTTCTCACCACCCTCCTTAATGTTCTAGTAAAAGGTGTGCATTCACAGTGCTAAAGTGTTTCACAAAAAGAAGACAGGCTGATCTATCAAGCCTGCCAATGTCATTATATTAAAGAGGGACTTTTCAGGATCTCAGGAGGGGGATGTTTGTTCATTTGTTCATTCATTCAACAACCAAGTACTTTGTAACTAACATATGTCAAACCAGAGTCTTGGGAATACAGCTCTGAAAAGGGGGATCAGTCTTAGGAAGCATAAAATTTAGTGGGATAAATAAGCAAAGATATAATTATATGTATACATGACCAAACGATGGATGGCATTATTGCTTTAAAACCATTCTCTTTTGGGTGAGAGTGAAGATTTTGATGAGGACAATAATGGTACTGATATTGTTGTTGTTCATCGCTAAGTTATGGCTGACTCTTTTGCGACCCCATGGACTGTAGCCCACTGGGCTCCTGTGTCCGTGGGATTTTTCAGGCAAGAACACTGGAGTTGGTTGCCATTTCCTTCTCCAGGGAATCTTCCTGACTCAGGGATCAAACCTGTGTCTCCCGCATTAACAGGTGGATTCTTTATCACTGAGCCACCAGGGAAGCCCATGGTACTGATATAACCAGGCACTATTTGAAGTGCTTTCCATATACTAACTAATTTAATTTTCACAAAAACTCTTTGATATAGGTGCTATTATGTATAATTCCCATTTTTCAGACAAACAAATTTGCAGCAGAGAGAGGTCAAGTTACTTGTTCAGGATCAGGAGCCTATCATAGGCAGATTCCTCTTGATGGTTCCCCAGACATGATAGAGCTGTTTATTCAGCAGGGATTCACTGGACATTAACTATGGGCTAGGGGATGGGGCATCAGAGATATGTTCCCCCTCCTGGAGGAGTCCACGAGCCGTGGTGCACGAGTCTATCAGAACCACATGCAGAATACTGTGGAGTCATTTGTGCCCCCAGATGTGCACACATAGTTTCCTTAATTACCAGGAATATCTCTCACTTTCCATTTGCTTTTGATCAAATATGTAGCCCAAGAATATTGCAGACAAACTTCAGGCATTTAAGAAACATCTTAATAGGAATGTAAGTTGGTACATCCACTGTAGAAAACAGTATGGGAGTTCCTCATAAACTAAAAATAGAATTACCATATGATCCAGCAGTTTCACTCTTGGAAATATACCAGACAAAACTGTAATTCAAAAAGATACATGCACCCCCATAATCATAGCAGTCACCACCAAAATATGGAAGCAACTTAAATGTCTATCAGCAGACAAATGGATAAAGAAGATGTGCTGTATATACACAATGGACTATTACTCAACTATAGAAAGAATGAAATCCTGCCATTTGTAGCAACATGGATACAACTAGAGATTATCATATTAAGTGAAGTAAGTCAGAAAGAGAAGACAAATATATGATATCACTTACATGTGAAGTCAAAAATATGGCACAAGTGATCCTATCTACAAAACAGAAGCAGACTTAGAGAGAACAGACTTGCAGTTGCCAAGAGCAGGGGTTGAGAGAAGGATGAAATGTGTGTGGGGTTGATAGATGAAAACCATTACATTTAGAATGGATAAACAACAAGGTCCTAATGTACAGTACAGGGAAGTACATTCAACATCCTGTGATGAACCATAGTTTATAGAATATAAGAAACAGAATGTAAGAAATATAAGGAAAAGAATATAAGAAACAGTGTATATATTGGGCTGGCCAAAAGGTTTGTTTGGGTTTTCCATAACACATTATGGAAATCTTGAATGAACTTCAAGTTTTGGGTTACTTTGTTGTACGGCAAAAATTGCACAACATTGTAGATCAACTGTACTTCAGCTAAAAAAAAAAAAAAAGGAAACACCTTGACAGATTTGTTGTTCTTGCCCTATCAGTAAACTGTATATTGTTACATATTTTTCCCAGAGCAGGGACTTGTGCCAACTCAGAATATAAAAGTGCTGAAATTCTCACATATCATGTTCATTTCTGATCAGAGTCATGTATGGGGAAACGATCTGTGGAATGTCAAAAATGGGATGCATATCTTGGCTGCTCAGCCGTAGGTCTCAAGTTTTCCCACCCTTTGTCACCAAGAGCGGTCCCTTCTTAAATAGTCTGCCGCTCACCTCAGCTTGAAGTGGGTATTCCAGGCCGCATCCTGCCCTTTCACAAGCAGGGCTGAGACTCGTATATCATTGTCAGAGAGTTATTTGTGAAGTGTTGTCATGATGCTTTGAAAAGTATGCTTTGATGCTGGGCTGCCAGCCATGTACTCCGAGTGGACAACAATGCAAGCAGATGTGTCAGAGGCCACGATTATCTGAATAACAGCAGAGAAACTCTGACAACCTCATGGGAAAAATCCCATTCCTAAGATTAGGCAAAGCATCGTATGGGCCAGAGGAAAAACATCTGTGTGTCAGTACCCTTCTTAAGAACTTGTTTGCCTCTGGCTGAAACCTCCTGGTCATTCCTGCAGCCTCAGTGATGCTTCCACTTTTCTTTCAACCTTGTCTCCTGTCCACATCTTCCCATCTTTCTTGACCACCTCCTCCTCCTTTGCATTTGCTGCCTCTGTGAGGGTTTCTTCCCCAGGTCTTCACCTGGCCACTTCCTCTGTATCATTCCCACCTTACCTCTAGTGAGAAACCCTTCTTGACTCCTTTGTTTAATATAAGTCCCCCTGACCCCTGCTCCTTTCTCTCCTAGCAGTCTTATTTTCTTCATAGTAATTCTTCCCATCTTTTAAAAAATATTTTCTTTGATGTGGGCCATTTTAAAAGTCTTTATTGAATTTGTAACAGTATTGCTTCTGTTTTGGTTTTTGGCCCTGAGGCATGTGGGATTTTAGCTCCCTGACCAGGGATCAAACCTGCACCCCCCTTTATTGAAAGGTGAAGCCTTAACCACTGGACTGCCATTGAAGTCTTTTTTTTTTTTTAAGAATTCTTGTTATCTCAAAAAAAAAAACACTCCTCTATGAATTTATTATGTGTTTTATCCATTAGAACGTAGCTTCTTGAAGACAGTGCTTTGCCCCACATTTCATGGGTATCCACTAGGATAGGACCTGGCCCAGATAAGATATGGAAATATTTGGAGTGGGGGTAGAAAAATAGATTAATGAATTAAATGAAGACAGAAAAATATTGGTTTCCTTTTATAGAACTGGTTCAGTCAGAGTGTTATAGAACAGATTATAGACTCTGGTGAACTATCACATTCATAAGGGCTTCCTAGATGGTGCTAGTGGTAAAGAGCCCACCTTCCAATGCAGGAGATGGAGAAGATGCGGGTTTGATCCCTGGGTTGGGAAGATCCTGTGCAGAAGGCAGTGGCAATCCACTCCAGTATTCTTGACTGGAAAAATTCTGTGGACAGAGGAACCTGCTGGGCTACAGTCCAGAAGGTCACAAAGAATCAGAGGCAATGAGCACGTATGTACAAGAAAGAGGAGGATAGTTGGGGTTTTGATCCTGGACTCTGGAGCCACGTGGCCTGCGTTTGAATCTCTGTGCAGTCATGGCCTCTGTGACCTCGGCCAAGCTATTTAACCTCGCAGAGCCTCAGTATTTCATTTCTGAAATAACGTGATTGCTGTAAGGATTAGAGGTTGATATTTGTAGAGCGCTTCTATGTTTCCTGGCACAGAGTAAGCAGTAGGTAAGCGGGTAGATATTCTTGGCATTATGTTGAAGTCACATCCATCTCCTACAGCAGTAATCCTCTCTGGGGGTGGTTCTACCCTCTAGGGGGCATTTGGGGAGTATACTTGCATCTTGCAGTGATTGAGGAGGGCTCCTGGCACTTGGTGGGAGGAAGAAATGGTAGTTATCCTGTGATTTATAGGGAAGAATTTTTTCCATCTCCAGCATGTCCTATAAACCAGCTAATGCTAGATGTTCATGTAGGTCAAGAGCCTATTTACAAGGACCTGACTGTGGTTTTTTTTTTTTTTTTTTTTTTTTTGTGGCGTGGTTGAATTTACCCTGAATGTTTGAGGAGTTTACCGGCATGCAAATTGAGGAAAACCTATGCTTTGTTTTATTTGGAATTTTATCAGAAGTTGTTTCCTATTTTGAAAATATTCATCAAATTTATACATGTTTCATGGTATTTGACCCACTAGAATAGCCACCTGAACCAGCATGTAGCTTGCAGCTGTCACGATGATTTTTCATATATGTACAAATAAACTGACTTTTTTCTGCTTAGAAAATGCCAAATAGGAAAACAGATATCAATATTCAACTGCTTGTCTCTTGACATCAAAGGAATTCAGGCTGAGTGAGTGATCACAGACTAGTCCTTCCTGAGAGTGTACTTTTTGAAATACACATAATTTTAATCATTTATTTTACTTTATTTCTCTTTTATAATTAAAGTAGTAAAGAGAATTCTAGCATTATCTTTGTGTCATATTGTGGTAATTCTTACACTATTTCAGACCCTCCATCGGCTGAATGATATAACTCACTGAAGGCTCAGATGATGGTTATCAATTTTTAGCAATAAAGTATTTTTTAACTAAAGTACATTAACATATATAAGATTTTTTTTAGACATAATGCTAATGCACACTCAATAGACTATAGTAGAGTGAAAGCATGACTTTTATATACACTGGGAAACCAAAAACTTCGTGTGACTCACTTTATTGCAGTGATCTGGAACTGAGCCCATCTCATTTCTCAGGTCTCCCTGTATGTTTTATTTATTTTTTAATTAAAAAATTTTTATTGGAGTATAGTTGTTTTATAATGGTTGGATAATTTCTACTGTACAGCATAGTGAATCAGCTATATGTATACATATATCTCCTCTGTTTTGGATTTCCTTTCCATTTAGGTCACCACAGAGCATTTAGTACAGAGTTATACAGTAGGTTTTATACAGGAGAATTATACAGTAGGTTTTCACTTGTCTATTTTATACATAATATCAGTTGTGTATACATGTCAGTCCCAATCTCCCAGTTCAGCTCTGCCATTACCATACTTTTCTGACTCCATAATCAAGTAGAAGCCGCGCTGACACTCCTGTGGTCTTGGATGAACTGGAGGCACCCGCTCAGTGATCTTGTGCCAAGAGACCAACATTGGATATGGGCCTCTCACTCTGGGCAGAGTTCCCTCCAGAGAGGCACGATGCTGACCTCACCAGGCAGCACGTTCACTGGCAGCCTCTAGAACTTGATGATGCTGATTCTGGGAGTTTCAGGACCCTTCACAAACCTGGGATTGGCCCAGTGAATTCTGGTTCAAGCATGGTACCTGCTGCCCAATAACGGCAGTGTTAGCAAAGCTCCCTTGGGCCTCAGGAATGTGGGCTGTCTGCTCTTGCATTACACTGTACCGGGCAGCTCTGCTTTGAAAGATTATTTCATAGTTACTTTTTGCAATTTTCCCATTTCTTTCTCATGACAACTCTCTACCCTGCCAGCCCACCATCTGCATCCTTTTCACTAAACCGCAGTGAAGTGTTAGAATTTACAGCGGAGGAAGGCTGAATGCCAGGTTGTGACTACTGTCATTATTCAACAGAATCTAGGATTTTCTGGACAATCTGAGACACTAAGGAAACTCAAAGTCGTCTAGATGAGGGTGCAGGAGATAGAGCTTAGAAGTGTTATCATTCTGTCACTGCATTTGTTTTTGTTTTTAATGTAAACATGGGCTTATAAAGAATTAATGGTCCCCCAGGGTCTCATTCTAAATCCTTCAAAGTTAACTGTAAGAACAATGCAGTTCTCCTCAAGGCCAGCATTTTGTCCTTCATACAACATTCTGATCTTAGGTCTCATTGTGAATGTCTGTTTTTTAAATACCTATGGCCGATTCACGTTGTTGCATGGCAGAAAGCAACACAACATTGCAAAACAATTATCCTCCAATCTAAAAATAAATCTGAAAAGCTAAATGTCTTATGAATAAATTAATAATTTATAATAGTAATAATAAAAATGTTATCATTCTGAGTCAGACAAGAAAGAATCACCTATCAAAATGTCAGAGATGTGTAAGGACACTGAGCTATCCCAGGACCACCCAGGGTTCCAGGCAGAAGACAGATACCCGGACTCCTAGCTATGGACCCTTCTGCAAGGTCAGAGTGGTGATGATTTCAGAAGAAATGGGGCAGATCAGGAGATTCCAGCTGGTACGTCCAATCCAGCTCATTCCCTGCTTCTTGGGAGTGAGAAAAATTTTTGCCTGTATGTTGAGAAAATTTTTTACATTTTTAAATGCTTGGGGGGGGTGGGTGGTAAATAAAGGAAGAGTAATATCATGTAGCACATGAAAATGATGTGAAATCCAACAATCGATGTCCATAAATAATTTTGCTGGAAGGATGAGATTCAACAATCGATGTCCATAAATAATCTTGCTAGAAGGACCAGGATGCGGCATCTAAATAAAAATGACATCTTGGAGGAAAGTCTGAGATGGCAAGAAAGTGGGGTTGTGTTTAAAATAATGAGCTCCTTACAAGTTAATAAGATAGCACTGTCAGATGATGCCACCCTAATCTGATTTGTACCAAAGCCAAGGCCGAAATGCATTCTTTGGTTGAAAGGAAATGTAGCCTCAGTGATACTAATATTCAAGCAATTTACCAAGTGATAAAACTAAAGTAATTTATTATAATTTTATGAGGAGAATCTCTTTCCTTGGTTTAGGAAAGGTTTTTATTGCCTCTAGTCCTGCAATTTCACTCTTGCTAATATTGATTTTGCTATAATCTCTTTCCATTTTTTATACTTTTCAAGTTATTTCTTGATGTGGATAAAATTCACTTTTTAACACAGTTGAAGATATAAAAACCAACCTTCGAGAAAATGTATTATGATAATTATATTTTACTACTACTGGCCAATGTCTGTCTCGTCAAGGCTATGGTTTTCCCAGTAGTCATGTATGGATGTGAGAGTTGGATTGTGAAGAAGGCTGAGTGCCAAAGAATTGATGCTTTGAACTGTGGTGTTGGAGAAGATTCTTGAGAGTCCCTTGGACTGCAAGGAGATCCAACCAGTCCATTCTGAAGGAGATCAGCCCTGGGATTTCTTTGGAAGGAATGATGCTACAGCTGAAACTCCAGTACTTTGGCCACCTCATGTGAAGAGTTGACTCATTGGAAAAGACTCTGATGCTGGGAGGGATTGGGGGCAGGATGAGAAGGGGACGACAGAGGATGAGATGGCTGGATGACATCATGGACTTGATGGCTGTGAGTCTGAGTGAACTCTGGGAGTTGGTGATGGATGGGGAGGCCTGACGTGCTGCGATTCATGGGGTCACAAAGATTTGGACACGACTGAGCAACTGAACTGAACTGAACTGCTGGCCAATAGTATGTGTGTGCCGACAGAAAAAAAAAATTTTTTTTTGAGTCACTAGAATTTTTTGTCTCCTTAATCATTTTTTTTTTAAAATCTTAAAACAAGGGCCAAAGAGGTCAGGAATGTCCCTTTGAGGGCCCTGTCTATTGGGAAGGGCTTTGAAAAGCTTCTGAGAACAAAGATCAGCATTCTCTCGCAGGCCTAGGTGGCTCTGGAAATACCCTTTAGTGGTTCCCTATTGTCCTAAATTATTTAATGAGTCCAAGTGCATTACATCTATGATTTTATGAAACCCTTGGAGGCAGGTGGGGTTCATGGTGAGATGTTACAAAGGAGGGAAATTAGGCCCACTGAGTTGAAACCCTGTCCCATGCTCTGGCGGCTGCCATGTCATGCAGTGAGGGGGTCTGACCTCATGGATTCCAGGATCTTTCCACCACTCTGGGATGCAGGGCCTCCATAGAAGTTGCCTCCATATGACCAGAGACAACATGGGGACCTTCGAGGTCTGAAATGTAGGGCTGAATGCCCTCCAACGTGAGCGATCTGTGTCCTTCCCCCACTTTTTCTTTCATTAAGAGGAAAACAATATTTATAAGAAATAATTAACATTTCTTTAAATAAGTGAAAGCAGACTAAATTCAGTGGATATACTAAATACAAAATATAAAATAATTCAGGGTATTTTTCAGTTACATTATTATGTTCCTCTTTAAATATATGCACGTATGCTCAGTCATGTCCGACTCTTTGAGACCCTCTGGACTGTTGCCCGCCAGGCTCCTCTGTCCATGGGGGTTTTCCAGGCAAGAATACTGGAGTGGGCTGCCATTGCCTTCTCCAGGGGATCTTCCCAACCCAGCAATTGAACCTGCATCTCTTGAATCTCCTGCATTGGCAGGTGGATTCTTTACCACTGAGCCCTCTATTTAATCTGTAATGAGAGTGTTCTTGGATTAATACTATGTCTGAAATGATTTATAACAAGATTTGCAGTAGTACATACATATTTTTTATACATAAAAATATTCTCTTCCATTATAGTTTATCATAGGATATTGAATATAGTTCTCTGTGTTATACATTAAGACCATGTTGTTTATCCATTCTAAATGTAATAATTTACATCTACCAACCCCAAACTCCCAGTCCACCCCTCTACCTCCCTCTTGGCAACCATAAGTTACCTCTGAGTCTGTTTCTGTCTTGGAGCTAAGTCATTTGTGTCATATTTTAGATTCTCTTTAGGAGTGTGATAGTTCTGAGTCTTGTTGCTAGGCTAGCAGGGTTTCCAGGCATGCTAATGAGAGTACATCTCAGCTCTGAACGTCTTTGGGTGGGGTGTTTATGTCTCTTCTCTCCCAATGCAGGAAGCATTGCCAAAGCCTGGTGTTAAATGAAAGGGACAATTCAGGGCTTTGAGACTAACTTGCACGTATCAAACACTTTACACATCCTCCATGTCTTACCAAGGAGAATGCAAGTGCATCTCCCTATGTGTGACCTAACCCTCACACAGGATTCTGGCTCACAAAGCATTTTTTAGGAACAAGACCCTATGGAAGCCCTTCAAGGTTAAATGTTATACCCTTTTTACAGATAAGGAAACTGAGGAACAGCTAACTATAGTGACGTACTTGGGGTTCCATAACTAGAGATCAGAGGTACAGGTGCAGCTCAGGCTTCCTGACTTGCTTGGGGCCCACTGATAAGGTGGACCAAGGTGGACCCTCCATGAATTATCAGGACATCTCCTTTGGGATGCATTTGCCTAGTTTCCTCCTACTGGCTTCCAACAGCTATTTCCCCAAACATATTTTACATGGTTTTGCTTCCATTAGACCTTTGTCCTTGTGTTAATGGCCTTCATTTCCCAGTAGCCTCTCAGAGCTAGTATCTGCTGAGTGTGCATATTTTATACAATTCCCTCAAACCTATGGTTTCTTTGAAGATCCAGAAAGCAAACAGAGAAACTGGGATTTGCCCTCATGCTACTCTGATTGCATTAAAAATAAGTGCAGTAATTTGTGTGTGTGCACTTGGGGTTTTCTTTTCTGGGTTAATTCTAGGGCAGTTAACATGAATAAAAATGACTTTACTGCTTTGGCAGAGTTTTGGAACTAGCTTATCTTGATCGGGCTTGTCTCTTTTAATTTCTTTAAAAAATGTCTTCTTGTGAGGAGTTGGCAGCTTTTCTGGTCTATTTCTTGTCAGTCTGGCGGAAAGCACATAGAACATGGTCTTCCCTTTTCCTTCTCAGGGGTAGGTAATATGCTTGCAAAAATAGATCACATCTCTTCTACTTCTCTCAAGAATGTTTGGCCTATCAGAGGCAGAGAGCCTTGGGGCCTTTTTCGACCTGTTTCCCAGGAATCTTCCATCACAAATGCCATCCTCGAGACTTTTATGTCTTTACTGCTTGCTGGTGGTAGTTTAGTCAATAAGTCGTGTCCGACTCTTGCGACCCCATTGACTGTAATCTTCCAGGCTCTTCTGTCTATGGGGTTCTCTAGGCAAGCATACTGGAGTGGGTTGCTATTTCCTTTTCCAGGGGATCTTCCCGACCCAAGAATCAAACCCAGGTCTCCTGCATTGCAGGAGGATTCTTTACCAACTGAGCTACAAGGCAAGCCCCTTTACTGCTTAGTTTCACTCTTATTTCTCTACAAAAGACTCCATAGCCTCAATAGGTGTCTATAAACATTTACATTCTGATTCAAGTCTAGGTCAGAAAACAACTTGTACAGTGTTTGCAATTGCAGTACAGAAACTATTTCTCCTTCTTAGGAGAGTTGAAGGGGCAACCTACATTAATTGAGCTCTTACTGTATTCTGGGGTCCTTGGTGACTCAGCCAGTAAAGAATCTGCCTGCAGTGCAAGAGACCCATGTTTGATCTCTGGCTTGGGAAGATCTCCTGGACAAGGGAATGGCTACCCACTCCAGTGTTCTTGCTTGGAGAATTCTGTGGTTAGAGAAGCCTGGTGGGCCGCAGTACATTGAGTTGCCAAGAGTTGGACACAACTTGGCAACTAACCAACATATTCCACACATATGCATTTATTTTCACCCTGAACCTATGCATTCTCTTAGCCTGTTTTTATAGGCTGGAGGGGAAAAATGACTTGCTCAAGTCACTTTACCAAGTGAGTGGTAAACTAAGACATAAAGCAGGCATGTCTGACCCGAATATGCAGAGTGTGTGCTCTTCTGCCTTGATGTCTTACTGGATTCAGAGGCTCTTTTGGGTTAAAGTCAGCTCTGCCCTCTTGACTAAAACCCTTCACTGTGTCCTAATCTATTCCCTCACTAATTTGAAGGAGTGTTGCACATGCTGTGTGGGATTTTTCCGTGTGGGAGAAGACTCTGTTAGTGTTCTGTTTCCATTGTCGAGCCCAAACAAAGCGTGATTTATCTTCACCCAGAGCTGTCACGGCTGGGTGCGTGGGTGCCAAGCACTGTTGCCAAGACTACACGGAAGCCACACACTATTGCTAAGCTATGGCCACCTGAATGCTGGGCGGCAGCCAGAGTAATGATCACTGATGGCTGACATCTATTGAGCATGTATGATCCAGGCAGAAATCAAAATGCTGTCTGTGAATCAACTCATTTCATCCTGTGACATTCCTGTGATCCAATTATTATCCCCATTTGACAGATGAGGAAACTGAGGCTCAGAGAAGTTGTTAGCATTTACCACTGACTAACATGTAGTTGTTTCATACTTTTTTTAAAAAAAAGTTTTTGTTTGTTTTTAAAGTCTTTATTGAATTTGTTACCGTATTGTTTCTGTTTTATGTTTTGGGTTTTTGGTCCCAAGGTAGGTGGGATCTTAACTCCCTGACTGGGGATCTAACTCACACTCCCTGCATTGGAAGAAGTCTTAACCACTGGACCACCAGGAAACTCCTATTTATCTTCCTCTCTCCCTCTAGAAGACGTCCCAGGTGGCTGAGTGGTAAAGAATCTGCCAGCCATTGCAGGAAATGTGGGAGACATGGGTTTGATCCCTGGGTCAGGAAGATCCCCTGGGGAAAGAAATAGCAATGCACTCCAGTATTCTTGCTTGGAAAATTCCATGGACAAAGGAGCCTGGTGGGCTGTGATCCATGGGGTTGTGGAGTTGGAGGTGACTGAGAATGCACATGCACTCACTCCCTCTAGAAGGTAAGTTCTGTGAGGGGAGAGTTTTGGGGCTTGGTTTTTATTTGTTCACTCTTGTAACCCCACTGCCTAGAAAGTTGCTTGGGACATAGTAGGTGGTCCATAAATAGTGTAGGAGAATGGAGTCATGCAGAACAGAGCCTATAGAGAAACCAGCTCACCAGCTGAGTTGGATTGTCTTCCAGAAGCTCCAGGTTTTATTTTGATCTCTAGCCAGTTGGTTCAACTGACCTGTTGTTCCTGAGCATCTAGAAGTAGGAAGATAGATGCTGCCTGTAGCTGCCTGTGCTTGGAATAGTTGTTACTTTCCAAGCACTGTCTGCAGCCAAGTTCAGTGCCTGGCACTCAGAGGCACATACTCTCTGCATGAATGAACAAATGAATAATTCCAATGGTGGGAAACTCTGTGGAGTGGAAACATACCAGAATCAGACTAGAATGGAGATAGAGGGCAGATGGCTCCTCCCTAGAGGAATGTGGTTATGTATCCACTGAGCACTTCCCATATCAACATGGCCTTAGGTCTCCAGGAACTTTTTGTCCACACAAGCATGCCACTCAGTTATGGTAAATTTAATGCAAGTAAATGTGCAAAGTACTAAGGAAGTTACAATAAAGGTAAGGAAGTGAGACTATAGAGGAAGGAGCATTCCTTTTACCATAAAACCCCCAAGAAACAAAACCCCCTTTTCTTAGGAAACTTTACCATCTTGCCTGCCCCCTTCCTCTTTCTTCCCAGGCATCTCTGTTCCTCCCTTCATCAACCTTGGACCAAGCTGCCACAACTTTGGATGCCCATTTTCCTAGCAGTTTCCATCTCTTTTCTCCCTTGCTCATTTAGATCATATGTATTTTCTTACCTTTTAGTTGATTTTGACTGATTATCAAAAGCACTTTAAAAAGAAACACCAATAAAAATTCTGCAAACAAAACTAAATGAACTTGCTTAAGCCCTATATTGAAATTTGTGTTTGCAAGACTTTTAACAACAAAACAGGATGTGTAATTGGGAAGGGTCCACTTCATCACACAGATGAACACCAATATCACTGATGAACACAGATGCAAAAACCCTTAACAAAATTCTAGCAATCAGAATCCAACAACACATTAAAAAGATCATACACCATGACCAAGTGTGACAAAAGCCCAGGTCCAGGCAGCTTCACAGCTGAATTCTACCAAAAATTTCAAGAAGAGCTAACACCTATCCTAGTCAAACTCTTCCAAAAAATTGCAGAGGAAGGTCAACTTCCAAACTCATTCTATGAGGCCACCATTACCCTAATATCAAAACCTGACAAAGATGCCACAAAAAAAGAAAACTACAGGCCAATATCACTGATGAACATAGATGCAAAAATCCTCAACAAAATTCTAGCAATCAGAATCCAACAACACATTAAAAAGATCATACACCATGACCAAGTGGGCTTTATCCCAGGGATGCAAGGATTCTTCAATATCTGCAAATCAATCAATGTAATTCACCACATTAACAAATTGAAAAATAAAAGCCATATGATTATCTCAATAGATGCAGAGAAGGCCTTTGACAAAATTCAGCATCCATTTATGATAAAAACTCTCCAGAAAGCAGGAATAGAAGGAACATACCTCAACATAATAAAAGCTATATATGACAAACCCAACAACACATTAAAAAGATCATACACCATGACCAAGTGGGCTTTATCCCAGGGATGCAAGGATTCTTCAATATCTGCAAATCAATCAATGTAATTCACCACATTAACAAATTGAAAAATAAAAGCCATATGATTATCTCAATAGATGCAGAGAAGGCCTTTGACAAAATTCAGCATCCATTTATGATAAAAACTCTCCAGAAAGCAGGAATAGAAGGAACATACCTCAACATAATACAAGCTATATATGACAAACCCATAGCAAACATTATCCACGACATACATTTTGAGATAACATTGTCCCAAGATTAGTCTGGGCCAATGTCTCTGTCTCTGGGAGAGACAGAGCACTCTGTCCCTGGGAGAGATGTGTCATGGCTGTGCAAGCAGTGAGGAAACGGGCTCCCAGGCAACATTTGTTACAGTTATAAAGACTAACATAGAGACATAGAGTCTGAGAAAAGCATACCCAGGAGTAAGATATTTTATGCTTAAAAGGCCAGTATTCAAATGAAATAGATTGTTGCAAAATTAACACAGAGCTTTCAAAATAAGCATGTCCTTGAGCAAGATATATCATAGCTTACAGGGCCTAGGAGACTAAGGCAAAAGAATATGAAAAAGAAAGAAAGTTTATTTCCTCTTTAAAGGGGCCTTGGACTCCCTATCAACCTGCCTGTTAACTCTCTCAAAACTGCCTAGCAAAACCAGACTCCCCTCAATGTCTAATGCCACTGCTTATAAGGCACTCCCTTCAGGTCAGTGATTTTGCTTCTTGTTTCCTGAGAACGTGACTGCAGGAAATGGGACTATCAGACGCACTGCCATGTCGATAGCTGCTGTGACAGCATCTCTGACCTGCAAGAGAGAGGAGAGTGAGTCAGACTCTGTGTCAGTAAGCTGAATACAGACTGTACATTGAACAAGGATGTCCAGCTCAGGGAGCTTCATGTGCCTCATAGCCTCCTTGACAAACTCAGGAGTCAACAAATATCGGCAGGGAAATGAGAGAGGAGGGCAGCGTGAGGAAGGAATCTGTGAATGGGGCAGCTGGCCAATGACATACACAGGCCTCCGGAGGGAGATGCCCTTCAGCCTGCGGGTTTTTAAAGCAGACAGATCCCCAGAGGGTGACTGTGGAAAGGACAGGGAGATGAGGCCAGAAGGTTGAAATCCTGGCTGATCAACAGGGAGCTCTTGAGATATCTATAAAGTTGAAGAGGAATTGCTATTGAATCCTCAATGAACTCTGACCTGGGTCCTACAGAACCTTCACTTGTCTTGATCTTTGCTGTATCCCCAGCGCCCAGACCTGCCAGGTGCCAAGTGCTCTCTGCACATTCTTCAATAAATCACTTAACTATGAAAAAGAGTGGTGATGTTATACTTTAAATTATAAGATATCTTACTTATATTGTTCATACTAGGAAAAAAAAAAAAAAACCTGCAAAAGTAAGAGTAAGTTTCAGGGTAAAAACAGAACATGTATCAAATTTCACTCCTTCCTGAACTCCAAACAAAAATAAAGTAAGACATTAGTTTTAGGCATAATTCCACTAGGACTCAGAGAACACTAAAGGCTAAGGCAGCTGTGGAAAAAGCTGAATATTAATCCTAAATACAGTAAGTCCCCTACATATTAACCTGGTCAGTTCTGAGAGCATGTTAAGTCCAATTTGTTTGTAAGTTCAACAAAGTTAGCTTAGGTACCCAAGTAACACAATCAACTATACAGTACTCTACTGTAAAAGATTTATAATACTTTTCACACAAAAAATACATAAAAAATAAAAACAAAGTATAAAGAACACATTTTTTTTACTTCAACTTAAATTCTTTATTATCACACTCAAAGATACTTATTGAAAGTGAAAGCTTTAGCTGCTCAGTTGTGTCTGATTCTTTGCGAACTCATGGGCTGTTGCCTGCCAGGCTTCTCTGTCCATGGCATTCTCCAGGCAAGAATACTAGAGTAGGTTGCCACTCCCTTCTCAATGGAGACTTCCTAACCCAGGGATTGAACCCCAGTTCCTGCATTGAACACAGATTCTTTACCATCTGAGCCATCCTTTTAATAGGGTTTTCACACATTAAAAAAAAAAAGATTTATTCATTGATTTTTGGCTGCACTGGGTCTTCACTGCTGTGTTCAGACTTTCTCAAGTTGCAGGAAGTGTGGGCTCCTCTCTGTCATGGAGCATAGGCTCTAAGCTTGGGCTCAGTAGTTTTGGGCTCAGCAGTTGTGGCACACGGGATCCTCCTGGACCAGGGATTGAACCTGTGTCCCCTGCATTGGCAGGTGAATTCTTTACTGCTGGGACCACCAGGGATGTCCCTCTCACATATTTTTAATCTTACAGTATAGTACTTTGAAAAGTACAGTAGTGAAGAACAACAGCTGGCATCCAGGGGCTGGTGTCACGTGAACAAGCAAGAAGAGTTACTGACTGGAGGAGGGAGAGGAGGTGGGAGATGGTGGAACTGAAGGATCGTCAGCAATAGGAGGTGGAGAGCAAGCTTCAATGTCACTCCTTCCTGACTGCTGGGACACAAGTTCACATCTTTGAAAGTTCAAAATTTGAATGTTTATATGTTGGGGGCTAACTGTGTACAACAGAATCCCTGAAAAAGACACATATTGACATCACCAGGTACTTCTGGAAGTGGGTGAAAGAGAGAGAGAGCTGAGGCCCCTCCCTAACCACAATGAAAATCAGAAGATTTGGGGTCTGTAAACAGAAGCACATGTGAGGGTTTGGGTATCATACCTCCAAAAAGGGATTGAGAGGCAATACATATGTGAAATGGAGACTCTTGGCCTTCCTGTCCCCTCTGCTCCCAGTATTTTGCCCTCTACATAAGAGTCAGGAAAACTCTTCTGGGGAATCGGACTGGCCCAAGTGGAAACAATGAAAGGTACCAATATGAGGGTCCCCAGTGTACTCTGAAGTGAACCTCAAAGTCAACAAGCCACTGCCCTCTCTGAGCTGACTCCGCAAGCCCCCTAGTCTTAATCATGAGCGCACAATCCAGATATACCAGACATCTAGCGCTGCTGCTAAGTCACTTCAGTCATGTCCAACTCTGTGCGACCCCATAGATGGAAGCCCACCAGGCTCTGCCATCCCTGAGATTCTCGAAGCAAGAACGCTGGAATGGGTTGCCATTTCCTTCTCCAAGTCATGAAAGTGAAAACTGAAAGTGAAGTAGCTCAGTCATGTCCAATGCTTTGCGACCCCATGGGCTGCAGCCTACCAGGCTCCTCTGTCCATGGGATTTTCCAGGCAAGAGTACTGGAGTGGGGTGCCATTGCCTTCTCTGAGACATCTAGAAGGACTTCTGAAATAGAAGACAGAGAACAAGACAAAAAGGAAAAGGCAATCTGGAGAAAGAAAAGATAACATCTTTTAAAAACTGTCTTTAGGGAATAGAGTGTATACAGTAAAGACGAGGGACTTACTGGTGGCTCAGTGGTAAAGAATCCACCTGGCAATTCAGGATCCCTAGGCTGGGATCAATGCCAAAGAATGCTCTTACTAACTGCACTGCACTCATCTCACATGCTAGTAAAGTAATGCTCAAAATTCTCCAAGCCAGGCTTCAGCAATATGTGAACCATGAACTTCCAGATGTTCAAGCAGGTTTTAGAAAAGGCGGAGAAACTAGAGATCAAATTGCCAACATCCGCTGGAGCATTGAAAAAGCAAGAGAGTTTCAGAAAAACATCTATTTTGCTTTATTGACTATGCCAAAGCCTTTGACGGTGTGCATCACAATAAACTGTGGAAAATTCTGAAAGAGATGGGATATCAGACCACCTGACCTGCCTCTTGAGAAACCTATATGCAGGTTAGGAAGCAACAGTTAGAACTGGACATGGAACAACAGACTGGTTCCAAATAGGAAGGAGTACGTCAAGGCTGTATATTGTCACCCTGCTTATTAAACTTCTATGCAGAGTACATCATGAGACACGCTGGGCTGGAAGAAGCACAAGCTGGAATCAAGATTGCCAGGAGGAAATATCAATAACCTCAGATATGCAAATGACACCACCCTTATGGCAGAAAGTGAAGAGGAACTAAAGAGCCTCTTGATGAAAGTGAAAGAGGAGAATGAAAAAGTTGGCTTAAAGCTCAACATTCAGAAAACAAAGACAATGGCATCTGGACCCATCACTTCATGGCAAATAGATGGGGAAACAGTGGAAACAGTGTCAGATTTTATTTTTTTGGGCTCCAAAATCACTGCAGATGGTGACTGCAGCCATGAAATTAAAAGATGCTTACTCCTTGGAAGAAAAGTTATGACCAACCTAGAGAGCATATTGAAAAGCAGAGACATTACTTTGCCAACAAAGGTCCATCTAGTCAGGGCTATGGTTTTCCCAGTGGTCATGTATGGATGTGAAAGTTGGACTGTGAAGAAAGCTGAGCGCTGAAGAATTGATGCTTTTGAACTGTGGTGTTGGAGAAGACTCTTGAGAGTCCCTTGGACTGCAAGGAGATCCAACCAGTCCATTCTGAAGGAGATCAGCCCTGGGTGTTCTTTGGAAGGAATGATGCTAAAGCTGAAACTCCAGTACTTTGTGAAGAATTGACTCACTGGAAAAGACTGATGCTGGGAGGGATTGGGGGCAGGAGGAAAAGGGAACAACAGAGGATGAGATGGCTGGATGGCATCACCGACTAGATGGATGTGAGTTTGAATGAACTCCGGGAGATGGTGATGAACAGGGAGTCCTGGTATGCTGCGATTCATTGGTTTGCAAAGAGTTGGGCATGACTCGGTGAACTGAACTGAAGTGAACTGAACTGAAGTTGGAAAGATCCCCTGGAGAAGGCACTCCAGGATTCTTGCCTGGGAAATGCCATGGACAGAGGCACCTGGTGGGCTATGGCCCTTGGGGCTGCAAAAGAATCAAATATGACTTAGTGACTAAACAATATCAACAATAAAGAAGAACACAGTACTATTAAAAATAACGGAATATTGAGAGAAAAAAAGCGGTTCTCAGAAAATAAAATTATGATGGAAATTACAAACTCAATAGACATTTTAGAGATAAAGTTGGGAAATCTCCAGAAGGAACAGCAGAAAAGATGAAGCTATAGAAAACAGCTTCCAAAGGTAAAAATGAAGGAAAATCCAGTCAGTATAACATTTGAATAATAAACTTTCCAGAAAGAGGGACGAGAGGAAACTCAGAGGAGGGGAAGCAAGAGCAAAATAACTCATGAAAATTGACTAGGACCAAAGGGTACATGTTATCAGATTGAAATGGTGCTTTGAGGATAAAAGCAGACCTATGCCGAGGCACATTAGTGTGAGATTGTAGAACATTGGGTAAAGACAAGACATTACATCTTCTAGAGCAGGAGAGAAAAACAGGAAACCAAGAAAAGATCAGGAATCAGAATCACTTTAGATTTTATTGTAGCAATACTGGAAGCAAGAAGACAACAGAAGAATGCCTTCAAAATCTTAAAGTAAAACAATTTCTAACCTAGAATTACATACCTATGTGCTCAGTTGCTCAGTTGTGTCCGACTCTTTGTGACCCTATGGACTATAGCCCACCAGGGTCCTCTGTCCATGGAGAATCTCCAAGCAAGAACACTAGAGTGGGTTGCCATGTCCTCCACCTCCAGGGGATCTTCCCAACCCAGGGATTGAACTCACATTTCCCACATTTCAGGCAGATTCTTTACTGTCTGAGCCACCAGGGAAGCCCAAGAATACTGCAGTAGGGAGTCTATCCTTTTTCCAGGGGATCTTCCTGACCCAGGAATCAAACCAGGGTCTCCTGCATTTCAGGAGGATTCTTTACCAGTTGAGCTACCAGGGAAGCCCTGGAATTCTATACCTATACAGACTATTAAATCAAGTGGGAGGGTAAATTGAAAAATAATTCAGACATATAGGATCTCAAAAAAATTCTCCTTCCATGCATCCTTTTTTAGGAAGCTGCTGAAGGAGTTTCCACCACAAGAAATGTGTAAACCAAGACAGGGCTTCCCAGGGGACTCATTGGTAAAGAATCCACCTGCCAAAGCAGGAGACATGGGTTTGGTCCCCGGATTGAGAAGATCCTCTGGAGAAGGAACGGAACCCACTTCAGTATTCTTGCCTGGGAAATCCCATGGGCAGAGGAGCCTGGAGGGCTAAAGTCCATGGTGTCGGAAAAGTCAGACACAATTTAGTTATTCGACAATAACAACAAACCAAGAAAGAGGACTTGAGATATGGAAGATGCTGCTCTGGTGCAGGAGACAATAGAGGGAAATCATTCTAGAATAACAGCAAGAGGAGCTCCCAGGACAATAACTGTACCCAGTGTCAAGAGTAACTGGTAGGCAGAAAAATAGCCCCCAAAGATGTCTAGGTCTTAATCCCATAATATGTCCTCATTCCTAATACTTGTCAATACATTACGGTACATGGAGAGAGAGAATTAAGATTGCAGATAGAATTAAGGTTGCTAGTCAATTTACCTTAGAATAGGAAGATTATTCTGGATTTCCAGGCAAGCCCAATGTACCTGGCACCATTATCCTATATATCTTAAGGCAACTTCTGGGGGATGTGGCCTAGCTGAGTAAGAGAAACGGCAGCGAAATAAGAAACCAGGAGACCATGGAGCTAGGGACCCACCGAGGACCCACCTGGTCGCTGCGGGAGACCCCGTAGCGCAGCTCATTGACGAAATGCTCGCAGTTCCTGGTGGCCACATTGTAGAACAACTCCTGGCCCACCCGCTTCTTGGCCCGCTTGACGACTTTTCTGCGAGGGAATGGCTTGTACTCGTCATCATGCTTGTTGTTGACTTCGTACTTATCTCTCCCAACCACGTCACGCAGCCGCTCCTTCTTTACTATGGCCCTGTTGGCCAGGATATACGGGATACTGGACTCACCAGCTCCCGCGATTCCGCCTGTGGATTCAGGATGAGGAACACAATTGGTCCTGGGCTGGCCCCCAGCCTAGCATCCACCACATCCGCAAGGGGATGAGCAGATGAGTCAGGGTCAGAGCTGTGTGGCCTTGGATAAGGCCCCTGTGGTCTCTGGTCCCTGGTTTTCTTATCTGAAATAAGGAGGAGTAAAATCCTATGATTTGCTGTGATTTTTTCTTTAACATAGAGAAGCTGGCCTTGCACACCCTGTGACGCTTCAGTGGCCCTCTTGATTGTGCAGTATGGGCCCTGAGCACACCCACCTCCCTGGGGGAAGAGACTGTGAATTGTTTGTGATCCTGCCAAGGCTCCACTTCCCTGACACACACAAAGCTGATTACTGCAGAAAAGCTGAATGGATTTGCAGAAGGGGATTCCATCCTTCTGGGAACAATGGGACCAAAACCCCACAGCTGCTCCCAGAGGAGTGACACCAGGGAGGTCAAGGAGGGGTACATTCGCACAGCCCTGATCAATGCTGAGGGGCTGGAAGGTGCAACAACTTCTAGAAATAAAATTGCCTTGAAGAAATGGATTTCGAGTCCATACAGGGCCAGGATAGTGTGGAGCCAAAACTGGTGCCCACACACAGATCCCTCTTGAGGTCACCAGCTTATACCATGTAGGGAGGGTATGATGACTGAAAACTGGGCTTGCATTAAAGAGGTGGACCCCAGAGAACATCACAGTGGAGACTCATGTCCCTCAGAGAGCCTCTGTGGCCCTGCCATGATCAGGAATCCCCAGGTCTCTCCCAGGAGGGGAAGCATCCCATTACACGGGGCAGGACCCATCTTGCACTGTGATGTCATGCGACAGCAACAAGCAATGGCCAGAGGGTCTGATCAGAGTCCAGGTCCTGTTCTGCTTGGCTTTCCAAAGAGGACTGAACTCCTCTGCGCTGAGAACAACTCTGAGGTTTAGAAAATCAAGGAATTCAGATTTCCTTCTAGTAGGGCAGGAGGTGCTTAACGGATTCAGTGAGGTAAATAGAAGATGATGCTGTGTTTGAGCCCCGAGTCTATTGAAAGGTTCAGTGTGGGGACTGGATCAGGGGAGCTCTGGAGACCTATCCACCTTCAGCCCCTTGGCAGGCAGGTTGGAGGCTGGGACTGAGGATAGGAGACAAGGTGCTTGGGGCACAGAATTTCAGGAGGTTCCAGCTCCAGAGGTGCAAGTTCAGAGTCAACACTAACAGTGAGGGCTTCCCTACACTCCACACGCTGGGTGCCACCCTGGTGAGAGTGTGTACAGGCTCAGAGGCAGAAGCAATGGGTGCTGATTCTGGTTCCATCACTGCACGGTCTTGACATGTCACTTAACTTAAGTGAGCCAACGCTGGGAATCCACAAATACAAGCTAAGATGGATTCATGGACACACATGAATTTAGGAATTTAAGCCTCCTTTTAAAAGAATTATTTTTCTTTTTAAAGTTAGTCGTGAGATTGTTTCCTTAATTTCTTTTTCTACTTTCTCATTATTAGTGTATAGGAATGCAAGGGATTTCTGTGTGTTTATTTTATATCCTGCAACTTTACTATATTCCTTGATTAGCTCTAGTAATTTTCTGGTGGAGTCTTTCGGGTTTTCTATGTAGAGGATCATGTCATCTGCAAACAATGAGAGGTTTACTTCTTCTTTTCCAATTTGGATTCCTTTTATTTCTTTTTCTTCCCTGATTGCTGTGGCCAAAACTTCCAAAACTAATTTGAATAGTAGTGGTGAAAGTGGGCACCCTTTTCTTGTTCCTGACTTTAGGGGAAATGCTTTCAATTTTTCACCTTTGAGGATAAAGTTTGCTGTGGGTTTGTCATATATAGCTTTTATTATGTTGAGGTATGTTCCTTCTATTCCTGCTTTCTGGAGAGTTTTTATCATAAATGGATGTTGAATTTTTTCAAAGGCCGTCTCTGCATCTATTGAGATAATCATATGGCTTTTATTTTTCAATTTGTTAATGTGGTGAATTACATTGATTGATTTGTGGATATTGAAGAATCCTTGCATCCCTGGGATAAAGCCCATCATTGCAATGAAAAGAATAAAGTGCTTAGGAACATATCTACCTAAAGAAACTAAAGACCTATATATAGAATACTATAAAACACTGGTGAAAGAAATCAAAGAGGACACTAATAGATGGAGAAATATACCATGTTCATGGATCGGAAGAATCAATATAGTGAAAATGAGCATACTACCCAAAGCAATCTACAGATTCAATGCAATTCCTATCAAGATACCAGCGGTATTTTTCACAGAGCTAGAACAAATAATTTCACAATTTGTATGGAAACACAAAAAACCTCGAATAGCCAAAGCCATCTTGAGAAAGAAGAATGGAACTGGAGGAATCAACCTGCCTGACTTCAGGCTTTACTACAAAGCCACAGTCATCAAGACAGTATGGTACTGGCACAAAGACAGAAATATAGATCAATGGAACAAAATAGAAAGCCCAGAGATAAATCCACACACCTATGGACAGCTTATCTTCGACAAAGGAGGCAAGAATATACAGTGGATTAAAGACAATCTTTTTAACAAGTGGTGCTGGGAAAACTGGTCAACCACTTGTAAAAGAATGAAATTAGATCACTTTCTAACACCATACACAAAAATAAACTCAAAATGGATTAAAGATCTAAACGTAAGACAAGAAACTATAAAACTCTTAGAGGAGAACATAGGCAAAACACTCTCTGACATAAATCACAGCAGGATCCTCTATGATCCACCTCCCAGAATACTGGAAATAAAAGCAAAAATAAACAAATGGGATCTAATTAAAATTAAAAGCTTCTGCACAACAAAGGAAACTATAAGCAAGGTGAAAAGACAGCCTTCTGAATGGGAGAAAATAATAGCAAATGAAGCAACTGACAAACAACTAATCTCAAAAATATACAAGCAGCTTATGCAGCTCAACTCCAGAAAAATAAATGACCCAATCAAAAAATGGGCCAAAGAACTAAATAGACATTTCTCCAAAGAAGACATACGAATGGCTAACAAACACATGAAAAGATGCTCAACATCACTCATTATCAGAGAAATGCAAATCAAAACCACAATGAGGTACCATTTCACACCAGTCAGAATGGCTGCGATCCAAAAGTCAACAAGCAATAAATGCTGGAGAGGGTGTGGAGAAAAGGGAACCCTCTTACACTGTTGGTGGGAATGCAAATTAGTACAGCCACTATGGAGAACAGTGTGGAGATTCCTTAAAAAATTGCAAATAGAACTGCCTTATGATCCAGCGATCCCACTGCTGGGCATACACACCAAGGAAACCAGAATTGAAAGAGACACGTGTACCCCAATGTTCATTGCGGCACTGTTTATAATAGCCAGGACATGGAAGCAACCTAGATGTCCATCAGCAGATGAATGGATAAGAAAGCTGTGGTACATATACACAATGGAGTATTACTCAGCTATTAAAAAGAATACATTTGAATCAGTTCTAATGAGGTGGATGATACTGGAGCCGATTATACAGAGTGAAGTAAGCCAGAAAGAAAAACACCAATACAGTATACTAACACGTATATATATGGAATTTAAAAGCATGGTAATGATAACCCTGTATGCGAGACAGCAAAAGAGACACAGATGAATAGAACGGACTTTTGGACTCTGAGGGAGAGGGAGAGGGTGAAATGATTTGGGAGAATGGCACTGAAACATGCATACTATCATGTAAGAAATGAATCACCAGTCTATGTTCGATACAGGATACAGGATGCTTGGGACTGGTGTATGGGGATGATCCAGAGAGTTGATATGGGGTGGGAGGTGGGGAGGGGATTCAGGATTGGGAACTCATGTGCACCCGAGACAGATTCATGTCAATGTATGGCAAAACCATTATAGTAATGTCAAGTAAAATAAAGTAAAAACAAAACAAAAAAACAAAAACTGAAAAAAAAAAACCCTATATATGCAGTCACAATCAAAAGATAAATAGAAAAGAAGAAAAGAAAAAAAAAGTTAGTCATGAGAGACTATTTTCTTTGGCTCCAAAATCACTGTAGACGGTGACTGCAGCCATGAAATTAAAAGATGGTTGCTCTTTGGAGGAAAAGCTATGAGAAACCTAGACAGCATATTAAAAAGCAGAGACATTACTTTACTGACAAAGGTCCATGTAACCATGTATGGATGTGAGAGCTGGACAATAAAAAAGGCTGAGTGCCAAAGAATTGATGCTTTTGCACTTGGTGTTGGAGAAGACTCTTGAGAATTCCCTGGACTGCAAGGAGATGAAACCAGTCAATCCTAAAGGAAATCAATCCTGAATATTCACTGGAAGGACTGATGTTAAAGCCAAAGCTCCAACATTTTGGCCATCTGGCTCAAAGATCTGCCTCATTGGAAAAGACCCTGATGCTGGGGAAGACTGAAGGCAGGAGAAGGGGATGACAGAGGATGAGATGGATGGATGGTATCAGTGACTCAACGGACATGAGTTTGAGCAAACTCTGGGAGATGGTGAAGGACAGGGAAGCCTTGTATGCTGCAGTCCATGGGGTCACAATGAGTCGGACATGACTGAGCAACTGAACAACAGCATTAAAGAAAATATCAGTTAAACAATTGGATTGCACTTGGTGTTGGAGAAGACTCTTGAGAATTCCCTGGACTGCAAGGAGATGAAACCAGTCAATCCTAAAGGAAATCAATCCTGAATATTCACTGGAAGGACTGATGTTAAAGCCAAAGCTCCAACATTTTGGCCATCTGGCTCAAAGATCTGCCTCATTGGAAAAGACCCTGATGCTGGGGAAGACTGAAGGCAGGAGAAGGGGATGACAGAGGATGAGATGGATGGATGGTATCAGTGACTCAACGGACATGAGTTTGAGCAAACTCTGGGAGATGGTGAAGGACAGGGAAGCCTTGTATGCTGCAGTCCATGGGGCAGAATGAGTTGGACATGACTGAGCAACTGAACAACAGCATTAAAGAAAATATCAGTTAAACAATTGGAGAAAGGGCAGATGAATATGGAAATAATCAATGACTGAAATTTGGGGAACCTCAGACTTCACAGCAGAGCATCAGGTTTAAAGGCAGGAGATAGAGTCAGAGCCAGGGTATGAGTCCCGCCACTGCGACTTTCTGCTATATGACTGGGGACAAGTTGCTTAACTTCTCTGAGTCCCCAGTTCCTTGTAGAACAGGTCCAATAAGTTCCAGCTGTGCCTACAGCTGTGGACGAGGAGCTGCAAGGATTTAAGAAACGGATTAGGTAAGGTGCCTCCCCCAGGGCCTGGAACAGGGTTAGTGCCCAGCAAGTGTTTGCTCTCATTAGTACTGGGTTGTTCTCTAAGTTTCCTTCCAGCTCTGACTTCCACCATTTTCTCAGTAGTATGAGGTCAGTCCCCCTTCCCTCATCTATCTCACAAGATTCCTGGGAAGCTCCAATGAGAAGATGCAGATAGAAGCATCTTTTCCCTTTAAGGAGCATTGCTCACCCAGTGACGGGTGTCACGCTGTCCACCCAGATCCCTGTATGCCTTCCCTGTCTCCTGTCCAGCAGTTACACCACTCAGCACAGTCAGTCAATACTGAGGCCCTACTATGTGCCAGGCCTTGTCTAAGGTGCTGAAGCCCTCCATGAACTGACAGCATACCTGCCCTCAAGTAGTATACACTCTAGTGAAAGAACACTGACAGTGAACAAATAGAGAAAATAAGATACTTTCAGGCTTTGAAAAGGCTGTGGGGAATATTAAGTGAAGTCACACAGGAGAGGATGACCAGGGGAGGCTGCCCTCGCTCAGGCTGGGAAGGGCCACGCCCAGGAATGGCCATTTGAGTTGAGACTTGAATGCTGAAAGGGAGGCAGCTGTGCTGAGAGCCAGGCAAGAGCATCACAAGCAGAAGGGAGAGCAGAAGCAAGGACCTCAGGAAGGAAGGCTGCAAGGAGGCCAGTGAGGTCCAGAGACCCAAGAGGAGAGAAGAAGAGGAAGATGAGATAGGCAGCCTGGGCCAGACCATGCCAGGCTCAGAGGCCACAGCACAGATTTTTCTATATGTGACGGAAATGCCAGTTGAAATTTTAAGGAGAGGAGTGATGTAATCAGATTTATATTTTAGAATGATCATGCTGGCTGTCCAGTGAAGGAAGGACTGACAATCGTGGACAAGAGGCAGAGAGACCAAGCAGAACTGCAGTAGCATCAGGTGAGAGAGCAAGGTATCTTAACCCAGGCACATCAGTGGAGATGCTGAGAAATGATCAGATTGTGGATCTGCTTTGGAGATAAAGCCAATAGGATTTCCTGATGGATTAGAAACAGGGTGAAAAGGATCAAGGATGGTGTGTAGACTTTTGATCTAAGCAACTGAATGGTGTTGTCTTCTGGAGCCCTCCATCCGAGGAGTGTCAAGTTCAACAGGTCAGTTAGACACATAAGTGAAGATGCCAAGTAGTCAACAGGTTATACAAGTCTGAGGCTGAGCAGGATCAAGCCTATGTTAAGGTTGTGGTCTTAGGGAGACATGAACAAATAGAAGGTATTAGAATCCAGGGCACAGGTGAGGGAGGAGTAAAAATGAGAGATAGAGAGAGGAGAAGGAAGCCACCCCACTCCCCTCCCACAGGAGGCCACAAGGAAGGGCCTAGTGGGAAAGGAAAAAAGGCAGTGCCAGGGGAAGCATAGAGAGAGGTCACTCGTACTAAATGCTGCAGAGAAGTAAGAATGAGTGTAACCAGGATATTGATGAAGCCTTGATAAGAGCTGCTCCAGGAGGGGTGTAAATACCCCATGGTGGAACAGAAGAGAGGATGGGAAGTGAGGAGCCAGCAATGGCCATGGCAGACAAGAGATCTACCCCATGGAGTTAATTAGAGAGAATGTGTAGTCAAGAGGGTCTTTGTGTAACAGTGGGAGATATTCCAGTGGTTTTAAAGCCAAGAGGAACAACACAGGAGGCAGGGGGAAATTTGAGGGCAAAATGCCTATGAAAGTAAAGGAGTCCAGGGCCCTAGTCCAACCCAGGGGCTGGCTTTATAAATAAGGGCAAAGGCAGATTCTGTAGATGTCAAGGTTGGTGGTTTGGTTGATCATAGGTGGGTATGGTGACTTCTACCCTGGTTACTTTGATTTCTCTGTAAATACAGCATGAGGTCACTGATTTTGCTACCATCCTAGGTCAGCAGAAGACATACTCATGAGTGTCCACAGCAGCTGCACGCAGAGCAGCCTACAACTAGAAACATGCAATGCCAATCAGCAGAAGAGTGGATAACAAATTGAGGGATTCCCACTGTCCGAGGATACACAGCAATGGAGAACTAAGAACAGCATGGGTAATTTCACGGGGCCAGTGAAAGAGCTGGACACAAGAGTTGTCCTGAAATTCTAGAACAAGCAAACAAAAGCAGGAGGACCTAGAGGAGTGGCTGCCTCTCATGAGGGAGAGAGGGTCCTGAAGAGGCATGAGTGGCCTTTAAGGGCCGTGGAAATGTTCTAGGCCTTGATCTGTTCATCGTCACATGGATGGATACATTTTAAAAAATTCATTGACTATACATTTGACTATATCGTGCACTTTACTGCATTTAAGTTTGTCCACAGTTAAATATTTAGAAAAAGGAAGTGGTGGAATCCTCACAACAATACCCCAAGTTAAGAATTCTCAGCCTCAGTTTACAGATGAGGAAACTGAAGGTGGAGAGTGAACCTGGATCCACAATCACCTCTGCTGCCCAAACACCTGTGCTCTTTCCAGGTGATTTACTTAATTAACATTCAACTTAAAAGCTGAATGTGTTTTATACTAGGTCATAATATATAAAATGCATTACAGTAGAACTGCCCCGTTGGAATCCCACCTCAATCTCTCTGCATACCCCTTGGGTTCCAAGGAGCAGAGTTTGAAAACCCACACCAAGATGTCTTCTTGTAGCACTCAGGAACCAACTTCCAGTTGGGGACCAAGAACAATGTTGGGGTCCCCGGTTACCCACCACTCCCCCATTCCCTCTGCTTCCAGTCTCTGCACAGTGGAGGCCCTGGGTGCCCTTACTTGAGGGTTCCAGGTGGACCACATATCCGTGACCAACATAGACAGCCCAATGTCTGTAGAAAGGACGGAAAATCTCAATCAGGTCTCCACGCTTGGGTTTGGGCTGCAAAACCAAGAAGAAGGCTGTTAGAGGTGATGGGAGAGCTGGGAACCAAGGGTGGGGCTCAGCCCAGAGGGAGCAGCTCAGCGGCCTTCATCTCACAGCTCTCCAGGATGTCCTCCCGAGCCCGCCTGGCCATGCTGGTGCCCAGCCCACTTCACGTGTCTGCCAGGGACTATGGGCCTGCCCACCTGTCATTACTACTTGCAAATTGCACACCTTGCTGGGACTTCTACGTTATTGTTACTCTTTCCAGTATATTATTTACTGAATGCTTACTCTGAGCCAAAGACTCTGCTGAGCAGTTTTACAGGAATAGTTCAATAAATTCACACAACCCGCCTATGAGGTGGGCACTGTTGCGAACCCCGTGTGATGAAAGAGTATATCAAGGTTCGCCCCAGAGCTAGTAGAAGGAAAGAAATCATAAAAATTAGGGCAGAAATAAATGCAAAAGAAATGAAAGAGACCATAGCANGGAGGGGGGAAGTGGGGGTCGGGATTGGGAGTTCATGTACACTCGTGGCTGATTCATGTCAATGTATAGCAAAAATACAGTATTGTAAAACAAAACAAACTAAAAAATAAAAATCAATTAAAAAAAAAAAAGAAAGAGTATATCAAGGTTCAGAGATGGAGAGGAGATTTTACAAAACCACCCAGGCCCTGAGTGATGTGACCAGTGCTCAGCGCTAGGCTGCCTGATTCCCAGGCCATCATCTTGACCACCACAGTGACCGTCAGGCAAGCACATGGGTTATCTGACTACTGCCCACCTGGGAGCCCTGCAGAAGCCGCCAAATCTGGGGGGGCGGTATTCCACAGATGCTCCCCTTCCTGACCCAGAGACTGGCAGACAGGTGGAGTCAGGCTCTGGCAATAATGTCCCCCTGGGTGCTCTTACTGAGGGTGAGAGTGAGTGCATGCAAGGGTGACAAGCAAAGGAAAACTCTCTGTGCACTGTGCTCACTCCTCTACTTCTGACACCGGATGTGTGGGTTTCCCACACTAAGCAGTTCAGTCCTTGGTGCACACTGACTGGATGTCCCACAGTTTAACTCAGTTCTGACACTGATGGCCCAGAGTCAGTGCAGACCCCACAGGCTTAGTCCCAGGAGACTGAGCTTTAGATGCCAGGTGCAAGTTGAAGCTGATACCTGTGCTCTGAACAACGGGTTGTAAATTGATGATTTCCACAGCCCCCTTCCTTGGATTCAGTGGTTTGCCGGAACAGCTCATAGAACTCAGGAAAACAGTTTACTTGCTAGATGACCCGTTGACTAGAAAATAGCAACTCAGGAATGCAGAGGGCAAGCTGTGAGGCAGGGGGGGATTCAGAGCATCCCTGCCCACTCCAAGGAACTCTGCTCTCCAGCACCTCCATGCTCTCACCAACACCCCAGATTAGCAGTTTTATGGAGACTTAATTATGTGAGCTCAGTTGATGAGATCATTGACTATTGGTGATTGATGCTACTTCCAGCTCTTTGATCACTCGGTTGGTTGAAAGGGGCTTCTTCTGAATGATGAAACACATTCCTCTCTCCCCCACTGCTCAGGAAATTACTCAGGTTTTAGAAACTCTGTGGTAGTAACCTCGGACCAAGACTAAATATACATTTCTCATTACATCACAATGGGAGTGTGTTGGAGTGAGAGTGTGCATGCCTACACAGCGGAAGGTGGGAAGGATGCTGAAATGCTCCTCAGAGCCCTGCCCTGTGAAGAGAGCAGTGGCCCAGAGCCTGAGAGCACTCAGGAGAGCTTCAAGATCACCGTCATTCAATGTACTGAGGTCCCAGTACCAGACACTGTTCTAAGTGCTGCTGGTAGGGGCACTCCAATCTGGACTTCTTTCATCCAAACCAACCATAAATCTCTTTGGGACACCTGGAGACAGAGACCCTCAGAGGTTGTTCCAGCCCTCTGTCCTTTCCCACTCACCCCTTGATCTTTGGGGATAGATCCATAGGGGCCTGCCCACATCCCACCTCCAAACTCTGGCCTGACTGAGAGACTCCATCAAAGATGAGTACGGAGTGTGGACTCCCCCATGTATGGCCTCCCCTAGGACAGCAATGATGGGCAGTGGGAATAGCTCATCACCAGTCTATAGTGGCTGTGAAGCAGGGTCAAGGGCACCTCATTTCTATTTATAGAAGCACTAAAACTGCCAAGAAGCATCCCATATGGCAGGAAAAATATCTTTTTGCTGGAATTTTACAGACAAATCATGCTGTCTTATTGCAGTAACTATAATTTATCTTCCTAGAAGAAGTCATCCAGACCTTACTGAGAACCGATTTCAGAACCTGGACAATGGTCACAATTTATGAACTTCATTTGTTTTCCAGAATAGAAGAAAAAAAAGTACATAAATTGTTGGGTGAGAGTTAGGAGGTCGTCAGGGATCCCCAGTGGAGAAAGAAATAGCAACTCACTCCAGTATTTTTTCCTGGAGAATCCTATGGACAGAGGAGTCTGGCAGGCTACTGCTCATGGGGTTGCAAAGAGTCAGACATGACTGAGTGACTGAGCACAGGGATCCCCAAAGGGGAATTTAACTAAGCTTTTCCATGAATAATCCAGGATGTAAAGGCAAGGCAGAGACCCAGCCCTCAACGAGTTTACGGATTAGAAAGAGACATTTTGGACAAGAGTATGAACAAAGCTAGTGGAGGTGATGGAATTCCAGTTAAGCTATTTCCAATCCTGGAAGATGATGCTGTGAAAGGGCTGCACTCAGTATGCCAGCAAATTTGGAAAACTCAGCAGTGGCCACAGGACTGGAAAAGGTCAGTTTTCATTCCAATCCCAAAGAAAGGCAATGACAAAGAGTGCTCAAACTATCGCACAGTTGCACTCATCTCACACGCTAGTAAAGTAATGCTCAAAATTCTCCAAGTCAGGCGTCAGCAATATGTGAACCGTGAAATTCCAGATGTTCAAGCTGGTTTTAGAAAAGGCAGAGGAACCAGAGATCAAATTGTCAACATCTGCTGGATCATCGAAAAAGCAAGAGAATTCCAGAAAAACATCTATTTCTGCTTTATTGACTATGCCAAAGACTTTGGCTGTGTGGATCACAATAAACTGTGGAAAATTCTGAAAGAGATGGGAATATCAGACCACCTAACCTGCTTCTTGAGAAACCTATATGCAATTTAAGAAGCAACAGTTAGAACTGGACATGGAACAACAGACTGGTTCCAAATAGGAAAAGGAGTATGTCAAGGCTGTACATTATCACCCTGCTTATTAAACTTCTATGCAGAGTACATCATGAGAAACGCTGGGCTGGAAGAAGCACAAGCTGGAATCAAGATTGCCGGGAGAAATATCAATAACCTACATATGCAGATGACATCACCCTTATGGCAGAAAGTGAAGAGGAACTAAAGAGCCTCTTGATGAAAGTGAAAGAGGAGAGTGAAAAAATTGGCTTAAATCTCAACATTCAGAAAATGAAGATCATGGCATCCAGTCCCATCACTTCATGGCAAATAGATGGGGAAACAGTGGAAACAGTGTCAGATTTTATTTTTTGGGCTCCAAAATCACTGCAGATGGTGATGGCAGCCATGAAATTAAAAGACATTTACTCCTTGGAAGGAAAGTTATGACAAGCCTAGATAGCATATTAAAAAGAAGAGTCATTACTCTGCCAACAAAGGTCCATCTAGTCAAGGCTATGGTTTTCCCAGGGGTTCTTAAATCTCAACATTCAGAAAATGAAGATCATGGCATCCAGTCCCATCACTTCATGGCAAATAGATGGGGAAACAGTGGAAACAGTGTCAGATTTTATTTTTTGGGCTCCAAAATCACTGCAGATGGTGATGGCAGCCATGAAATTAAAAGACATTTACTCCTTGGAAGGAAAGTTATGACAAGCCTAGATAGCATATTAAAAAGAAGAGTCATTACTCTGCCAACAAAGGTCCATCTAGTCAAGGCTATGGTTTTCCCAGGGGTCATGTATGGATGTGAGAGTTGGACTGTGAAGAAGGCTGAGTGCCAAAGAATTGATGCTTTTGAACTGTGGTGTTGGAGAAGACTCTTGAGAGTCCCTTGTATGCAAGGAGACCCAGCCAGTCCATTCTGAAGGAGATCAGCCCTGGGTGTTCTTTGGAAGGAATGATGCTAAAGCTGAAACTCCAGTACTTTGGCCACCTCATGTGAAGAGTTGGCTCATTGGAAAAGACTCTGATGCTGGGAGGGATTGGGAGCAGGAGGAGAAGGGGACGACAGAGGATGAGGTGGCTGGATGGCATCACCGACTTGATGGACGTGAGTTTGAGTGAACTCCGAGAGTTGGTGATGGTCAGGGAGGCCTGGCATGCTTCGATTGAAGGGGTAGCAAAGAATCGGACATGACTGAGCGACTGAACTGAAATGAACTGAACTATGAGGTCAAATAACAAGCAGCCAGTAGGTACACAGACTCGAGGAGTTCACTGTGTCCCAGGCAAATACCAATGAAAGGAGAGCTATACAGAGAAACAAGCTTGCAAATATATATATATATATATACACACACCCAGCAGCAAAATTATCTACAGAGAAACTGGGACTCATCTCACTTCCCTTTTATTTCTCAAGTTCATGCCCGACTAAAAAAGCTGACCCTAAAAGTTGTCCCTGAATTCAGTGCCTCCTCATCTCCCATCCACTGACTTGGTCTGGGGCAGCCCTGTCCCTGCCTCTGTGACTCCCTCTGACCCCTGAACCCCCCCCCCCCCCCCCCCTCCNTAATAAATTTTATATATATATATATATACACCCAGCAGCAAAATTATCTACAGAGAAACTGGGACTCATCTCACTTCCCTTTTATTTCTCAAGTTCATGTCCAACTGAAAAAGCTGACCCTAAAAGTGGTCCCTGAATTCAGTGCTTCCTCATCTCCCGTCCACTGACTTGGTCTGGGGCAGCCACGTCCCTGCCTCTGTGACTTCTGACCTCTGAACCCACACCCCCACCCCACTTCCTGTCTCCATCTGGAGAACATATAGATGGACTGTTCACTCCATCCCTAAGTAATCTCAGATGTCTAAGACCACAGCCAGGGTACTGGCAACAGCAGACAGGGAAAAGGCAGAACATCAGCTGTGTCTCTACTTGGAAAGGAAATGGGGCAGGAGCCAGGCACGGAGTAGCTCAGAGCGAGGCTTGATGCCTCCTTTCTTGAGAAATATGACACCTCTTCCCTGAATTGGTTGATTTCAGTAATGGCAGGAATCTGGCTTGTTCCTTTCCAGCTGCACACTAGGAAAGGAGTCTGCCTCACCACTGAAACTTCTCTCATTCAGAAACACTGGCTGCTTGGGAGAGAGCATTTCAGGAACAGAACGCTGAAATGCAAGTGCATTCTCTGCAGCGGGACTGATGCCTTGGGTGATGGAGGAGGCAGAGGAGGTGGGATGCACTCATCTCCCTTGTCCCAGGGTTGTCCCCTCTGCTGCCACCCCAGCTTCCTCCCCACGGCCCCCAGAACACCCACCACTCCTCCCCATGGAAGTCCCTACCCCCCACTGCGCTGGGTGCAGACAGGAAGCTCACTCTGTCCCAAGACCTCGAGGTTTAGGAAGTTAAGGGAGTTTTAAACAACCAGTATATTTTCCTATGAAAGCCTTCTCCAGAGGGTCTCTGGGAAGAGGAACACCTGGCCTTTACAGGAGGGGAGCTGCCCTCTCATTTGGAGTCAGTGGTGGGGAGTTTCAGGGGACTTACCGAAGCCATTGGAAGCCAGAGCAGTACGGCAGAGCAATCTTTCTGCTCTCACACCAGCTATTATATCAAAGCTAAGGATTTCGCTTTCACTTTTCTTTAAAAAAATACGAAGGTGTAAGCTTTTTTTTTTTTTTTTTTAAGGTAGACTATGATTTTCTTTGAGTGGAAAGGTCAGTGATTACCTACCTCAAAACATAAAATCGCCGGGACTTTAAAGCCCCCTGGAAGTAGAGTAGGAGGCTGGTGCTATCATCTGGCTTTGCTTGAGAAACCTAAGGTCTCTTCCAACAAAATCCTGGACGACCGTTTCTACTCCAGGAAGAGGGGCATTTAGAGGCTCAGAGGTGTCAACCCCCTAGTACACCTTTCAGGCCATTGTAATGACTCTAGGAAATACTGGGTCAGAAGCCATGGGGTGGGCCAGATGGGGTGTTGTGTCGGGGGCCAGTGTGAGGAATCCCACCCGTGACAGGGTCACGTGGCAAACTCAGATGGCAGGGCAATTTGAGTCATCGGATTTCTCCCTGGTTTTTCTTGAACATGTGCCCCCCAAAATAAGAATTTGTCTGTTTTCCCATTATTCTCTGCCAGTTTCTCGGGAAGAGTTAATTCAAAGCTTTGGTTTCCTGCATTTGAAAGTGTTTCAGCCCAACCCCCCTTTGATAATGCTCTAGCCTGCCTAAACAGGTTCCCCTAATTTTCTACAAGCTTGTGAATTGCTCACAACCTCCCAGCTGTGGGAGGCACAAAAGCCTCAAAGTATCTTAAAATTTCAGAGTCTTTTCAAATTTATATTGGTGACAGGATTTCACGGTTGACTCAATGATTGCTGCCAGACCTCCTTATTTCTTATCTCTCAGGCACCCGGGAAGATGTAATCTATATAAATGGGATATGGAAAAAGGGATATGTAGTAGTTTTGATATTAGCAATACTGAACTTTTGAGTAAATTACTTTTCTTTTGCTATAAATCACTGTACTTCCTTTTATTACAAACTGCTATATTTTTATTTAATGTTTTCTGAGAGTGGCATTCAGACTTTGGAGAGATTAACACAAATGGGTCTTCTGGTTAACAGAGCTTCATCGGAGGAGAGCCATAGAAATGTTAATAGGCCTCTTGGCCAGAAGATAATGTGGACCACCTGAGACTTTTGTAACAGGAGAGTATGCAAAAAGGAAAGCCTTGTCTCAATGAGGGTTGGGACTGCTACCTCTGCGTAACTCTGCATATTCTATTATGTATAATTTGGGGTATATAAGCTGATTCTGAACAATAAACTCTCTCTTGGAGCCTTACGCCGACGTTGGATTTCCCCATGTCGCCCCCTTTTTTCCCCTTTTTCCCCCCTTCCTTTTTTTCCCTTTCCCCCCATTTTTTCCCTTCTCCCCTTCCCTCTCGGAGAGTCTTGCACTGATGCTGGGCTTCCCCCATGTCTCCTATTTTCTCTAATTTCTGGCTGAATTCCCATCTGGGACGCGGAGGCTCGCCATGTCTATTTACCTGTTCTGGCTGCTAAAATCTGTAAGAGAGAGAGCCCAGGGCGGGGCACTCTCCGATATTCAAACGGACGCCGGTGGCCTAACGTAGATGGTGCAAACCTCTTGTCTCGAGGTTTTATTGGCTTTCCACGTATACCAAGTTATTCAGCCTTCTTTTCTCCATCTTAATTTTCCTACTATACTATTTCTTCCTAATCTATTCTTATATTTCTAAATAAATAAGTGTTTCCTCGCTGACGCCGTCCCCCCTTCAAATTCCCTGGATCCACCGGGGCTGGACCCCAGCAGTGTTGCACTCCATGGGACAAGCCTTCAGGAGGTTGGTGCCTCATGCACGTGGGACCCAGGACCTCGATGCCCCTGTAGGATGCGTTTGGCTGCAAGAAGCAGAACTTAACTAAAACAGGTTTTGACAGCTTGGGTGACTCTGTAACAGGAAGACAGAGGCCAGTGACTTAGATCCATTTCAGTAGCTCATCGAGGCCACTGAGGACCTAGGCTTTTCCATCATGCTGGTGCTGTGTCCCCAGTGACACCCTGCCTGGTTACCATGGCTGCAGTAGCCTCAAGGGGCACATTTTTTCCTGGCGATGTCCAAATGCACTCAAGGAAGATGTTTCTCATCACTGACCGGACTTTGTGGTTGGATGCAGGTGGCAGGGGTGGGGGTGAGGGTGGGGCAGAAGGAAAGGATGTGTTAGGGAGGTGGAGGACCTAGGATGGCCCTCTCTGGGGACTAGGAAAGCTGGAAGAGGGGTTAGAACAGGGGACATCATTCCCCAGATCAGGAATGTAGCGGGAACAGAAAAATGATTCATTTTTGCAGCTGAGGTGCCCTGGGGTGGAACACAGACCATGAGGAATGGGGTGCAGGAGGGGAGTCAGGCAGGACTGTGGGGTGCCTAGTGGGAGATGTGGGCAAAGGCCCAGCTTGGCCTCTTGGCACAAGAGACCTTGAGCAGGGCATCACCCTCTGGGAACCCTGGTTCCTGCACCTCCACAATGGGATGATGCTCCCTTGTCAGGTCGTTGTGTGGGCGGAAGGGCCACGTGGCAGGTGTCCACCCCATTGCTGACAGCTGTGTGATCCCACAAGGTCCTGGTCCCTGGCCGAACTACCTGTTGGGTCACATTAAGATCTCCCCAACTTGCGTCTCTTAAGACATCAGCAATGAGAGAAGGGCATCCTGAGGGCAGGAGGGGACCCAAAGATGGGGCTCAATGGGTCCACGGACACCACGAGCACAGGGTGGTGAGCTTGCGGGTCTGTCCACAGACTGACGGCCCAGCTTTGCCCTGGGTGGGCCTGGTGCTGGGACATGTTGGGGAGACGCTGTGCAAGCTGTGCCATGAGTACACACGTGCAGAAACACATCCGCACAGCCCCGGGCATGTGAAGGTACACCTGAGTGAACACAGACTCAGCCAACACAGTCCCAGGTTCCTCCCTCCTATCCCATGTCTCAGCAGGGGTGAGGGCTTGTGCCCAAGACAAGTGCTTGCACCGTCCTGGTTGCCCATCACGTGATGAAGATTAAGCATCACCCCTTCTCCCCAGAGAAGCCACTCTTTGTGAGACAGATGGCTTAGGTTCATGTTCATCTGGTTTTTCTAGGGCAGGCAGGCCAAATGCTATACCTGGAGATCTGGCTGAGATGTTTTCAAAGTGGCTATTAGACAAGAATGTGGTCCATCTGGTCCCTGAAAGAATGGAAGGATTTTCTGTTTAAATGTCAGTCCTGTCCGACTCTCAGTCGTGTCCGACTCTTTCTGATCTCGTGGCCTATAGCTTGCTAGGCTCTTCTGGGAGGAAGTCTCAATGGACATTCAGTTCAGTTCAGTTCAGTCATTCAGTCGTGTCCAACTCTCTGTGACCCCATGAATCGCAGCCCACCAGGCCTCCCTGTCCATCACCAACTCCTGGAGTTCACTCAGACTCACGTCCATCGAGTCCGTGATGCCATCCAGCCATCTCATCTTTGGTCATCCCTTTCTCCTCCTGTCCCCAATCCGTCCCAGCATCAGAGTCTTTTCCAATGAGTCAACTCTTTGCATGAGGTGGCCAAAGTACTGGAGCTTCAGGTTTAGCATCATTCCTTCCAAAGAAATCCCAGGGTTGATCTCCTTCAGAATGGACTAGTTGGATCTCCTTGCAGTCCAAGGGACTCTCAAGGGTCTTCTCCAACACCACAGTTCAAAGCATCAATTCTTCGGCACTCAGCCTTCTTCACAGTCCAACTCTCACATCCATACACGACCACAGGAGCAAATGTTTTAAAAGGAAAAAAAAACCAGCATCAGAGTCTTTTCCAATGAGTCAACTCTTTGCATGAGGTGGCCAAAGTACTGGAGCTTCAGGTTTAGCATCATTCCTTCCAAAGAAATCCCAGGGTTGATCTCCTTCAGAATGGACTAGTTGGATCTCCTTGCAGTCCAAGGGACTCTCAAGGGTCTTCTCCAACACCACAGTTCAAAGCATCAATTCTTCGGCACTCAGCCTTCTTCACAGTCCAACTCTCACATCCATACACGACCACAGGAGCAAATGTTTTAAAAGGAAAAAAAATGCAAACATAAATTATCAAAATTTGTGTGGTATAGGTAAAGTGCTGAGGACAAATGTATTGTCTTGAATGCTTACACTAGAAAAGAAGAAAAGTTTAAAATCAGTACTCTGAGCTTTCAACTGAAGAAATTAGAAAAAAAGCGCAAAATAAACCAAAGCAAGTAAAAAGAAGGAAATAAAAAACATAAAGGCAGAAATCTAGAAAGTTGGAAACAGAAAACAGAAGAGAAAGGTTCAAAACTGTTTTTCTGAAAATACCAATTAAATTGGTAAAACTCTAGTGAGCCTGACAAAGAAAAAAAGGGAAAAAGATTCAAATGACCAATATCAGAAATGAATGAAGGGTTTTCACTAAAGACCCCACAGACATTGAAGAGATAAGAAAATCATATTATGCACTCTATGTATGTATTGCATTTGATGACTAAGATTAAATGTGAATTGGTACAGCCACTATGGAAACCAGTATGAAGATTCCTTAACAAATTAGCAATAAAAATTACCATATGACCCAACAACCCCACTACTAGGCATATGCTCTGAGAAAACCACAATTCAAAAAGACACATGTACCCCAGTGTTCATTGCAGCACTATTTATAATAGCCAGGACATGGGTCAGATACCAGTTGATGCCAAAGAATATGATTTTTCTTTTACTTTTGAGGAAGGTGAGGTTAAGATCCATCAGGTTGTTGATATTCATTATTTTTTAACTTTTTGAGATTTGGTCTCTTCGTGGTCGTGTGGTGGTCAAGAGTGTGGCCTTCTGGAGTCAGGCAGACCTGGGCTGGATGTGAGCTCTGCCTGTTGTCAGCTTTATGACCTTGGGGATTGATTCAAGTTCTCTCAGGTTAAACACCACACTTGGTGGTTTAGCCTGTCAGTTGTGTCTGACTCTCGTGACCACATGGGCTGTAGCCCACTAGGCTCCTCTGTCGATGGGATTTTCGAGGCAAGAATACTGGAGTGGGTTGCCATTTGGTAAAGTACAAGTGATGATATTGATCTTGGAGGGTTCCTGTATGAATTGGATAAGAGCATCCTTATGCTTAGCATAGTGGCAATTAAAATTCTCTTAAGAAATCGTGGCAGTTGAAGTAGTCATAATGGTCCTCATGTTCATTCTTTCTCTTGGTTCACCCAGTGTCTTGTCCACTGGCCTGTCTGGGCCACAGTGACATCCTGGGGAACCATTCACCAGCAAGGGTCATGCTCAGCCTTCTTTCTCATACTGCTGATAACCAGCGGTGTTTACTGCACTGACTTGCATGCTGATTAGTTCATCCATATGTGTGTACCTATATGCAATAAATATATAAGTATGTATATGTGAATGTGAAAGACGATTAATATAAAAATCAAGGAATATCAAGCACACCCCTACCTAGGTATGGACAGGGTAATACTGCCAATGTTTGGTGAAGAGTTCCAGAATCTCTGGGTCACAGTCTGATGTCAAGTTCTCTGACAGTTTGTAAGAGCCTCCTTCTGGGAAAGTCATTGGGCAGGTCCTTGAAAGGAACCTGATTAAGTTACAAAGGTGATGGAAACCGAAGGAATCTGGGGGATTATGGCGTCAGCGCATGTGTCTACTGGGAAACGACCTTCGCAACCTTTGTCCTGAGCCATATTTGATGCATACTGTCGTCCTAGTATCTGTCTTTACAGCAGCCTTTAGAGTCACCCTCCATTTTCTCCTATATCAGTGCTTTTACCCTTTGTAGCTCACATCTTCCCCATTCTTGGATTACTCTTTAGTTTTGGTGGAATACCGCTTTGAATAGCTTCTGAGAAAGAGTGCATGTTAAAAAGACTGTGTGTGCCTGAAAATATCTTCGTTTTATCCATTTGATTGATAGTTTGACTGGGGATGGAATTTTAGGCTGGAAAAAATGTTGCCCCAAATTTGAAGGTATTGCTCCATTGTTATGTCATTTAAGCTATTCTTGTTGAGAAGTTTAAATTCATTGTGATTTTCGAGCCTTTGTATGTGACCAGTTTTATCTTTCTGGAAGCTTATAGACTCTTCTCTTTATCTTCAGCATTCTGAAATTTATGTATGATAAACCTTGCATGGATCTGTTTTCATGAATTGTATTGGGAAGCTGATGACTCTTCAGTCTGGAAACCCCAATTCTTCAGTTCTGGGAAGTTTTCCATTTCTCCCTTTTTTTTTTTAATTCCTGAGATTGTATCCCTAGAATGCTCCTCTGATTTTATTTTATTTTATTTTATTTTTATTTATTCTTTTCTGACTGTGCTGGGTCTTCACTGCTGTGCGGGCTTCTGATTGCGATGGCTTCTCTTGTTGTGGAGCATGGCTCTCGGGCACATGGACTTGAGTAGCTGCAGCACGGGGGCTCAGCAGCTGCGGCTCCTGGGCTCCCAGCACAGGCTCCATAGTTGTGGTGCACGGGCTTAGTTGCTGTGTGGCAGGTGGGATCTTCCCGGGGCAGGAATGGGACCCGGATCTCCTGTACTGGCAGGCAGATTCTTTGTTACTGAGCCACTAGGGAAGTCCTCCTCTGATTTCCTTATCTTCTCTCTCCTGTTTTCCAATTTTTTTATCTTTTTAAATGAGAAAACTAACATTTACTGGTATATTTGGTATAATAGAAGTTTTTTAAAAGTAGCAGTGATGATGTCAGAATAAAGAGAAATTTACGCTAAATAAATCTGATTTCATAATTTGTGGTACTCCATAATAATGAGGTCCCAATTAGACCTGGCTTCAACTTCAGGTAAATGTCCACCCTCCTATGCAGCAATAAAATAAAAAAAGAGATTACTGTACACATTTGGGAAGTAATAAATTTAGGGTGTTGTATTAGGAAGATTTCGTAGATTTATAAAATATCTCTATTTCATGTCCTTTTTAGTTGTCCTTTAATAGATTGAAGGACAAATTCATAAGTTCATACAAGTAGAACATTTTATTTCAACACAGTATTGTTACATAATCTAGTAAAATACATTTGTCAGTACACAAAGATAATGTTTAGAGCATTTCAATACAATTCCAAATCTTGAGATAGTAAAAGAACCAAGAAATATTTGTTTATTGTTCATTCTTTCTACAAATATCTTCCTGAAAAATGAAGCAACACTAACTAGACACATGCCATTTCTCTTCCTGAGCCTTTAGCCTGATGCACCACTCATACATCTGAAAAAGGCAAACAGTGTTAGCATTACTCCTGTTCCCCCTTCAGAGAACACGAAAGCAGGATACAAAGCAAGAGGAGGCACCATGTAAACTGTTCCCAAAGATTTCCTCGTTCACTTCTTGGCCTAGATGAGGGTTTCTCAGCCTCAGCACTGTTAACGTTTTGGGCCATTGACGATGAAGTGAAGCCTGCATTGTCCTGACTTGCTCTGTGCATTGCAGGATGTTTAGCAGCATCTGTGGCTTCTACCCTCTACATGCCAGTAGCCTTCTCACCCCCAAGTGTAAGAGCCAGAATGTCTATAGATATTGACAAGTATCTCCCAGAGGCCAGCCTGTCCCCTCCTTGAGAATCACTGGCCAAGGTAAGCAACGATGATAATACATGGTGTGGCCAAATTAAAATGCAGCTTCTGCACTTGTCCCATTTCACCAGAGAGGGTGGAAGTAGCAGGTGCTGGACAATGTCCAGCAGTAGTTTTCTTTGTTCAGTTCAGTTCAGTCGCTCAGTCATGTCCGACTCTTTGCAACCCCATGAATTGCAGCACACCAGGCCTCCCTGTCC
>SJXQ01000051.1:150740-306894 GCA_006408695.1 Aepyceros melampus | reverse complement strand
GTGATGGACAGGGAGGCCTGGCGTGCTGCGATTCATGGGGTCGCAAAGAGTCGGACACGACTGCGCGACTGAATTGAACGTATCTTGCTTGAGGACAGTTTCTCCTTCCTGAAAACCTTCTAATTCTGATATCTTAAAATGTGTATTATGGGAATGGGTCTGGTAGGATATTTCTATTGTCAAGTTTTATCCTATTATCCCAAAATGTAAATTGTGGGAGTGGGTCTGGTAAAATTTTCACAAACTTGAGACATTCTTTTGATTTATTGTAATAATTAATTAAAAAGTATATAACTTGCTTGCTAACACCAGCAAAGGGGGCACTCTCTGTCCCTCTTCTGATGTCTATGTCACACGCTTTCTCTGTCCCTTTTCCTACTTTAATAAAACTCTGCTACACAAAAGCTCTTAAGCGATCAAGCCTGGTCCCTGGTTCCAAAGCTAGATCTTTTTCTTTGGAGATCACAAATCCGACATCATTTACAGTAAGCTGTCATCTTGGGGGCTTGTCTGGGATCTTCAGGAGAAAGGAAGAACACTCAGAGCTCTAGCCTCTCTGCTTTCTCAGCACACACGTTTTATGCTTTAGTTTATTAACTCTACTGTGTGCTTGGGTGAATGAATGACACGCCCTGCGTAAAGGGAGCATTGAGCCCTGCTCTTCGGTTTCCCAGTGCCTCATAATGACTGAAGGTAGCGCCAAAAGGGGAAGCCTTATAGGGGTTTTAACCAACCTACCAATGCCAAAAGACACCCAACATCCCTTCGAGGGGAGCAGTCGGAAATGGGCAAAGCATGTGGACTGAACTTTCCTTTCTCAGTCAGCTTTTCTTGGTCTCTTTCACCACTTCATAATCGTGTGGGGAATTAGAACTACTAACTTAATCTGTTGGATCACAGACTTTCAACGGACTTGTGACCTATGCTGTTATTGTGTACTTTTACTTAGAAACCCCATGTATGAAAGCACTTAGCCTTGCTAGACTAGGCAAGCCTTGCTAGAAAGTTCCTAGGAGCCCGTAGGAGAGAGGTGGAACTCTAGCTCCAGGAATGACTCTCAGGCTAGAGGTTACTAGCTTGGCTGCCTGCCTCAGGGGCCAGCGACCTGACAGTGAGTCTTTGTCACGGTTGTGCCTATCTATATGGATAGAAGCACTGCTGGTGACCGTGAGGGTTTTGAGGACACAGATTGGGAATTGCAGGATCTGTTCAGATTGGAAATACAGTGGGCTTCTTCCTCTGGTAGTGCTAGCTCTTAGTGGACCAGAGGAGCTCTCTGGTGGCTTTTGTCTCAATTCCTTAGTTACTCTTTTGTGAAAACTACGGAAATGAACTGAAATGATTGGTCCTAGTAGTTCTTGGACAGAAATCACTTTTTCCTCACTAGCCAACCCTCCATCACCTCTTTTGCTATACTGATGTGGCAACAACTCACCACTTCTACTGAGGTCAGGACTGTACTCAAGAATGGGCACGGGCACACATAAGATGGATCCCTCCCCTAGTAGGCACAGCTTGGGAAACATGCCAGGAAAGCTACTCTGCTCCACCCCAGGTGCCATCAGAGAAAAGGGCAAATCAAAGGTTTTGGTGGTATGAAACTAAGTCAGTCTGGGATGCCATCAGGTCTACCCCTGGTGCATCCCCACCCCGCCTTGGTGGTAGAACCAAGAGGGACGAGTAAGATGCCTGTGTTGGTAACGGACAGATTAAGTCCAACCAAGGATGGAAAGCTTCGGTGGAGAGTCTGCCTACATCCCCATCTAGAGCAGGGAAGGACGCTTCTGTCAGAAAGAAGCCACAGCTGTGGATGCTGCTTTTTTCTCTCTTATAGATGGGAGCTAACAGTTCCAAAACCATTCCTTTAAAATGTATTAAAAGAAAAAAAAAGAAAAAAGAGCTGGAACAAATTGGATCCCCAGAATTTAAAAAGACATGCTTGATCTTCCTTTTTGATACTGAATGGCCACGGTATCCTTTGGAAGATGGGGAGCACCGGCCTGTTAAAGGGTCTCTCAATTATGATACCATTTTACAAGTAGACGGTTCCATAGAAAAGAAAGGAGTAGAAGTGACATGTGTCGCTCTTTATCTCCCTGAGAGCGATACCAAACCTATGTCCTAAGGGTGCAGATTTGGGTGTGAAACCTTCAGCTGCCTCCTGTTCTCTTACTTTGCCCCTGTATCTGGGGCTCCCAACTGAATAGGCTGAGAATCAGGGCACCCTTCCAGTAGGGGTTGCCTCAGTCTCAGTAGAAATTCAAACAGTACCAGTTGTGGTTGAGACTATTTAGAAGATTCAGAAAAGTATATAACTAAAGCGCCTCTTGATGAAAGTGAAAGAGGAGAGTGAAAAAGTTGGCTTAAAGCTCAACATTCAGAAAATGAAGATCATGGCCTTTGGTCCCATCACTTCATGGCAAATAGATGGAGAAACAGTGGCAGACTTTCTTTTTTGGGGGCTCCAAAATCACTGTAGATGGTGATTGCAGTCATGAAATTAAAAGACACTTACTCCTTGGAAGAAAAGTTATGACCAACCTAGATAGTATATTCAAAAGCAGAGACATTACTTTGCCGACTAAGGTCCATCTAGTCAAGGCTTTGATTTTTCCAGTAGTCATGTATGGATGTGGGAGTTGGACTATAAAGAAAGCTGAGCACCAAAGAATTGATGCTTCTCCAACTGTGGTGTTGGAGAAGACTCTTGAGAGTCCCTTGGACTGCAAGGAGATCCAACCAGTTCATCCTAAAGGAGATCAGTCCTGAATATTCATTGGAAGGACTGATGTTGAAGCTGAGACTCCAATACTTTGGCCACCTGATGCGAAGAACTGACTCATTTGAAAAGACCCTGATGCTGGGAAAGACTGAAGGTCAGAGGAGAAGGGGACGACAGAGGATGAGATGGTTGGATGGCATCAATGACTCAGTGGACATGAGTTTGAGTAAACTCCAGGAGCTGATGATGGACAGGGAGGCCTGGCACGCTGCAGTCCATGGTTTTGCAAAGAGTCAGACACAACTGAGCAACTGAACTGAACTGAAAAGTATATAGAAGCCTTTCGGGACTAACTCTACTTTGTGACATTACTTGGAGAGATGTAATGCATGTCTTGGGACAGATGCTTACTCATGACTTGAGACCTCGAGTTTTGGGGGAAGGAAGCTATTACTTTGGGAGATGAATGGCTTGAACATGAGACAAGGGGAAAGAAGGAACATGAAATAGCCCTCCTTCCTACCAGAAGCCAAATAGTTCCCATAACAGAGCCACTTTGCCAGATGTATTCTTGTAGGACTTAAATAAGCACATGCTAAGACTTTAAAATATGCTCAGTTGGCTGACATAGAACAGGGAGAGAAGGAAATCCCTGATAAACTCCTAGTATAGACTACAGGAGGCTCTNTACCAGTTGTGGTTGAGACTATTTAGAAGATTCAGAAAAGTATATAACTAAAGCGCCTCTTGATGAAAGTGAAAGAGGAGAGTGAAAAAGTTGGCTTAAAGCTCAACATTCAGAAAATGAAGATCATGGCCTTTGGTCCCATCACTTCATGGCAAATAGATGGAGAAACAGTGGCAGACTTTCTTTTTTGGGGGCTCCAAAATCACTGTAGATGGTGATTGCAGTCATGAAATTAAAAGACACTTACTCCTTGGAAGAAAAGTTATGACCAACCTAGATAGTATATTCAAAAGCAGAGACATTACTTTGCCGACTAAGGTCCATCTAGTCAAGGCTTTGATTTTTCCAGTAGTCATGTATGGATGTGGGAGTTGGACTATAAAGAAAGCTGAGCACCAAAGAATTGATGCTTCTCCAACTGTGGTGTTGGAGAAGACTCTTGAGAGTCCCTTGGACTGCAAGGAGATCCAACCAGTTCATCCTAAAGGAGATCAGTCCTGAATATTCATTGGAAGGACTGATGTTGAAGCTGAGACTCCAATACTTTGGCCACCTGATGCGAAGAACTGACTCATTTGAAAAGACCCTGATGCTGGGAAAGACTGAAGGTCAGAGGAGAAGGGGACGACAGAGGATGAGATGGTTGGATGGCATCAATGACTCAGTGGACATGAGTTTGAGTAAACTCCAGGAGCTGATGATGGACAGGGAGGCCTGGCACGCTGCAGTCCATGGTTTTGCAAAGAGTCAGACACAACTGAGCAACTGAACTGAACTGAAAAGTATATAGAAGCCTTTACGGGACTAACTCTACTTTGTGACATTACTTGGAGAGATGTAATGCATGTCTTGGGACAGATGCTTACTCATGACTTGAGACCTCGAGTTTTGGGGGAAGGAAGCTATTACTTTGGGAGATGAATGGCTTGAACATGAGACAAGGGGAAAGAAGGAACATGAAATAGCCCTCCTTCCTACCAGAAGCCAAATAGTTCCCATAACAGAGCCACTTTGCCAGATGTATTCTTGTAGGACTTAAATAAGCACATGCTAAGACTTTAAAATATGCTCAGTTGGCTGACATAGAACAGGGAGAGAAGGAAATCCCTGATAAACTCCTAGTATAGACTACAGGAGGCTCTCCACAAGTTTATTGATGTCAATCTTGAAAGTGCAGAGGAGGAATGATCTTAAACGACAGATTTCTCCCTCAGTCAGCTCCAGATATCTGCTGTAAGTTACAAAAACAGGTGTTGGACCAAATCAGTCTTTAGGAAAATTGTTACAGCTAGCTCAGATGGTATATTATGGTAGAGAATATAAGGAGGAAAATAAGAGGCAAAAAAGAACCAGGCAAAAGACTGAAGCCCCAACAAAGGCTGTTAGATCTGTCCGAAACAGCCTTAGAAAAATGCCCAGAGGGACCCAGGTGAAAAAGGATGGACTTGTTATTACTGTGAAAGAGGGAGATTGCCCTCAGGCATTTAAGCCACCCCTGGCTCCAGGTGCTGTCTGCAAAGGACCATCCCAGAGAAGAGACTGCCCTCCTAGGTGTAGGCCCCAGGGGTTAGACTCTCAAGACAATCGGGACTGAAGGTGTCCAGGAGTCCCCACACAAGCTCCCATCCTAGTAACACTTGAGGTACCCCGGGTATTATAACTGCGGAGGGCCAGTCAGTCTGTTAGGGGAAAAGAAAGTAAAAGTGAAGTCGCTCAGTCGTGTCCGACTCTTTGCGACCCTGTGGACTGTAGCCCACGAGGCTCCTCTGTCCATGTTAGGGGAAGCACACTGATTGAAAGCGCCCACCCTGGCCATGCACCATAGTAACCATTTGCATGAGTTGTTTTATGACAGGAGATCCTGATAAGGAATACAGAACTAATAAGCCACCACCAACTGGAAGAGTTTGGGAAAGGTCTAAAGGAGACACCACGTGTCCGTCTACTTCCCAGAATCCCTCTTGCTAGCATCCATCTTGGCTGAGCAATGCGTGCGCCATCAGGAAGGACTGAATTAGAATGACTGACCAAAGACCACCCGGAAACTAATCCCATCACCATAAAACCCAAGACTGCGAGCCACGTGGCAGAGCAGTTCTCCTGGGTTCCCTTACGCTATGCTCTCCACTCGGGTGCCCTTTCCCAATAAAATCTCTTGCTTTGTCAGCACATGTGTCTCCTCGGACAATTCATTTCCGAGTGTTAGACCAGAGCCCAGTTTTGGGCCCTGGAAGGAGTCCCTCTTCCTGCAACTTTCTTTTGGACACTGAGGCAACTTTCTGCTCACTAAAGCCCCTGGTCTGCTTTCCTCCTAATCCACCACCGTAATGGGGCTGTTTGGATAAGCCAAATATTTTTCAATCATTGATTTGAAGGATGTTTTCTAGAGTTAAACCTGTATTAGATAATCCTCACCTATGATTTCAAGACAACTGAAACGATTCTTGGGCGTTATAGGCTATTGCCACATTTGGATTCCATGTTATGGGGAATTTGCCTGGCCTTTATATAAACTTATAACTGAGACTCAGCAGGCCCAAACCAACAAACTGGTTTGGTCTCTAGTTACTCAAAAGGCTTTAAAGCTCTTCAAATTGCTCTCTTGTAGGCTCCAACTTTGAGCTTGCCCACAGGCTCTGAGTTTAGTTTCTTTGTTACTGAAAATAAAGGCTATGGCCACACACTGCTTAAGGGTAATTGTCACTATTGTTTTGGTAATACCTAAAGCTCATAAGTTTATTAATGGGCAGAATTTTTACTGTACTGACTTCTCATGATGTAAGTGGGATCTTAAACTCTAAAGTTCAGAGCAACAATGTTCCAGCTTTAAAGCTGCTGTAACTCAAGGGGTGTCAAAAACTCTAGGAATAGAATATAACTTATGCTATTACTGGAGACCCCAATCATCAGGAAAGGTAGAAAAAAGCTAATGACATTATTAAGAGACATCTGCATAAGTTAACTCAGGAAACACAAGACAGCTGATTTAAAGTTTTACCTGTAGCTTTAATGAGTGTTCAAACTGCTCCTAAGAAGAAGGGACTGTCTCTATGGCAGACTGTTTCCCTGCACAGATATTGTCATAGATCCTGAAGCCTTCAAATTAATTATGTGACTCAGCTTTCAGCTTTTCAAAAGACATTACCGGGAGGTTAACACCTGACCCAGCCTTTTTATCAAACAAGCCGCTGTTGAGCCAGGAACCGAGATGGGCCTGAGAATCTAGGTGGGCTTGCTTCTGCTGACTCCTAAAGTCCTGATGTCTGCCGTTTGACCCTCAAGACAATGCCTTCCTGTCCCGGACTCATTCCTATGCTGCATTCCACAATCAGTCTAATTGCTGTGTCTGCGGAGCACTCCCCTCCTCATCAATTGAAGACTTCCCAAGGTCAGTTTCTCCACTTCAAGGAATGGACTTTCTTCAACTCTGAGAATCCTTCACCAACAACAATCATATAGGACTCCTCTTCCTGATCTGATGACATCTAGCAATCCTCAGACAAACTGATGCAACTATGGACATAATGTAACTTTCATCTTGATTATGTTTTAACTTGGTTTAATGACTATTTTGCTGCACATAAGAAAGTAAATGGGTCTAGATATGGTGGTTTTCTACCTGACGTTTATCAAATATGGGATGAGGTCACACGGCTAACTCCTAAAAAGGGACACGTACTATCCCAGCTCCTATATGCTAGGAACAAATAGAGCCATCCCCAGAAGTTAGCCAACTTAATTATAATGATTGGAAACAACTGGGATATTTGCCTCAAGAAATATGCAATGCAATCACTCCTGTGTTTTCCAAACCCAGTTTAGGTCCTCCTCTTGCCTGGCCAGGAACTGATTGGGACTGGATCCCTCGGTCATGCTGTTTTGCTCCAAATGGGACCTACTGGATATGTGGCTCTTACCTATGGGTGTGGCTTCCCCCTGGCTGGATAGGAAGATACACCCCAGGTCTAACTTTTATTCATAGCTTCTTATTTTCAGAGCTTCCAGAGAAACCTATTAATCTGCCACACCTTAAAACTCTTTGGGCAGATCTGTATTTCACTGGTATGATCATCTGGCTACAATATTCGTTTCCTCTCTCGGAACTACAGATCAGATGTTATACTACAAGTTGATGCTCTAACTTTCAGCCCTTAATGCTGAACAAATACAAATTAAAAAGGTGGTTTTACAAAACGGATTGGCCTTAGATATTCTAACGGCTGCACAAGGTGGAACTTGTGCCATTATTCACACCCAATGCTATACATAGATAACAGATATGAGTACTAATGTTACTCACTTTACTAAACACATGAATAAGATGATTCAGGTTTATGGATTCTCCCGAAGCCTCAGTCACCTCACTTTGCGAAACATTAACTAGCTCCCCACAGTGGAAAACTATCTTAATTGTAACAATTATAATTGTTCTCTTTCTACTGTTTGCTCCCTGTTTCCTAACTGTGTAACTCGATTTGTTTCTAATCATTTGAAAGGTTTTAAGTTACAAATGGTTGTCCAGGCTCCTAGGAGTGCCACAACCTCCTCCAACTATTGCTTGCCACTGGATCAGAGACCCTCAATATGAGGGTTAGGAGAATATGATGCCTCAACAATTTAGGAATCAAGAAGCAGTATGGAGTGAAACTGATGCCCATTTCCCTTGGCATCGTAACTCTACTAAAAGAAAAGGGGGGGAGAGACAGAGTCAATTCCTAGGCAGATTGATAAGAAAGTCTAGGATCTCCAAAGAGGAGAAAGAGGACTGGGGTTCTCAAGGAGGAAGAAAGGACAAACCCCCCCTTACATTCCTTTTTTTCTATAAACCCAGAAGTGATGATTAGAAAACAAACAACTCAGTTTAAACTCTGTAATAGGGACTATATAACAGCAATGTATACTGCTTGAGAACAGTTTCTCCTTCCTGAAAACCTTCTGACTAATCCTGATATCTTAAAATGTATATTATGGGAGTGGGTCTGGTTCCACTCAGTTGCTCAGTCATGTTCAACTGTTTGTGACACCATGGGCTGCAGAAGGCCAGGCTTCCCTGTCCATCACCAACTCCCGGAGCTTGCTCAAACTCATGCTCATCAAGCTTGTAATGCCATCCGACCATCTCATCCTCTGTCGTCCCCTTCTCCTCTCGCCTTCAATCTGTCCCAGAATCAGGGTCTTTTCCAAGGAGTCAGTCCTTCACATCAGGTGGCCAAAGTATTGGAGTTTCAGCTTCAGCATCAGTCCTTCCGATGAATATTCAGCAATGATTTTCTTTAGGATGGACTGGTTGGATCTCCTTGCAGGGACTGACAAGAGTCTTCTCCAACACTACAGTTCAAAAGCATCAATTCTTTGGTGCTTAGCTTTCTTTATAGTGCAACTCTCACATCCATACATGACTACTGGAAAAACCATAGCTTTGACTAGGTGGACCTTTGTTGGCAAAGTAATATCTCTGCTTTTTAATATGCTGTCTAGGTGGTCATAACTCTTCTTCCAAGGAGCAAGCCTCTCTTAATTTCATGGCTGCAGTCACCATCTACAGTGATTTTGGAGCCCAAAAAAACAGTCTGTCACTGTTTCCCCATCTATTGGCCATGAAGTAATGGAATCAGATGCTATGATCTTAGTTTTCTAAATGTTTTAAGCTAACTTTTTCACTCTGCTCTTTCACTTTCATCAAGAGACTCTCTAGTTCTTCTTCGCTTTCTGCCATAAGGGTGGTGTCATCTGCATATCTGAGGTTATTGATATTTCTCCCAGCAATCTTGATTCCAGCTTGTGCTTCACCCAGTCCAGCATTTCTAATGATGCACTCTGCATATAAGTTAAATAAGCAGGGTGACGATAAACAGCTTTGACGTACTCCTTTCCTGATTTGGAACCAGTCTGGTGTTCCATGTCCAGTTCTAACTGTTGCTTCTTGATTGCATACAGATTTCTCAGGAGGCAGGTAAGGTTGTCTGAGATTCCCATCTCTTTCAGAATTTTCCATAGTTTGTTGTGATCCACACAGTCAAAGGCTTTGGTGTAGTCAATAAAGCAAAAGTAGATATTCTCCTAGAACTCTTTTCTTTTTTGATGATCCAGCAGATGCTGGCCCTAGGTTCTATTTGGCTGGCAAATTTTCAATGAGAGGGGACCGATACTTTTAACAAAGAACATTTTATTAAATTTTTATTTTAATATATTTATTGGCTGTGCCATGCAACATGCAGGATCTTAATTCCTTGACCAGGGATGAACCCCTGTTCCCAGAAGTGAATTCAGAGTCTTAACCACTAGAACAGAGAAGTTTCATTAAGGAAGTTGCTGTTTAGTTGCTAAGTTGTGTCCAACTCTTTGTGGCCCCACGGACTGTAGCCTGCTAGGCTCCAATGTTCGTGGGATTTCCTAAGCAAGAATACTGGAGTGGGTTGTCATTTCCATTTCCTGGACCAGAGATCGAACCCATGTCTCTTGCATTGACAGGCAGATTCTTTACCACTAAGCCACCAGGAAGCCCGTATCAACAGAGTACATTTTAGCAATTAAGTTCACTTGATTCAATAAAATGTATTAACCATGTTCCACCGCCAGGCTCTTCTGTGATCTCTTTCCCGTAAGAGAATCGGATCAAGTTCAGTCTCAACTTGTAGGAACAAAACAATTTGGCTGACCAAACCTCACCAAACCATTTCTCCAATCGGAAGGTGGGAAACAGTACTTAATCTCAGGGTGAGGTGAGAGAAGATGTGTTTATGATGACCAAACATCTCACAATTCCTGGGACAGTCCGTCTGAAAAAAAGTTTGACCCCGACACCCACACAAATATACTCTAGAGAATTCCTTGGCTGTCTAGTGGTTAGGACTTTGAGTTCTAGTGCAGGGGGAATAGGGGGCTCTAGTTTGATCTCGAATCAGGGAACTAAGATCCCACATGCTGCAGAGTGTGGCCAAAAATTAAATAAGTAAATAAAACTCGTTAAAAAATACAATCTAACTTGCCAGTTTTCAAGACCTGATTTTAAGTTGAGAAAACAAGACATTTGGAAGGTGGGATAGAGATTTGTACATATTCAGAAAGTGTAACTGGGTTGTCGCTAGAAAAGTAAACTTAAGATATTATATCCATCTGTCACGTGAAAGTTTTTCAGCGCATAAGAGTTCACCCTTCTATCTGGGCGAACTCATACAGAGCACAGAAGGAGGAAAAGAAACCAAAGTTCAGCTCAATGGATCTACTTTCCTCGGCTAGAGAAAACCGGAAAGATCCTGAGAGGCCACAGAAAATAAAAGATGAAATACTATTCACCTAATGTAGCTGAGTAACCCTGTGGCTGGAAGGGAACCCATGGGGTAGGTGGCAGACACACCCTTATACTACTTCCGGGCAAAATTCCACGTGGATCCTTTCATCTCGAATCAACTCTGTCATGAAGCAGTGTTCTAAGGGCGGAGTCAGTCAGGGGCTGTGACATCTTGCCCACAAGATGCAGGCACTGCCCCAGGAGTTCCCCACAGATTTTTCCTTTGGAATTCATAGCCAATCTGCAACGCATGTATAATATATAATTACCAGTGAGGCTGAAGAAAAGAAAACTTAGGAGGTCAAAGGACTTGCCCTTGTTTGTAAAATCCACCAGTGGAACACCATGAATCAAAATCTCTGCTCTCAGAATCTGTTCTTTTTGTTTGCATTTGTTTGTATTATCAGGTTTATTATTTTTTCTGAATATAATAAAAGTATATATATCAAGGGAGCAGGAAATGGCAACCTGCTCCAGTATTCTTGCTGGGAAATCCCATGGACAGAAGAGCCTGATGGGCTACAGTCCACGGAGCTGCATTAAGAGTCAGACATGACTTAGTAACCAAACAACAGAGGGAGCAAGTCAGAACTTTTTTTTTTCCTGGCCACGTCATGCAGCTTTTGGGATCATAGTTCTCTGACCAGGGATTGAACCCAGGCCTGCAACCGTGAAAGCGTGGAGTCCTACCCACTGCACCACCAGGGAATTCCCAGCAAGTCAGAATTTAAGAAACGGCCCTCTGTCTGCCCCAGTGTCACCAATTTACCAGGCAACCACTTCCTCCTTCACCATGCTCCCTCCTTCCTTGTTCAGGCGCTGAAAACACACCCAGCACACAGGCTCCCACTGAGGATCAGCAGTGCAGGCAAAGCTCACCAGAAACTGCGGTCAATGTGCACGATGCACAGGCATGCTCCCCCTTTTCCTTTCTGGAAAGATCTCTGCCTCAGGACTGGAATCTAAGCTAAGGAGGCTCACAATTCTATGCGGAGAGACACGTAGCCTGGTTACTGAGAGCTCAAGGCCACACCACCTAAGAGGACAACACAAGCCAAAGGAAGTGGCCTTCGTTTGGGTGGGGAGGTGGGGTGCAGAAGGGAGCTTCAGGGTCTCCAAGTCTGGTCAAAGGAATGCCAAGCCAGGTTGTGCCACGGGAGGACACCCAGGACGGCAGCTACTTCCAGCTAAAACATCAATAAGCTCATGTTTAGAACTTCCCTGGTGGTCCAGAGGTTAACACTTGTCCTTCCATGCAGAGGGAGTGGGTTCAATCCCTGGTCGAGGAGCTAAGATCCCATGTGATTGGCAGCCAAAAAATCAAAACGTAAACCACAGAAACAATATTGTGACAAATTCAATAAAAGCATTAAAAATGGTCCACAGTAAAAAAAAAAAAAAAAAAACTTAATAAAAACGGTCATGGTCACGTTTGCAGGGTCCTTGATGGTTTGTCTGCAGAATATTTCACAGCCACCATCTTTTTATACCTTTATGACACTATGGAGTCAGCAAGGCACATTTTACATCACTTTTACAGAGGGCCTCAAATTCAGCAGACACACAGAGACTTCAAGCTCTAAAACCAGGGTCAGCTACAGCAGAGCCAGGATGAAAAAGCAGGCCTCCTAATTTCTAATCCCCATCTGTCCCCTACAGCTTGCTTCTTCACCAAAGCACACAAGGAAGATAATTAAAAGAAAAATCAATAAATAATATTAATACAACAAAGAGAAAAGAGGGAAAGAGTGGGAATTACCACTTCTTTCTAGCCTGGATGAATGGGTTCCCCTTTCCCTAGCACGGCCATCCCCCCACACTAAAACATATTTATGGTAATTTCACAAGCTTACAGTCTAAATGCTAAGAAGAAACCAGAATTATACAGACTTCTTTCCTTTCTAGAATAATTACATGGCTGGCCTTAATTTGGCTATTAGATTGCATTTTCCTCTCACTTAAGACACCGTATCTACCTCCTAATTTTCTCATGAACTGAGGCTGAAAAGAAGAGAACTAAGACATGTGTTACAGAGAAATGCAGACGTTCTAAGATGTTCTTAAAGATGTCAGAGAGAATGCCTAGTTTCATAATCAGTGGGAGAAAATGCATAAGAGATAGGAGTACTGATGTGTTTTAGTAAAATCTGTATTTATCTTTACACAGACTGAAGGAACTGACATAGAATCAGAAAGCACACACTGATAAAAGTGTAGGGGTGTGTCTATGTGCAGGCACATGCACAGGTGGATGGTAAGCACACTTCATGTCTCAGGTGTCTTGGGGGAGTGGACTGAAAGCTATAAATTTGGGCTCCTTTTCCTTTTTCCCCAGTGAAGGCTTGCTATTTGAGACTTACTACTTTGACATAAAAGACTTTTTAAATTTTATATTGGGATATAGACAATTAACAATGTTGTAATAGTTTCAGATGGACAGTAAAGGGACTCAGCCACACATATACATGTATCCGTTCTCCCCCAAACTCCCCTCCCATGCAGGCTGCCATGTAACATGGAGCAGAGTTCCCTGTGCTAGACAGTAGGTGTTGGTTATCCATGTTTAAAAGAGCAGTGTGTACATGTCCATCTCAAACTCCCAAATTTTTGAGAAAGCATTTCAGAAATTCTGCCTGAAGTGAACTGTCAATGCTTTAGGAAGGGACAGGCAAAAAAAATGGAGAAGGCCAAGATTTCCATATGAAATGGATCATCTATGAATGGGTGAGCCTTGTTACCAAAAGCAGGAACAAATTCTCAGCCTTATCAACTGATGAAGATTCCCAAACTGGATGCCTTTTCGTCAAGCAACTGTAGCTATAAGTCATCAAAAAATATTCACAAATAACAAAATAATTATCTTATGAGAGTCAAATGAAGATGTGAAACATGCTGGTCTCCAAGAGGGGGGTGGATTTCTTTTAACTTAGAACCCCAATTCTGCTGTTAAATAGTGGAATTTCCACAGAGGCAGTTCCTCAACCAGAGCTTCAGAGAGCTGGAAGCCCAAATACATGAACCAGGTATCTTCCTCTCTGCCTCACTTACTTCTCATTTCTGGTCAATAGCAGGCTCAGCACAATTACCTGTGGACATGACTAGACACAGACAATGAACTGAAGCATGAAAGCTGTCTTTCAGCAAGCAGAAATGTCTACTTCAGCCCATGCTGTATATTACAGCTATAAACATCTCATTTCCCAGTACTCACCAGCTAACCCATATCACCACTCACCACTTTCCAGAAAGAATCCGTTAAAGAACTAACCCATCCATCAACCTCGTTACATCCTCCACTACCAATCAATTAACTGGAACGAGAGAGTGTTTTCAATAGAAAGACAAGATGATCGATGGGGAGCAAAGGGCTTAAAACAGCATCTCTCTCCTCTCCTAGCTTGTGATTTAAGGACTTACAGGTCAGCTCTCTCCTGGGTGAAACATAAAGAGATCAAAAGATCACTTGCATTACAAGGCAGCGTGCCCCAGGGGCCAGACTGACTTGGCAGTAAGTGCTCCCACAGTCCAGAAGGAAACATTATGGATTGATGGGTTTAGAAGACACATTATGAAGAAAAAATGACTTAAATGGGGCCTTGAAGGATGTGCTGGCGGAGAAAAATCACATGCTTTTCCATAGAAGGGGCTGGTGATTTCTACTGCATGTCCATCCTATACAACCACAGCCTTGGGAGATGAAATATCTCACACTAACTCTTAGAAGTTAGACTAGGATGAGTTTGATTCCTGCTTTTAGTACTGAGGGTCTAGAGTGAGGTGCTCTCAATAACTTAGTAAGACTGACTTTTGAGAGTTAAAATGTAGAATATACACATGACTGTACAAAAACTAAGATGAGCATAGCCACATTAAAAAAAAAAAGAGAGAGACTGCCTCCCAGGCACTGAGCTATTACCTCACTGATGTCATTCACACATAAGGGAATATACACTGCTGAGAATTCTTAGCCATGGACGTCCAGAAGATGCCTACAGAAGGCAAAACTTAGTGACGCTTACCCATGAAGCCTACAGGAAAGAGGAAACTTTAGGAAACAGTGTCTGTGCATTTCATGTTGAGCAAAGAGCATCCTCAAGTGGACACCAGTGCACCCTTGCTGCCAGGAGACTCAGAGTTCTTGGTCTCCTGAAAGATGGCTGCCCCAGGTGCTGCTGCTTCTGCTAAGTCGCTTCAGTCGTGTCTAACTCTGTGCGACCCCATAGACGGCAGCCCACCAGGCTCCCCCGTCCTTGGGATTCTCCAGGCAAGAACACTAGAGTGGGTTTCCATTTCCTTCTCCAATGCATGAAAGTGAAAAGTAAAGTGAAGTCACTCAGTCGTCTCCAACTCCTACCGACCCCATGGACTGCAGCGGGCTAGCCTGATAAATATTTTTTTCTAATATACTGACTTGCATATGGAATCTTTAGTTATGGCATTTAAACTGTTAGTTGCAGCTTGTGGGACCTAGTTCCCTGACCAGGGATTGAACCCAGGCCCCCTGCATTAAGTGTGTGAAATCTTAGCCACTGGAACCCCAGGGATGTCCTCAGCCTGATAAATATTAACTGATAAATTTACTAGTCTTTAAATACAGCAAAAATGTCAAACTTTTTTAGCTAGACAAAAATTCATAATTTTCTAAAATATATATTTTATCCATACTATATATGTATGTAAAAGCTTTTCTACTATGCTTGATAAAAGCTTGAGAAAGAATAACTACAACAAAAAAAAAAGATGGAGAAATTAGAAAACCTAAACTAAATGAAACGGGTGCATTGACTATATAGATTTACCTTGTCTTGATTACAAACCCACATACCCAGCTTGGGAGGATGGTTTATGAGTGAGCGTGCTGGTTTCTGTGTCATTTCCCACTGACCTGGCCTGCTAGCATCCTGAAGTCAAGCCATTATTGTAATCAACAGTACTAGGAGTTGGCCTCAAAAAGAAGACTCTTTAGAGCATGGTTTAACCATGCTGACCCACATTTAAGCATCGCTAAGGCACACTGGACACAGGGAAAGCCTCCCTCATAGGAGCCCTCAACATGGCTGAGCACTGACAAGTGCCAAATGCTTATTCACTGGTTAGATGGAAAGGCTAAGAGCATGTCCTCCAACTGCTCCACTGATATTTTTAGTTGCTCAGTCATGTCCAACTCTAGGGGACTGCATGGACGGTAGCCCACCAGGCTCCTCTGTCCATGGAATTCCCCAGGCAAGAATACTGGAGACGTTCACATCTCCAGGGGATCTTCCTGACCCAGGGATTGAACCCAGGTTCTCCTGCACTGCGGGCAGATTCTTTACTGTCTGAGCCACCAGGGAAGCCCTCCATGATCAACTGGCGATAATTACTAATCTACTTTATAGGACTAGGACTGCTGTGACGATGAATAGTTCCAAGCACTCAGAAAGGATGATGGATTTGCAGCTGTCATCCTCATAACCTTACAACCAGCATGTCAACTGAAAAAATACTAACCTAATGTCTTATGGGCACTTCTTCCACCACCTGTATCCTCAGCCGCCCTCCTCCAGGAAAATGGAAGTCTGCAGGTTATCAGCCATTGTACTGTCCACGTAAGATGCACCCACTCCATATACAGAGCTAAGGAATGGCCGACCTCTTGTAGCAGAACAGGTGGGCTGAGGGCCTAAGAATATTGCCACCAGCTCCAAGCCTGGGGATAACTCACCACATACAGCTTGCGCCAGATGACAGCCCATTCCCGCAGTGTGGAGGTAAGCTCTTGCACCAGGGGGAGCTCCCCAGGAATCACGGTCTCATTCTGCCTAAAGAGAACAGACACAGGCTCCCTTTACTCCGGGGGGATCGTCAGTGATTTTCCTGATGGACATCATGATCCTTAGAACTCAAAGATGGGGATGGGGCTGGTTGATCTTGAAACCAAGCAAAACTTGTCCATTTAGGGAAGCTCTGGCAATTTTGATCGCATCTAGCATCTGAGAAAAGAGAAAGAGCTTGACACATCACGATTCTCAAAATGAATTGTGTCTACAGTGGAATGGATATGGAGTCCAGCCTCTACTTTCTCTTTTTTTTTGCTTTGTTTTCTGGTATTTTTTGTTGTTCGTTTTGGCTACGCCCCATAGCTTGCAGGATCTTAGCTCCGGGACCAGGGACTGAACCTGGGCCCTGGCAGTGAAAGTGACGAATCCTAACCACTGGCTGTTACTATTCAGTCACTAATTCACATCTGACTGTTTGTGACCCCATGGACTGCAGGACACCAGGCTTCCCTGTGCTTCACCATCTCCCAGAGTTTGTTCAAACCCAAGTCCATTAAATCAATGATGCCATCCAACCATCTCATCTTCTGTTGTCCCCTTCTCCTCTGCCCTCAGTCTTTCCCAGCATCAGGGTCTTTTCCAATAAGTAGACTCTTTGCACCAGGTGGCCGAAGTATTGGAGCATCAGCCTCAGTCCTTCCAATGGCTATTCATGGGACTGCCAGGGAAATCCCTCTGTTTCCCCATTTTGGATTTTTCCAGGAACCTCGAGTACAGTAAGTCCCCGACATACAAACCTTCATGTTGCGAACTTTCAAAGACGCTAAAGTGCATCTGGTTCCAGAAAGGAGCCAGAACCTGTGCCGTCAACACCAGGTGTGACTGAAATCAGTGTGCTCTCTGTTGCCGATTGCTGATGATCTTTCACCTCTGCCATCTCCCACCTCCTCGCCCTCCTCCAGCCAGTAACTCTTCTTACCTGTTCACTCAACGCCAGCAGCTGTATGCCAGCTATTGTACTGGACTACTGTACTTTCCAAGGTACTGTATTTAAAATGTTTTTTGCTTGCTTTTTATGTATAATTTGTGTGAAAAGTACTATAAACCCATGACAGTACAGTACTATATAGCTGATGGTATTAGTTGGGTACCTAGGCTAACTCTGTTGGACTTATGAACACACTCCTGGAATGCAACTTGTTCATATGTAGGGGACTTACTATACCACGCTAGGCTGGCTTCAGCAATTCCCAGGGATGGAAGCCCAAACTGAGTCCTTTCGCTGGTTCTGCCAAGTTTCCATTTTATCAGTGAGGGTGGGCAAGTGGAGGGGTGTTCATGGCACAAGGTGCTGGGGCCTGTAGCCTCACACAGGACCTGCTCTGGGATGGAAGTAGGGCTCTCCTTTGCAACAGTGCTTGGTTTGCTTCTCCTCTGGCTCCCTGCACAGAAAACGTACATATACCCAAATCCTCACTTATTCACAGTGGACTTTTAATACAAGGCAGACGTGACATTCATGCACATAAATCCTGTCTGGTATTTTCATGATTAGCAAAAGGAAAGAGGGAAAGCAATCTAATGAATGGGGATTACTGGTGGAATTTCCAGACATCGATAAGAATACAGATGCCCCATTAAGTTTGGATTTCAGATTAATTTTTAACTCTAAGTATGTCTCAGAAAATACATGGGATATGAATGTAAATAAAAATTACTTTTTACCTGAATTTCAAATTTGACATTCTACATTTTACCTGGCAACCCTAGTTATTGGGAACATGCCCCAAACTCTGCCTTTCCTCCAGTGTGGCCATGGCTAGTGACCCTGGAGGCTGCCCAGGAACAGTCCATCAGAAAGATTTTCCAGACACTTCCTTGTGGTCCAGCAGTTAAGAATCTGTCATTTAAAGCAAGGGGTGTGGGTTTCAATCCCTGGTCAGGGAACTAAGATTTTACATGTCCCAGAGTGTAACCAAAAATTAAAATAAGTAAATAAAACTTGCTTCTGCTTTTTTTTTTTTTATTAAAAAAAGAGGGGGGAGGTTCTCCAGCAGGGCAGGACACGTGGTTTTGAGTCCTGATTATGTGTGAATTTGGGCACATCTCCATCTCTCATCTATAAAATGACGGTGTGGAATTTAGGGCTGAAAATGTTCTCTGTGGCTGTGAGCTAGTATGCCTCTGTGACCCACTCCTTTCTAACAGCCCTAGAATTCCTGCTCCAAGTTTTCTTTATTCTCTCCTTGATGCTCCCACCCACTGACTCACCATCAATGAAGTGACTTTTCTCTGCAGAGCACAATCATACATATTAGTTAGTTCATATGATTCTATATCAAGTTCACAACCAGGGACTTCCCTGGTTGTCCAGTGGTTAAGACTCTGGGCTTCCACTCCAGGGGGTGCTGGTTTGATCCCTGTTTGGAGAACTGAGATCCCATATCACACGCCATGTGGTACAACCAAGAAAGGAAAACATAAACAAAAAAGTTCAGGGCCAATGTGGGGCCAGATCTGTTTTCTCTTACTTGCAAAGGGAAAGCCCCAGGTACGCTGACTTGTCCAAGGTTCAGAGATAAATAGCACAGGTTGTAGCTTGGTCACCTGTCATCCCCCAAGGTTCCCAAAGAGAAGGTTCTCAAGTCTATGGCTAAAGAGCACCAAATGTTCACATGTGTGTGTGTGCAGGCACACACACACACACACACACACACACACAGAGGCATGCATCAGTGAGCAGCTGGTACAAGAGGAAGATACAGGCCCTCAATGTTCATTCATTATCTGCCTCCACTGTCCCAGGGAAGGATCCAAGGGAGGAAAAAATATCAAAAGAGAAGGCAGAAGGAATGATGTCAGGAAAAAAAAATCTCATTTCCCTTTCACCCAACAAGTGGAATTGATGACCTGAGACAAATAATGCACAAAATGATACCTTACAATTTCATAAAACCTATAAGATATTGTACCTTGACCTCACCTGTTAGGCATTTTCCTATGTTAGAACTTACCCGCGGTCTTCCACAGTAGCCTCCTTCAAATGGATGTATGTTTCAGGGAAAATACCCTGCAGAGAGAAGAACTTGGGTTACACGGCCATAAAAATCCCAGTCCAATATTCTCTGAGGAAAACATAATTCAAAGAGACACATGTACTCCAATGTTCACAGAAGCACTATTTACAATATAGCCAGGAAATGAAAGCAACCTAGATGTCCATCGACAGATGAATGGATCAAGATGTGGTATACTATGAACAACAGAATATTACTTAGCCAAAAAAAGGAAAAGTTTGGGTCATTTGCAGTGATGTGGGTGGACCTAGTGTCTGTCATACAGAGTGAAGTCGGTCAGAAATACAAATACATATATTAATGCATATATGTGGACTCTAGAAAAATGGTACAGATGAACCTATTTGCAGGGCAGGAATAGAGACACAGATGAAGCGACATGGTCGGGGGGTAGATTGGCAGAGTAGCACTGAGACATACACTCTCATGCGTAAAACAGGCATCGAGTTGGAACTACTGTATCGCACAGGGAACTCAGCTTGGTTCTCTTGAGGACCTAGAAGGGTAGGATGGGGAGCTGGGTGGGAGGGAAGTTCAAGAGGGAAGGGATATACACACACATATAGCTGACTCATCTTGTTATACAGCAGAAAAAATACAACACTGTAAAAAAATTATCCTCCAATTAAGAAAAATATCAAAAACCCCTTAGCTCACAATAAAGAGCACAAGCAGTCACCAGTCAAGTAGGGGAGGGGCAAGGACACCAGGGCAACACCTACAGATTGCAGTCAAGGTCGTAGGGCATCAATTACATAAACGAAAGCAGGGCTGAAACGCTGAAAACATATAAGGGAATCCTGGGGTTCAGAGAACTTCAGATAAACACTTCATAAATGAACAGGCAAACATGCCCAGGGTCAGCTCAGAGCACTTATAGATCCTAAAATGCCTCCAGATTCTACACAGCACGAGGTGCTTCTCTTAAAGGGTTTCAGGTAATTGGTAGATGGAGGGCTATGTACTTAGTGGTCCATAAAATTATGGTGGTTTTCTAAACCCATTCCTCTCAGCACTTTCACTTAAACAAAATGCATGGAATCAATTAGGCTTGGTTATTTTTAGCCTTTTCCAGTCTCAAACTGCTCTCCATTCTAAATCCCTAAGAGGCAATTTGATGTCGGTATTAAGACACTGCCTGTGGGAAAACTATGCCTAGAAAGACCTAAAAGAAACCCTGGAAACTGGTCAGGGGCAATCTGCAAAAGCGTAGACTGGATCTCACCCACAGGAAGCAAGCCACGGATGTGAGTTTTCTTAAAACCAAAAGCTTCTGCTGTTCAACTGTATGATGTGCTCACCAATAAGCAGAAGCACTGCCATTCAGAAAGGCACCGCTGGTCCCTACTTTACGGTACTTTTCAGGCCAGACAAGGAGAGGCACTGGACTAACCAGAAAGTTCATTTGGGTTTTTATGCCATCTTATGGAAAAACCTAAATGAACTTTTTGGCCAACCTAATAGAAGAGGCTGTTTAACAAGCACCATTGGCTCAACTTGCTTGCAGCCCTGAGCCTGTTAAAACTGCAGCCATGTGGACATGGCATGTCAGGGGTAGCCGACCACAAAGTGGGGAGAGGGGCAGGTCACGCCCTGGGGACCCAGGTCAGAGACGCGTGTACCTAGTGACCTCATTCGTTCAGAGCCAGAAAAACTAGTGCATTTCAACCAGGGTTGGTTGTACATCTAGTTTCGTGTGCTACGTTTATCTGAGCAATCCTCTCCTCTCTCCCTTTTAATTGTCTGCCAATAAAACAGGAAAACAGCAAGAAAATTTGAGACTATGCTGCTCCCAGCATTGGTGATGACAAGGTAGATCCTGCCACTGCCTGAGTCAGAAGTGGAATGGCCATCGTTTCCCTCCAAGCAGGAAGAACCAAAAAAACATATAAAGATACTTGCCACTCCTCACTTTGAGAAAGGGGCAGGCACAGGGTACATGAGTGAGAAAGCATAATCCCAATCTTGTTACTGATAAAGACCCAGAACACACACAGAGACAAGGTAACATCAACCTCTTTCATGACAAGGACAGGATTCAGAGTGATTTTGGAAAACTGATCACAGAGGCAAACACTAACAAAAATGCAATGTGTGTGTAATTTCTTTGGGGTTTGATTAATGGGTTTCTGAAGCTCCAGGTCAGTCTTTAGGATGCCGAAGGAAACTTGGGTGCGTCTTCCTTCTGCTAGGTGGATGTAAATGTTTTGTGGAGAACCAGACTTGCCTGCCCAGTGTTCACCTTGAGGACAGGATGCTGAGTGAAATAAGCCAGACCCAAAAGGACAAATACTGCCTGACCTCACTTGTATGAAGGTCCTAGAGTCGTCAGATTCATAGAGACAGAAGAGAACTGGGGTTAAAAGGACTGGGAGGAGGGAAGAAGGGGGAGCTTATATTAAATGCTTACAGAGTTTCAGTTTGGGATAATGAAAAAGTTCTAGAGATGGTGGTGATGGTTTCACAACAATATAACTATACTTCATACGCCTCAACTGTACATTTTAGAAGAGGTAAGGGACTTCGCTGGAGGTCCAGCTGTTAAGACTTCACCTTTCAAGGCAGGGGGTGTGAGTTCAATCCCTGGTGGGGGAGCTAAGATTCCCTCATGCCTGTGGCCAAAAAATTGAAACATAAACAGAAGCAATATTGTAACAAATTCAATAAAGACTTTAAAAATGGTCTACAGTAAAATAAATAAAAGAATTAAAATACTAATTTTCTGTCAAGTATACTGTACAACAATAAAATAAAGCTGTCCAGAACTCATAAAAAGGTGGTACACTGAATAACAATGAACCACGCGAAGTAGCAGTTTATCAGGAGCCATATCTGCAGGTTAAATGAGATGTGAAACTGTTGGTCCCAAGGAGTATCCTTGCAGAAGATTTTTCAAATCAAGAAGATAAAGGACTGATTAACTGTTTCGTACACCTAAAACCTGATGACTGCTCTCCGAATAACAGGGAGAAATCCAAAACAGAAACATTTGTAACCTAAGTGTCTTATTTTGTAATGGAGCCCTGGGTTGGATCCCTGGGTCGGGAAGATCCCCTGGGGAAAGGAATGGCACCCCACTCCAGAATACCATGGCAGGCTACAGTCCATGGGGTCGCAAAGAGTCGGACACGACTGAGCGACTAACACTAACACAGGCAGCAATCATAGCAGGTAATTTATACTGTGCATGCAGACATGATGATTTTCACATTAAGAGTTATCTATTTTGTTGCATTTCCACTGTTACTTGCAGGCATCATCGTTCCATGGTAGCATTTGTCCACTTGCAGCCATTTAATTGCTCTTGCACATCTGAGACTATAGGCTTACTCTTTTTTTTTTTAATATTTGTTTAGTGATTTATTTTGGCTGCATTGGGTCTGGGTTGCAGCACTCAGGATCTTTTGTTGCAGCACAGGGGCTTAGAAGCCCCACAGCATGTGGGACCTTAGTTTCCTGACCAGGGATGGAACCTGTGTCCCCTGCATTGGGAGAAGAAGTCTTAACCACTTGACCACCAGGGAAGTCCGTGTAGGCATTTTCCTACGCCATTCTGACACACAGAAAGCAAGAATAAACCTATATGTTTCAGATTTCCAGCCTCTCTCTATTTTGTTTTTGCTTTCTCAGGGCAACCTATCCACTTGAGTTAAAAAAAAAAAAAAAAAGAAGAACAACTAATGATTTTGTAGATATTACCCTTATCCTTACTTCCACAATCCTGCCAGGATCAATAACCAGTTTCTGCAAATCTCTTAGCTTCTTCCGTTTGCAAAACCACTAGCTTGTTTTATCACCATTCTAACCAATTAAGTCTGCTTGTAAATAACACCAGAAATTTCCACTGAAACAATAGGCTTTTCAAATAGCTCTTCCCCTAAAGACTGACAAACAAGGAGACAGCATTAGGAAAGCATTTCAACTAGGCTGGATTGCTTAATGAAGGGGTGTCAAAGTTGAAAATAATTCATGACAGCTGATTTCGAATTCTCTGTTTTGCCTGGATCTACCAGAAAGATATCTCAACTTATAAGTCAACAAGTAAATGCATGGCCTTTGTTTGTCTTATTATTTCACTGAATTACAAAGTTTAATTATTAAGAACTGAGAAAAGCTCTTAAATAATTCTTCTCAACAGTGAGACTGGAAGTTTAAACGGGCTTTAAGAATATGAATACAAAAAATTTAAAAACACATCGGGACTTTGTCATTTAGATACTAGTGAAGCACTCCACCACCTTTCCAAAGCAGACAACAGATGGATTCTGGTGTATTAGAAACCATCATCATAAGATGCCTTAAGAGATGCTCCAGTCTTACAGACTGCAGACACTGAAAGGGAAAACTGTGGTCTGGGACCTTGTTTCAACAGAATTCACCTGCATCAGTTAAAAATATAAAATTCTGTTTGGTCTTAAAAGTTCGTATGATCTTATCCGAGAGTGGCTTTTTATGTTTTAAAATTAACTTAAAAAAAGGATTGGTGATTAAGTGACGTTAAGTATTTCTGCTCTTGAAATTTAGAACTTCAAAATTATTCACTCTAATCCTGCTTTGAAAAATAACTCATGCTTATGCTTAGTCATGTGCAACTTTTTGTGACCCCATGGACTGTAACCCACCAGGCTCCTCTGTCCATGAGATTCTCCAGGCAAGAATACTGGAGTGGGTTGCCAGACCCTCTCCAGGGGATCTTCCTGACCCAGGGATTGAACCCGAGTCTCCTGCACCTCCTGCATTGGCAGATGGATTCTTTATCACTGAGCCACAGGGAAGCCTGAAAAATAACTACCACTTCCATAATTGTGAGTAAAATAAACACTGATAGGGTTCAACCAAAACCAGGAAGCAGAAGTGGCTGTAAACTAGGTTCCCTTCTTAACAAGTGTACTAGAGGAAAGGCTTTTGCTCTGGTCCTAACATGCTCTCTTTCACACCAGAACATCTGCTGTTTTGGATCCTTATATGAAGGCCCAGGGAAGCTAACGCCAGCAAGAGTTTACTCCTTTAATAAAATAATTTATCCTTATTTTCACTACACTTAAGTAGAAAATGAAGACCCAGAGGCACAAGCATCTAACTGTGGGTATAAAAATTCAGCATCAGGATTTTAGGGAGGGATAAAAGGACTAAAACGGTGGGAGTGGATAACCACATTAAAAGCAAACACTCCTTTATTTTGGAAGATTATTAAACTGTCAGAGTTAATAAACTGTGTGTGCATACATACACATGTGCAAATACTGACTGCTGTTTGAGCATCAACAATACAGAAAGCTTAACTAGGACAGTCATGGTTTTAAATGGCCTATACCTTCCAGAAAGGTGTTTTTCTGGGCCCACACCATTTTTAAATTAATTTTTATTGGAGCATCGTTGCTTTACAATGGTGTGTTCATTTCTGATGTAGAGCAAAGAGAACCAGTGATATGTCCACATATATCCCCCTTCTTTCATGGATTTCCTTACTATTTTGGTTACTACAGAGCACTGAGTAGAGTTCCCTGTGCTCTACAGCAGGTTCTCATTAGCTATCTATTTTATACACAGTAGTGTGTGTATGCCAGTCCCAATCTCCCCACCCACAGCCTTTCTGAGACGTGTGCTAGCATCTCTTTTGTGCTGTATTTGGCAAGTAAAACCTGTGGGTTTGTGTTTTTTCTTTTTATTGAGTTCTTGATCAATTCTAAAATGTTCCTCTCGCCCTCCTAATTCACTCTTTTGGATGGGAACTAACTGTGAAATAGCACGGCCCCATCAACACTGTTCTTTTCAAAAGAAAGTGCTGACAGCCTATGCAGTGCCAGTCTGCAGTGTCACAGAAAAAGTGCTGACCTGACCTGAAATAAACCGAGAGGGTATTAACCTAACTCACAGGTTTTCTTTAGCTTGACTATTAGCAGCTTTGGCACTGGGAAAAGGAACCCACGGGCATCAGTGTTTTTCAAATTCTTTGCCCATGATGGGACAGCAACCCAGCATGACTGTCATAAAACATAATTAAAAATACACAAAATACTGTAAAATATACACCTAAAACAAAAGTTTCCTGAAACATGACTTACCACAGCATTCCATTTTCTTTCTATTTTTCAGTTTGACTTGTAAAAAGATGTTGGTTCTAACTCACTCTGTTGATTGCGTGTGAGTTTCACAGTTGGAAACCAGGGCTCTGAGGACTTTCCTGGTGGTCCAGTGGTTAAGACTCTGCGCTCCCAATGCAGGGGGCATAGAGTTGATCCCTGGTCAGGGAACTAAGATTCCACATGCCAACGGTGTGGCCCTCGCTAATAAAAACCCACTACTCTGGTTTTCCATTTTATAAAAAAGGAAAGAGTCATGTGGAAATGGGGAGATCCTGTGGTTCGGGGATTTCAAACCTGGAACTAAAGGATAAACAGAGAAGTTCCCCCTCCTCTGATACAGAGCAACAGCCCTAGATGAGCACATCGCTCAGCTTAAGCGACCAGAAAGCCTGCAGAGGCCCTGCCTGGGGTGTCAAATTCACCTCCAGCTTTTATCCTTGAGTTGGCTGGTGGGAAATACAGCCATGGGACTTGGACTCTTTTACCTGAACAGTGAGGTCAGACAATTTGCTTTTGAATCTACAGAACAGCCATCAAAGACAAAGCAAACTGGGCCCACAGACGGCAGATGATGGGATCAGATAAGACAACACAAGACTGGCAGACAGTAGATTTCAAGCAGAACACTGAACCATAAGCCTACCTTTTTGGATTTATTTTGGAGGGTGTATCCTCTGTACCAGCCTGTCAGGGTAGAAGAGAAGACAGAATCAAGTACGTTATCTGGGACAACACACAGACATTAGCAACACACATCCTCATAACCCGGGTCTCCTGCATTGCAGGCAGATTCTTTACCATCTGAGCCACCAGCAAAGCCCATGGCTTGGGTGTGGACAAGGAATCCAGGAGACCTCTAGCAGACAATATGAACATTTTCATTTATTATACAGTAAAAATCTAGATTTATTTCAGAGCTGCACTGTCTTGATAACTAAAGGATTTAAAATTCACTTAGAATCACGCCTCATCACTTCTTTGGAGAAAGGACCAAATAAATAAATAATAGGATGGAAGATAGCTCAGTGTCTTAACACTTTAATCCCTTCCAGTCATTCAATAAATGCTTTTTCCTGAATGAAAATGAACTTTCATCCATTTATATACATTCTGCGAGTTACCTTATACTACTAAAATAGATATTTTAAAGTAATTTATATATATTCTCTCCTTCTTGCTTTCTCTCCCACCCCCACACCCCTCTCTTGCAGGATAAGAACCAATATTCTGGAACAATTTTAAATCAGAATAGCAAACCTTATATATATATGTACATATATATATAAAAACTTATATATATATATATATATATATTTACACCTAAAAACAAACTGAAACAAATAAAACAACATTTTAAACAATTCTTGGCAATGCTGCAATATTCCTCTACATAAAAGGATTTTATGTGTTTGCTTAACAAGGCTTTCAATAAAGTCTTTAACTTCCTTCTAAAAATTCCAATCAATACACATATTCCTATGGATGTTTTCCCACCCTTTATCTTATAAAGGGAGTATATAATTTAATCTATCCATAAACAGATACTGGATAATGGATATTTATTTAATATCTAATATAGGTAATTCACTGAAATAATTTTGCTCATTCCCTATAACCATGAGGCATCAGGGTGGGTTATTCTGTCTAAGTAAACCTTGTTGTAGCGGTCCAGATGTATGAAGGAGCCATAAACGCACAGTGAGCACATGCAAGCTATAGTGGAAACTTCAGGCATACTGTTTCTGGACAAAACTATAACCAGAAAACACACGTGCACTCCAATGTTCACAGCAGCACTACTTACAATAGCCAAGACCCGGAAACAACCAAAATCTCCATCAACAAAGGGATGGACAAAGAAAATGTGGCTCATATACAGAAGAGACTACTACTCAGCCATAAGGCAGCAATGTATGGACCTAGAGATTATCTGTGTGTGAAGTCAGAAACAACACAGGATATTATGCTGTGGACTGGTGTCTTTAATTAGGAGTGGTGTTCCCTGTTCAGAGGTTTTTTTGTCAATCATGGGTTTTGATGCAAATCTATAACCAGTCCACAGCAGCATGATACCCCATTCTAACCAGTTAAAAACAGGAAAATCCTTAACACTTTTGAATGCTGACAGTTCAAAATTTGTGAAAATATTAATAACTCTATACCACAAGAAGGTAAATTCAGCTCCCTAATACATCCAAAATAGTTTGTGTCCAGTGTTGGATGATTTTATATAGAACAAATTATAGAAGAGTTCTGTTAGCAGATGCATGAAATTAAAAAAAAAATTTTTTTGAAGCGTAGTTGCTTTACAATGTGTTAATTTCTGGTGCACAACAAAGTGATATAGTTATGTATACATTTATATATGTGTATGTGTGTGTATATGTTCTTTCTAATATTCCTTTCCATTATAGTTTGTTATAGGATATTGACTATATGTACAATAGCCAAGACATGGAAACAAGACTTCAGACTCTTCCAAGCAGTTTTCATCTCTTTATGTCCTATAAACCCAAGATGTTGTACCACAGACTGGGTTCACTTTCAGAGGGGAACTTACTAATACTTTTGTAAACAGTGTTTGTGCACAGCTATCCATCATAGAATTATGCTTCTGAAACCTGTCATTTTTGAAAACTTTTCTTTTTCTTTTAAACCTAAGTCTTCTCTAGGAAATGGCAACCACTCTAGTACTCTTGCCTGAAAAAGCCCATGGACAGAGGAGCCTGGCAGGCTACAGTCCATGCGATCGCAAAGAGTTGAACACGACTTAGTGACTTAACAACAACAACAAAGTCTTCTCTACAACTGTGGTATGTGTACAACTCCTTTTAAAGGCTCAGGATCACCAAGCTTAATTCTACAAAAGTGAACGCGCACACTGGGTACTGGCAGAACACTGTTTCTGGAGTTTTTATCATATATGCTGAGGACTTTATAAATTCAGCTGCTAATAAATCCAAGGGCTATGGTAATAGTCCAAGAGTACATTTGCTCATTTCCACATTACAAACCAGAGTTGTGATACAAGCAAGAACCTGAATTTCCAATTAATGCCAACACCTAAAGCAAGATAATTACAGTTAAATATAGTACGCTACTGCCTGTTGAAAGCGTTATCAACAAGCAGCCATATCAATGAGTCGTGTGAACTGGTTGGAATCTCAGTTGCTGTCTTAAATTTTAAAATGAAGGGAATGGTGGAGGGATGGTAAGTCCAGAAGATTAGGTGAAATGACAATCTCAAAAAGTAAGCTTCTGGCAACCATGGGGAACTTCAAAAGTGATTCTATGCAGTACAATGGTTAGGACTCCACGCTTTCACTGACGAGACCTGGGTTCAACCCCTCTTTAGGGAACTAAGATCCTATAAGCCATAGTGCAGCCAAAAAAAAAAAAAAAAAGTGACTATCCAAAAGGTTGATCTGTTTGGGAAAAGAGTCATTTCTATTTTCCTGGGGCTGACCCACTCCAGAATAAAACTGTCCCCTCCAATTAAAAAATATCAGAAAGTCCCTAATTCCATTGTCAAAGTCACTTACTTAAGCTGGTTTCTCAGATAATCTCCATCAGCCAAAATTCCATCTTCACCTGCTCCATTTCACCTCACCTGTCCAAATGCATCTCTGGCCACTGCCCACTTTCTGGCTCCCATAGGACAGGTCCCTTACTTGGCTCTTCACTGCTCTACATACAACCATTCAATAATATTTATTAAGCACTAGTTTAGATACCATGGTGGAGTGGAGAACAAGAGTTATTACAAAGATTACACTCTAATATAAAATATGATATATATGATGATCTCAGAGGATGACAGAGCTAGGTAAAAGCACTCAAGGAGAGCACATGGCAGAAAATAATTAGCCACATGAGACATGATAAAATGGAATGAACTACAGCTATACACAACATCATGAGTGAACCTAGAAAACATGCAGAATGAAAAGAAACAAACGAAACAGACACGCATAGTTCCATTTACATAAAGCTGAAGGGCAGACAGACTGATCAATCCACAGGGATCTAAATTAGCAGGTTTTTTTTTTTGAAAATGGGAATTGCACAGAAGGTGATGGAACTTTCTGGAGCATGGGGAATGCTCTGTGTCTTGACTGGAGCATTAGGCACATGTGCACTCAATTTGTTTAAATTCCTTGAATTGTACCTAAGATGAGTGTATTTCACTGTATATACATTTCACTGCAATTTCTAAAAAATATTAAAAAATGTAAACTTATCAAAGAAACAAAAAGCTACGAACAAAGCTAGTGGAGGTGATGGAATTCCAGTTGAGCTATATCCTAAAAGATGATGCTGTCAAAGTGCTGCACTCAACATGCCAGCAAATTTGGAAAACTCAGCAGTGGCCACAGGACTGGAAAAGGTCAGTTTTCATTTCAATCCCAAAGAAATGCAATGCCAAAGAACGTCCAAACTACCGCACAATTGCTCTCATCTCACAAGCTAGGCTAAGTAATGCTCAAAATTCTCCAAGCCAGGCTTCAGCAATACATGAACCATGAGCTTCCAGATGTTGAAGCTGGTTTTAGAAAAGGCAGAGGAACCAGAGATCAAATTGCCAACATCTGCTAGATCATGGAAAAAGGAAGAGAGTTCCAGAAAAACATCTACTTCTGCTTTATTGACTAAGCCTAAGCCTCTGACTGTGTGGATCGCAATAAACTATGGAAAATTCTTCAAGAGATGGGAATACCAGACCACCTTCCTGCCTCCTGAGAAACCTGTATGCAGGTCAAGAAGCAACAGTTAGAAACGGACATGGAACAACAGACTGGTTCCAAAATGGGAAAGGAGAACGTCGAGGCTGTATATTGTCACCCTGCTTATTTAACTTCTATGCAGAGTACATCATGTAAAATGCTGGGCTGGATGAAGCACAAACTGTAATCAAGATTGCCAGGAGAAATATCACTAACCTCAGATATGCAGATGACACCACCCTTTCAGCAGAAAGCAAAGAAGAACTAAAGAGCCTCTTGATGAAAGTGAAAGAGGAGAGTGAAAAAGTTGGCTTAAAACTCAACATTCAGAAAACTAAGACCATGGCATCTGGTCCCATCACTTCATGGCAAACAGATGGGGAAACAGTGACAGACTTTATTTTTCTGGGCTCCAAAATCACTGCAGATGGTGACTGCACCCATGAAATTAAAAGATGTTTGCTCCTTGGAAGAAAAGCTATGACCAACCTAGACAGCATATTAAAAAGCAGAGACATTACTTTGCTGACATAGGTCTGTCTAGTCAAAGCTATGGCTTTCCAGTAGTCATGTATGGATGTGAGAGTTGGGACTATAAAGAAAGCTCAGCACTGAAGAATTGTTGCTTTTGAACTGTAGTGTTGCAGAAGACTCTTTGAGATCATACTGATGTATGCCAAAAACAATACAATACTGTAAAGTAATTAGCCTCCAATTAAAATAAATAAATTTATTTTAAAAAAAAAGACTCTTGAGAGTCCCTTGGATTGCAAGGAGATCTAACCAGTCAATCTTAAAGGAAATCAGTGCTGAATACTCATTGGAAGGACTGATACTGAATCTGAAACTCCAATACTTTAGCAACCTGATGCAAAGATCTGACTCCTTGGAAAAGACCCTGATGCTGGGAAAGATTGAAGGCAGGAGGAGAAAGGGAGGACAGAGGATGAGATGGTTGGATGGCATCACCAACTTGATGGACATGAGTTCGAGCAAGCTCCAGGAGCTGGTAATGGACAGGGAAGCTGGCGTGCTGCAGTCCATGGGGTTGCAAAGAGTCGGACATGACTGAACAAATGAGCTGAACTGATCAAAGGAACATTATGAAGTATCCACCTCAAAGTGACACAGAGTTCAACAATAAAGGCATAGCTCAAGTATTACTGAATATTTTTGTTGGAAAGTACCTTGAAACCAGTTTCAGTCATGTGTGAAAAATCAGAGTTTTTACTCCAATTTCTCCATTGTTTTTACTTTGTATTGTCTCTCTCCAATGACATTGCTCATCTTTCTTGTTTGGGGCTCCAAAACTGATTCTGAACAAGTACTGCTATTTCCAAAAATTCAATCCCAGTCTGGACATTCATTTACTCTTTGAACAAAAAGATGCTTAGGAGAGCAAGACCTATAACATCTTTGTCATACCTGGTCTCATTTTTTAATGGGAAGAGAAAAACAAACACGTAAACACACAAGGATATGAAAAACGTCATTTCATAAAGGGCTAAAAGTTATGAGGGAAAGAGTGACAATGTACCCTAACAATCACTGCCACACTATTCAGAACAGCCAAAACATGGAAGCAACCTAAGTGTCTATCAACAAAAGAATGGATAAAGATGATGTGGTTTATATACACAGTGGAATATTACTCAGCCATAATAAAGAATGAAATAAAGCCACTTGTAGCAACATGGGTGGACCCAGAGATAATACTAAGTGAAGTAAGTCAGAGAAAGATAAATATATGACATTACTTATAAATGGTATTAGTCGATCAACTGTATCCGACTCTTTGCAACACCATAGACTGTAGCCTGCCAGGCTCCTCTAGGCAATAATACTGGAGTGGGTAGCCATTCCCTTCTCCAGGGGATCTTCCTGACCCAGGGATCAAACCTGGATCTCCAGCACTGTGGGTAGATTCTTTATGGTCTGAGTCATCAGGAAATCCCAAATACACATGTGGAGTCTAAAAAATGATGCAAATGAACTTATTTACAAAAATAGAAACAGACTCACAAATTTAGAAAACAAATTTATGTTTACAAAGTGGAAAGGTAGGATGGAGGGATAAATTAGTAGCAGTTAGGAATTAACATTACACACTACTACATATGAAACAGATAACAAACAAGGATCTATTGTCTAGCACAGGGGACTATATCCAATATTTTATAATAACCTAAAAATGGAAAAGAATGTGAAAAACAATAAACATACATGTATATGTTTTTTTAACTGAATCACTGCTATACACTTGAAGCTAACACAACACTGTAAATCAGCTATACTTCAATTTAAACAAAAAAAAGTGACAAGTGGAGATGGGTTACTTCAACATGTGTGGACAGAAAATTCTCTCTGCTGAGGATTCACATTGCTAATGTGGTCATTCATTTATTATACATAAAACACTTATTCAACTCTAGCATGCCAGACACAGTCTTCAAGGAGGAAGGAAATAGACTGTAAACAAATAATGAAATACAAAAGGTCCTTTAATGGTAATGCTTGCAGACACTTGGCACACAAAGGCAGGGTTATGAATATGCTGAAGGCAATTACTGACTCGGAAGATTTTTTTTTAACCATAAAAGCATCATTTACATGTGTAAGGCATGAAGCATTTTGTAAAATCTCTCATTTTGCAGTCCCAGAATAAATCTGCTTCCTCCCTGCTCCATCAATAAATTATTCTTATTGTGGTAAAATATACATAACATGAATTTTAACATTTTAACTATTTGAAAGTACACAGCTCACTGGCATTAAGTACATTCGCACTGTTGTACAATCATAAGTTTTGACCTTCCCAGGAATTAAAGGCAAGAGAGAGATAGGGAGCCATGGTTTCTATGCACCTGCTTTGGGCACTGTAGCCAGCCAGGCTCCTCTGCGGGATTCCCCAGGCAAGAATACTGGAGTGGGTTGCCACTCCCTTCTCTAGGGGATCTTCCCAACCCAGGGATCAAACCCATGTCTTCTGCATTGTAGGCAGATTCTTTTCCACTGAGCCGCCAGGGAAGCCCAAAGCCTGGCTGGTCAGGAGTGGGATTCGAACCCACACTTCAGAGGCTTCTGCAATCTGAAAGCAGGTCTGTGCCTTACACGGCTAGGCCATCCTGATGGAGGAATAGCCAGGGCTAAATCCTGTTGGTTTTTGTTTGTGTCACTGGCCTGGTAGCTCGCTGGGTGAAGCAGAGTTAATTAGGCCAAGGTCGAAGGTTCCATTTCCTGCGGGCCAGGTGAGCCTGTCAGGTTTCCATGGCCAAGGCCTGTCCTCCCATTCCCAGTGAGTGTCCCTCAGGACAAGCCTGAGGTCCCTCCCTAGAGGGAAGCTGGGAAGGGGGGCAAACCTCTACTGGACTTCATTGCTACATCTTTGTCTGAAGGCAGCGGCACGGAGCCACTGGGATTCAGGAAGTCCACTTTCTGAATGCAAGGACCATGAAGCTCAAAGGCAGACAGCAAAAGGATGCAAAGACAATCAGAGGCAATTCTATTCTTTCGTATCGTTTTGTGAGACGACTGGTCATCCATGTTAATCATCTGAGCTCGATTTTGTGCCTTTGAGTCAGGCATGTGTAGTAACTGCTGGAAGTCTGGGCTCCAAAGAACTGAGTTCACAGAAATTTAACACCCTCACCTTGAAAAAGAGGAAGCACAGGCAAGGAACTGAAAAGGTTGTCCAGAGTCAAGCAGTCACTTGCTAGCTAAGAAGAGGATCTGGCCATGGGCTTCCTAGGGCACACTTCATAGCTCACTGCCCCCTCACTGCTCCTGGCGGTGGCGGGGGGCAGCTTGGCCACAAAATCCTCTCAATATAACCCCATAGACACAAGCACAGCAAGTTAGCGGAAAAGAAAGATGGCGGTTTCCGTCTTTTGTTTCTTGAATGAACAAGAAAGAGTTGCGTCTTTGTGGTATCTGGCACACAGCAGACACTCAATACATTTCGGATGAATATATTAATGAGAAATAGAACTCCTAGAGCTAATGGCCATGGATAGAACAGACTGATGGAGGACCCCCTAAAATCTGCTTCTCTGGGGCAAGATTGACTGCAAGGTCTGAGACATCTTCCTCTTCCTCCGAGATCCCATACCCTAAGTGGCAGAGCAGGGTAGGGCCCGAGCACATGCCTGGGAGGCCAGGGACAGAAGAGACACCACTCCTTACGAGAAAGACTCACTGAAACCCAAAGGCCTAGGTCTCCATCCTAGTTCTGTGCTCACCAGCTCTGCCAGACTCCCATTGGTCAACTATTCATTTCAAGGTAAGAAGGCTTTGATCTCACAAACATCCTTCCACCAAAACATTCCTTTCTCCTCCGCTCGTAAAATCCAACTCCACAGCTAACAGAGGTTTGCTCTGGTTGCCCACAAGACATGGTGATGACATGACTTTTTTCCAGTAGCACACACCTCCTCAGACAGATGGAAGGATCTGGTCCAGGTGGTGGACCCACAGGAGGAGCAGATTCAAGTTACAGCCGACAAACCAGAGAGGTGACATTACACGAATCTCTCCTGCAAAACCGGGAGCTCTCTCTGTGATTCTGAAGCTCAGTGAGAGGAAGGGAAAAGATCTCCTCCAGTCTGATGAACCTCTTGACTTTGGTTTGCCCATTCCCTTTCAATACGCTACATGTGGCCTTTTCTTTGTCTTCTAAAGCGAAGTAATCCTGACAGTTGTTTGTCCTTCTGGCTCCTGGCACTAATTCCACTCTTCTGTGGTGGAATTTCCTCTAACTTACCCAACCAGTTCAAGCAAGCTGAAATAAATGGGTGCCACATGCAGTTTCCTCTGTAGTAGCAATGAATTTGCTGGAACTTTCTCTTAGATAGATTTTGTTATCATCAGCACCGATGTTTGCAAAATGGAAGGGAAAGGAATACAAGTTTGTGAATGAGGAATCATTTCATCAAATGGGATATACTGAAGAAGGCCTGCTTTTACAAGGAACAATGCTAGGTTCTGGGGGTGGGAGATGCTGATTCAGGAGTTTGGGACTCCAATAACACCCACTCCTGATCTGGAAGAATTTCTAATCTAATTACTAGCAGAACAGAAGGAGACAGGTGAGGGTGAAGTCATAATTAACTTGCATGCTAGTTAGCCAGGATTTCTGGAATTTCAGGGCAGACTGCTTTTTTTTTTTTTTAAACTGGAGGATAATTGCTTTTCAATGTTGTACCAGTTTATGCTGTATAACACGAATCAGCTATGTGTATACATATATCCCCTCCCTCTGGAGCCTCTTTCCCATCCCAACCCTCATGGCATCCCTCTAGGTTATCACAGAGCAATGAACTAAGCTCCCTGTGCTATAGGGCAGATTTCCTCGAGCTAGCTATTTTACACATGGGAGTGTGTATAAGTCAATGTTACTCTCCCAGTTCATCCCACCCTCCCCCCAGGCCCCGTGTCCACGTCTCTATTCCTCCCCTACAAATAGGTTCATCAGGACCACTTTTCTAGATTCCATATATATACATGATATATATGGATACTTGTTTTTCCATAGTATCAATATACTAAAAACAGATACTTGTTCTTACAAGTATCAATATATGATACTTGTTTTTCTCTAACTTAACTTCATTCTGTATGACAGACTCTAAGTCCACCCACATCTCTGCAAATGTCACAATTTTGTCCCTTTTATGGCTCAGTAATATTCCACTGTATATGCATACAACATCTTCCTTATCCATGTCCATCCATCTGTCAATGGAAAGAATTCTGGAATTTCACTGCAGACTGCTTCTTCAGTAAAACCACCACTCCACCTGAGAAAGACATTGGAATGAGAGGTAAGAGATGAAGGCTGCCTTCATTTCTGAAGGGGACCAGAGGCTCCAGTAAGAGAGGAACCTGATTCCGGGCAGAGGCATTGGAAATATGTGAGCCTTCGCACAGAGGACGAGTCAGGTGATGTGAGGAAAGCCCTCTAGTGTGACCCAGTGCTGAATCTAAGATCCCTTCAGCCTGATCTCCTAGAAGTAAGTAAGTAAGTGAAGTCGCTCAGTCGTGTCCGACTCTTTGCGACCCCATGGACAGAGAAGGCCATGGGATTCTCCAGGCAAGAGTACTGGAGTGGATTGCCATTCCCTTCTCCAGGGGATCTTCCGACCCAGGGATCGAACCCGGGTCTCCCGCATTATAGACAGACGCTTTACCGTCTGAGCCACCAGGGAAGTCGATCTCCTAGAAACCTGCTCTAAATTCCTCAATGGAATGCCTCCTAAAAATCAACAAGCAAGGCTACAATGTTGTGAACCACGGGTCTCCACATTGTGGACCCAGAGAGCCAGGGGTGAAAAGACACGACCAAGGGTGTGAAAAGACCGAAAGTGCAGAGTTGGAGCCCAAGACTGGTGACAACACTGAGTCCCGGTGTGGTGTCCCTGGCAGTCCAGTGATATAGAATGCACCTGCCAATGCAGGGGACGCAGGTTCAATCCCTGGTCAGGGAAGATCCCACAAGCCACAGAACAACTAAGTCCATGAGCCACAACTACTGGGACTGCGCTCTATAATAAGAGAAACCACTGCTATGAGAAACCCATGTGCCGCAACAAAGAGTTGCCTCTGCTCGCCGCAACCGGAGGAAACTGGTGAGCAGCAATGAAGACCTAGTGCAACCATAATAAATTTTTTAAAGTCCTGGTGGCAAAACATCAGAAGAGCTGAGATACAAACCACGTGGGACGTTCCCAGAGTGTCAGAGCCAAAGATGGCTGAATCTGATCCATGTGCCCTCTTCACTAACTCAGGCGGGAGGGCACAGCCCAGGACCTGAGCCATACATCCTCAGACACACAGGGAGGGAGAGACTGCCACAGGCTGGTGGGTGTCAGGGACCCCTGCAGAGATCTCTCTGCTTGTCTGGTCCTTCCTGACCCACCTACCACACCTGAGGGGCTTGGACACACTGTCAGTGACGACTGCCCACCACCTCAGTCATTCTTCCCCAGAGAGTGTGGGCTGCAGGAGGGGGACCAATCTCTCTGGATGTGTGGGGAGATGATTCTGCTAGGCTCCTGAAGAACAGGTATGCCTACCCATTTTTGAGGAAGCCAGCTGCTGAAAACGGGCTGGGGAGAAGGGGTGTGGAGGGCTGATGAGCACCCTGCACCGAGGGTGAAGTGGTCCAAGCACAAAGCGAGCATGGGAAGCAGGCAGGAGACCACCGGCCAGAGGGACAAGTTTGCGTGGAAAAGCCACGGAGGGAGAGAAGTCCAAAAGAGCTCACCCTGATACACATGGGGTGGCAGGCAACTCATCTGACTGTCATTCAAGTAGCAAAAGAACCTCACCTTCAGTGGAAAACTGTATCTTATGTTCAAAACAGAAATGCTGTTTCCCCAAAGGCCTTGGAACATGGAATGAATGCTCTTTGGATTCCAGGGGCCCCTGGTGGGAATGAGACCTCTGCCATTTCACAGCTTTGTAATGTCTTCAATGTCTTGATATTCACATTTATTGAACAGGCGTCAGTAACTCTGATCTCCCAGGATTGTTAGAACTGAGATGCAGTGTATGAAAGCCCTTCACTCAATGCCTGGCATGTAGAGGAATGAAAACGCCAAAGCTGGAGCAGTGAGGACCCAAGGACATAATAGAGGGATCCGCCTCTTCCCTCAGGGCCACTATCAGCTTCCTGTGCTGATGACTGCAGGGGACTATACATGGGGTTCATTCACTTGATTTCTGAGGCGTGTGTCTGTGCTCCCTGGAAGGAGGAGCAGAACCTCTCTAAATTATTAAATTACTGGCAACTGATCCCTGAGTTAAGAAGGTCCCCTGGAGAAGGAAATGGCAACTCATTCCAATATTCTTGCCTGGGGAATCCCATGGACAGAGGAGCCTGGCGGGCTACGGTCCAGGAGGTTGCAAAAAGTCAAACAGGACTGAGCACTTATCAGCAACAATATAGATGGTGGAATCACGCTGGAGGAAGCTTCACCCTGAGGGCTGATAAGAATACATACTTTTATTTTCCAACAGAATAATTCCCTCCTCCAAGAAAAGAGTAGAAAACACAACTTAAGGGAAAGAACAAGAAAAAGCAGAAGAAACAACTTGGGTGATAGAAAATCCATATGACAAATGGCTAGAATCAAACAACATGGTGCTGAATACCCAGGGCCTGAGCAGAAATTGAATATAGACCAAAGGAGCTCAAAGGTCACCAGACTAGGTGACCCTAAGACCTAGCTGAACACTCAGCGGGCAGTGAATCTGCCAGGAAGACATTTAAAGAAGAAAGTCTCCCCGACCCATATCCTTTAATTCCAATGATAGTAGCAGATACTTAGCCCTGCATGGTAAAAACTAAACAAGCATTCAAAGCTAGGAATTTAGTGTTCATTGCTTCTGCCACTTAGAAGATGAACTAAATTGGTAGGTACAGCTGTTTTAAAATCTATTTGGCAATACTGAAAAGTGAAAGTGTTAGTCACACAGTTGTGTTCAACTCTTTTGCGGCCCCACAGACTGTATCCCGCTAGGCTCCTCTGTCCATGGAATTCTCCAGGCAAGAATACTGGAGTGAGTTAGCCATTCCCTTATCCAGAGAATCTTCTCGACCCAGGGGTAGAACACAGGTCTCCTGCATTGCAGATGGATTCTTTATTGCCTGAACCATATTACTCAGCCATAAAAAGGAACGAAATTGGATGCTTTGTAGAGATGTGGATGGACCTAGAGTCTGTCATACATAGTGAAGTCAGAAAGAGAAAAACAAATACCATATATTAACGCACATATGTGGAGTCTAGAAAAATGATACAGACACATCGATCTGCAGCGCAGGAATAGACACGCAGGTGGCGGGACATGGGCGGTGGCGATGGGATGGACTGCACAGTAGCACTGACACTGCTACCATGTGGACACTGGATAGCTAGTGGGAGGCTGCTGTGTAGCAGAGGGAGCTCAGCTCCCTGCTCTGTGACGATCTACAGGGGTGGCGTGGGGGGTGAGGAGGCTCATGAGCAAGAGGATAGAAGTATACATATAGCTGATTCACTCTGTTGTACAGCAGAGACTAACACAACATTGTAAAGCAACTATACCCAGTTAAAAGAAAATAAAATCTACTTCTGTTGTCAAAGATAAATGCACACACGTTTAATACTCTTGTTCAAAAGATAATCATTGAGGATGCCTATACAGAATATAAGGGTTAGATAATCATCTGTAACAAGATTATTCTGTCCTGCCTTGTCCATCCCTATTTGTAGCCTGAGTTATACTTGGAGGAGGCCAGGAAAAGAACTGATGTTCTCCTGCTATTGCTAGGTACAGTTAATACTACTTTGGGGCACATAAGTTTTATAGGTACTGGGGTTTCCACTCTTATAACACTTCTTTTAACTTTTTATTTTGTATTGGTGTGTAGCCGATTAACTTTGCTGTGATCGTTTCAGGTGAACAGCAAAGGGATACATATACATGAATCCATTCTCCCCCAAACTCCCCTCCCATCCAGGCTGTCACGTAACATTGAGCAGCGTTCCCTGTGCTGTACAGTAGGTTCAAGTTGGTTATCTATTTTAAATAAAGCAGCGTGTACATGTTTGTCGCAAACTCCCTAACTATCCCTTGCCCTCCGTCTTTACCCCCAGCAGCCGTAAGTCTGTTTTCTAAGTCTGTTGAGTCTCTTTCTGTTTTGTGCTGTAACATCCCTTTCTATGGAATGATTTGCCTCCATGGGTTGAAGGCTCTAGCAGAGAGTTCAAATTTATGATGCTTAAGCCTCCTGACATGCTTTTAAAGGTCATAAATTACTCATAATACCATGAGCAAAGCAGAAACATCTATTTTTCTCTCTCCAGATAAAAGCTAGAGAACTACCTAATGCCAATTTGCCCTCAATCAATTTTGAACTTTCCTCTAGGCCTCTTTCTTTCCATGAGTACTTCACAAAGTCTTACCCAGACCCACGATGGTCTGATGTGCTGTATGTTGCAATGGGGATGAGATACCGAAGGCATTTTTTGATAAAAGTTACAATCACAAGTGTGAACGGGTGTGCCTGAAATGCAAAGAACCTATTCATCACACGGCCTCGTTCTCGGCCCCTAGATCCCACCAAGATGCCCTGGAGAACACCAGAAGCTCCCAAGGACCTTCCTCCAGAACATGCCCAATACACTTCTGCTTTCAGGCTGAGCTTGCCTGTTTCATTCAGTACATAGGTAGCTGCCCAAAGGACCAACACTAAGTACCAGTTCATGATGAAGTAACCCAAAGAAGGCTCCATTCAGAAAGGGTTCTGGGCTTCCCTGGTGCTCAGTGGTAAAGAATCTACTACCTAACAACGCAGAAGACACGGGGTTGATCCCTGATCCAGGAGAGTCCCACACAACGCGAAGCAATTAAGCCTGAGCACCGCAACTACTGAGCGTGTGTGCTCTAGAGCCCAGGAACTGCAACCACTGAAGCTCAAATACCCTAGAGAGCCAGTGCTCTCTAGCAAGAGAAGCCACCACAGTGGGAAGCCTGAGCACCACAATGAGAGTAACCCCTGCTTGCCACAACTTAAAAAAAAACCCCGAGCAGCAACGAAGGCCCAGCATAGCCAAAAATAATAAAAAATTTGTAAAAAGAAAAAGGTCCTCACCCTGATCCTACAAGATCCTACATTTGCCTATATGCCAAGAACATAAGTTTTCAGGATGGCATTTTAGAAGCAGGCTTGAATATATCTCTAAAGGAAAAAGAAGAGAAGGCATTCTCGTTTAGATAAGATGAAACCTGAGGTAGGGGAGGTATAAATTGAGAGATTGGGACTGCAATATACACACTAGCATATATAAAACAGATAACTAATAAGGACATACTATATTACACAGGGAACTCTACTCAATATTCTGTAATGACCTATATGGGAAACGAATCTAGAGAAGAATGGATATATATTATTAATATATGGGTAACTGATTCACTTTGCTGTACAGCAGAAACTAACACAACACTGGATATCAACTATACGCCAATAAAAACATAAAAAGATGAAACCTGAGATGAGACTTTTCACCAACTCTACTTTTTAATTAGTTTTTCTTGTAAATACTCTCCTAGTGCCAAACATCTATGGAAAAACACATCTCGGGAACACGTGTCCCCAGGAGTAGTAGCTGACCAGGTGGCCTTAAGGTGAGGGTCAAACAGATGTGGGAAATGACCGGCACACTCATCAAAACACCACGGGGCCTATTTTGCATTCAAGGTGGAGGCAAAATGTTTGCACGCAATCCTTGCTGTAAAATCCAAGCTGTTGGGCACACTGCCATTCACGTTTGAGAAAGGTGATTGTTTTTCTAACTAGAACATGATAGGGCTATGGATTCTGAAAGACAATAAAGTTCCCATTACTGTGACTAACAGGGTAACAAAAGTAAATGAAAGTTACAAATACATCGAACGCCTTATTTCAGCTTATACTAGTAAACTTTTATACGTGCTGTTAAGGACTGATTTTTTAAATCAAATTTGATTTTCTCTCACTTGTTTTCTGGTCATTGGCATGACTGAATAAAGAGAAGGAACTGAGGTAAAGAAGGGAGTGAACAGAGAAAAGGAACAACAAAGGGATCACGAGACTACCAGGCTGACTCACAGGACAGGAGGAGGTGATGACACAAATTTTCAAATCAGAAGCTCTGAAAGCCTTTGATAAGACTTGACTGTATCGTATGGTCCACTGGAGAGTTTTCTTTTTAAGTTTTGGGGAAGAATGGTTGATTTACAATGTTGTATTCATTTCTGCTATATATTCTTTTTCATATTCTTTTCCATTACAGTTTATCACAGGATATTAAGTATAATTCCCTACACTATACAGTAAGACCATGTTGTTTATCCTTTCTGTACATACTGGTTTGCATCTACTAATCCCAAACTCTCAATCCTTCCTCCCCGACTCCCCTCCTCCTCCAAGCACAAGTCTGTTCTCTGTGAGTCTGTTTTTGTTCCTTAGGTTCATTTGTCTCATATTTTAAATTCCACATATAAACAATATTCTATGGTATTTGTCTTTCTTTTTCTGACTTACTTCATTTAATATGATAGTCTCCACGTCCATCCAAGTTGCTGCGAGGCATTATTTCATTCCTTTTTCTGGCTGAGTAGTATTCCACTGTATATGTACCACATCTTCTTTATCCACTCATCTGTCAATGGACATTCACGTTGTTTCCATGTCTTGGCTTCTCTGAATGGTGCTGCTATGAACACAGGGGTGCAAGTATCTTTTGAATTATAGTTTTGTCCCAATAGATGCCCAGGAATGGGATTGCTAGATCATATGGCAATTCTATTTTTGTTTTTGTTGAGGAACCTCCATACTTTTTTCCATAGTGGCTGTACCAATTTATATTTCCACCAACAGCGTGGGAAGGTTCCCTTTTCCAATGGAGGGTTCTTAATTCCACTTCCCAGAAACACACTGATTAGGCTGCTTCTTGGAATAAACTCTTGGACTCTCTTCTTGTTTATGCCTCTGTTAGAAAGTTTTGTCAGCTATGGAGCTAAAATCCAGTACCATGTAACTTTATCTACCTGTCATAATACTGTACTCTGTGCTTACTCAGAAAACCCTGCTTTATAAAAAATGAGACTCACAAGTTGTATAGCCCAAGTCGTAATCCATTTCTATCCTTTTTCATATCATACAGTATTGATTCTTGATTAAGGTGCATTTCAAAACTGGCCTCATTCCACACAGAAGACATAGCATGGGTATATTGAGAACCTCCTCATATATACACAAATGCTCCTTTTTATTTCACCTTTTCAGAACTGCCCATTTCCTCTGGTTCTAACCCAATCGCTTGGGCTCTTCTCTAGGTCTTTACAAATTACACTGAAATCATATAAAACTTTACTCTGTGCCTGCCTCTGTAGAGCTTGGAAGGCCTTTGAGACATTATCTCATTTTGTTATTTCCAACAGGAGCCAAATTTGTTCTGTTTACCCCCAGAAAACATTGTTCACACCAGTTATCATCTCTCTTGAGCTTGTGAGTGGTTTATGGAGCTGAAAACAACTAATGGATATGAAGCAAAGGCAGGAGACTAATACCCACTGATGGAACGACAGAGCCTGGGCGAGAAATCCCTTGTGCCTGGAATCTGGTTAATTACAGGAGAGGAGGGCTTCATGGCTGAAGGGATGCAGAAACCTGATTTTTTTTGGTCACTTTGGTTTAATCACTTTCAATTCAAAGAGTGATCCTATTTTAGATGATGTGACCATGACATAAGGAGAGTTCAATGTATTGCCCAGGGACAGCTAAACCTAGATAAGACAGAAACAAAACCATCCAGGCTAAAGTGGTCCTGTGTACACACTGCTTTATTCAAAATGAATAACCAACAAGGACCTGCTGTATAGCACAGGGAATGCTAATCAATAATATTTGGAGCCTGGATGGGAGGGGAGTTGGGGGGAGAATGGATACATGTATATGGTTGGCTGAGTCCCTTCGCATTCACCTGAAGTAATCACAACATTGCTGATCGGCTATAATCCAATAAAAAACTAAAAGTTTTTTTTAAAAAGTGGTCCTTCTCTCCCTCTTCACCACCCTCAGTTGCCTTTCTGGTCTATGTAACACCACCCTTTTCTCCCCACAGCACTTACAAGAATCTGAATGTTCTTATATTTTGTTCACTTGTTTTATCTGTCCCTTGAATGAAAACCCTAAGAGACCAGGAACCTGACCATTCTGTCACTTAGGTAACAGTGCTGTGTCATCTCTTGTGCTCATTAAATGTCGTTGGCACATAAGGGCATAATACTTGCTCAGTGGGTCCTGTTGAATGAATAGATGACCACAGCTGAAATCTCTCCTAGGTCTCAATGCTTTCTCAGTCATGCTCATGGATCTGGGGTAGGAAAGAATACTGAGATGGAGAATAGTGGTCTCACTGACAAATCTTTTGTCTGGATAAACAAGCAAAAACAAGGCAGTTGCTGCAGGCAGGCTAATGCCACAGAGGATGAAAGGGAAGGACATTTGCTTTGGTCCTTGAGGATTTCTGTCTCCTGAAAAAGTTTCTGAAAGCAACATGGAGGGGGTCTGCGAAAGATAAGCAGTATATATCTTCTCAGTCAATTCCACTCCCTTCCCTTATCTTTAGTAACAAATGATGTTCAGGGACAAGGTCACAGAGAGAAACCATGATAAAGGATGAGGGATGGAACACTTGCGCATGTGGACTGTGGTCTCCTGTTTTAGAGCCAAAGCTCAAGCAGTAAGTTTGGCAGTTCCCCAAAAGCTTAAATATAGAGTTCCATGGTTGCTGTTCAGTCACTAAGTCATGTTCGACTCTGCAACCCCATGGACTGCAACATGCCGAGCTTCTCTGTCTTTCACGATCTCCCGGAGTGTGCTCATGTTCATGTCCAATGAATCAGTGATGCCATCCAACCATCTCATCCTCTGTTGTCCCCTTCTCCTCCTGCCTTCAATCTTTCCCAGCATCAGGGTCTTTTCCAAAGAGTCAGCTCTTCAGATCAGGTGGCCAAAGTATTAGAGCTTTAGCTTCAGTCCTTCTGATGAGTATTCAGGGTTGATTTCCCTTAGGACAGACTGGTTTGATCTCCTTGCTGTCCAACGGACTTGCAAGAGTCTTCTCCAGCACCACAGTGAGAAAGCATCAATTCTTCTTTATGGTCTAATTCTCATATATGAGTCAGCAATTTTACTCCAACGGATACACCCAAGAGAAATGAAAACATGTATCTACACAAAAACATATATGTAAAAGTTCAGGGCAGTAGCATTATTCATAATAACTAAAAAGTGTAAATAATCCTAATGTCCATTAATTGACGAATGAATCAATATAATGTGATCTATGCATTCAATAAATATTATTTAGAAAGAAAAAAGTATGAAGTACTGACACATGCTACAACATGAATGAGACCCCAAAAGATTATTTTAAGTAGAAGAAGCCAGTCACAAAGGACCACATGTCACACAATTTCACTTACATGAAACGGCTTAGAAGAGGCAGACCTATAGAGAAAGACTCAAACTGCCAAATTCAGATTTAAATGGAAGAAAGTAGGGAAAACCACTAGACCATTCAGGTATGACCTAAATCAAATCCCTTAAGATTCTACAGTGGAAGTGAGAAACAGATTTAAGGGACTAGATCTGATAGATAGAATGCCTGATGAACTATGCACTGAGGTTCGTGACATTGTACAGGAGACAGGGATCAAGACCATCCCCGTGGAAAAGAAATGCAAAAAAGCAAAACGGCTGTCTAGGGAGGCCTTACCAATAGCTGTGAAAAGAAGAGAACGAAAAGCAAAGGAGAAAAGGAAAGATATAAGTATCTGAATGCAGAGTTCCAAAGAATGGCAAGAAGAGATAAGAAAGCCTTCCTCAGCGATCAATGCAAAGAAATAGAGGAAAACAACAGAATGGGAAAGACTAGAGATCTCTTCAAGAAAATGAGAGATACCAAGGGAACATTTCACGCAAAGATGGGCTCGATAAAGGATAGAAATGGTATGGATCTAACAGAAGCAGAAGATATTAAAGAGGTGGCAGGAAGACACAGAAGAACTGTACAAAAAAGATCTTCACAACCCAGATAATCATGATGGTGTGATCACTCACCTACAGCCAGACATGCTGGAATGTGAAGTCAAGTGGGCCTTAGAAAGCATCACTATGAACAAAGCTAGTGGAGGTGATGGAATAACAGTTGAGCTATTTCAAATCCTCAAAGATGATGCTGTCAAACTGCTGCACTCAATATGGCAGCAAATTTGGAAAACTCAGCAGTGGCCTCAGGACTGGAAAAGGTCAGTTTTCTTTCCAATCCCAAAGAAAGGCAATGCCAAAGAATGCTCAAACTACCACACAATTGCACTCATCTCACATGCTAATAAAGTAATGCTCAAAACTCTCCAAGACAGGCTTCAGCAATACGTGAACCGTGAACTTCCTGATGTTCAAGCTGGTTTTAGAAAAGGCAGAGGAACCAGAGATCAAATTGTCAACATCTGATGGATCATGGAAAAAGCAAGAGAGTTCCAGAAAAACATCTATTTCTGCTTTTTTGACTATACCAAAGCCTTTGACTGTGTGGATCACAATCAACTGTAGAAAATTCTGAAAGAGATGAGAATACCAGACCACCTGACTTGCCTCTTGAGAAACCTATATGCAGGTCAGGAAGCAACTGTTAGAACTGGACATGGAACAACAGACTGGTTCCAAATTAGAAAAGGAATATGTCAAGGCTGTATATCGTCACTCTGCTTATTTAACTTATATGCAGAGTACATCATGAGAAACACTGGGCTGGAAGAAGCCAAGCTGGAATCAAGACTGCTGGGAGAAGTATCAATAACCTCAGATATGCAGATGACACCACCCTTATGGCAGAAAGTGAAGAGAAGCTAAAAAGCCTCTTGATGAAAGTGAAAGAGGAGAGTGAAAAAGTTGGCTTAGAGCTCAACATTCAGAAAATGAAGATCATGGCATCTGGTCCCATCACTTCATGGGAAATAGATGGGGAAACAGTGGAAACAGTGTCAGACTTTATTTTGGGGGGCTCCAAAATCACTGCAGATGGTGACTGCAGCCATGAAATTAAAAGACACTTACTACTTGGAGGGAAAGTTATGACCAACCTAGACAGCATATTCAAAAGCAGAGACATTACTTTGCCAACAAAGGTCCATCTAGTCAAGACTATGGTTTTTCCAGTGGTCATGTATGGATGTGAGAGTTGGACTATGAAGAAAGCTGAGCGCTAAAGAATGATGCTTTTGAAGTGTGGTGTTGGAAAAGACTCTTGAGAGTCCCTTGGACTGCAAGGAGATCCAACCAGTCCATTCTGAAGGAGATCAGACCTGGGTGTTCTTTGGAAGGAATGATGCTGAAGCTGAAACTCCAGTACTTTGGCCACCACATGCCAAGAGTTGACTCATTGGAAAAGACTCTGATGCTGTGAGGGATTGGGGGCAGGAGGAGAAGGGGACGACAGAGGATGAGATGGCTGGATGGCATCACCGACTCGATGGATGTGAGTTTGAGTGAACTCCGGGAGTTGGTGATGGACAGGGAGGCCTGGCGTGCTGCAATTCATGGGGTCACAAAGAGTCTGACATGACTGAGCGATTGAACTGAACAGAGACAGAAATTAGGTTAGTGGTTGCCTGTAGCTGGGGGGTAATAACCATGAATGAGTAGAGGGTTTCTTTGGAGATAATGGAAACATTCTGAAAGTAGAGTGATACCACTGCCCTACTCTGTAAATAGAGTGCTTTGTAAACAGTCATTAAATTGTATCCTCTTTTTTAAAAATACTTTTTTTTTTCCAATGTGGAACTTTAAAAACTATTTATTGAATTTGTTACAACAGTGCTTGTTTTATGCATGTGGGATCCCAGCTTACCAACCAGGGATCAAACCCACACTCCCTGCATTGAAAGGCAAAGTCTTAACCACTAGACTGGCAGGGAAATGAGTCAACTGGATGGTGTTTGAAACCTATCTCAATAAAACCATGTTTTTAAAAAGCAACTCACGTGATAACCAAATCCTTCTGGAGGTAGTCTGTATAGTGTAGGGCAATGCTGGCATGTCATGGAAGGAGAAAAGCTTGTACTACCAGGGATTGTGTGGCGTAACCCCACACACCCCTTACTCTCCACACTGGCTGTCCTAGGTCTCCTATTTATCTTTACTTGTTCAATAGACTTGAACACCTACTGTATACAAGAAGCCATGCTAGGCAGGAGTTCTGCACATGAAGAAGGAGCAGATCTCCAAGGAGCTACCACTTGGAGAATCATTCACTGAACCACGGGATGGGAAACAACAAAGAGTCCTGCATAGTAATGTTGTAGGATGTGGGCAGGAAAGAAATTTTCAAGTCTGGGTTCTAGACACGCCTGAAGAGCCCACCCAGGTCTGGTATGTAGATATCTCAAAGGGAGGGTGGGGCAGGGTGTCTCGGGGGAGGACCCCCTGGAGTCAGAAAGACAGGAAGCTCAAAGACACACCCCCGCCCGCCACCCCAGGGCCATGAAATGATGCCAGCACCACCCTTAAATTCCATCTGGCAGTACCGTGGGTGTTTCTACTTTGTTTATTTTTTTAAAGAGGAGATGGGGGGAGGAGGGCTAGAACACAAGTTATTACTCAGCATTTCCATCCTGTTGAACATCAGCAAAGCACTCCTGCCCTGTGTCCTGAACCGGTTGCAATAATCAAGGCATTTGAGAACCCAGCCAAGAATGCAAGGTACTTAGCAGATAGAAGAATCTATTGCTGTGTCTGGCAAGGTAAGCGCCATTAGAAAAAATTAATCCCATAAAATACACTTTTAAAACTTAAGCCAGTATAATCTCTCTCTAAAAAGCTGATGCGCCACCTGGCTGTTAATGAAGTGAAAAAGCTCATGCTCTTAAATCCCCCCATACACACCTTGACACATGTCCACTTTTATAGAATGGGCACTGATATCCTTATTTTTATTTGCAGGGAGGCAAAGCTGAGCACCGAAGAATTGATGCTTTAAAAACTGTGGTGTTGGAGAAGACTCTTGAGAGTCCCTTGGACTGCAAGGAGATCCAACCAATCCATTCTAAAGGAGATCAGTCCAAGGTGTTCTTTGGAAGGAATGATGCTAAAGCTGAAACTCCAGTACTTTGGCCACCTCATGCGAAGAGCTGACTCTTTGGAAAAGACTCTGATCCTGGGAGGGATTGGGGGCAGGAGGAAAAGGGGACGACAGAGGATGAGATGGCTGGATGGCATCACCGACTCGATGGACCTGAGTTGAGTTGGTGAGGGACAGGGAGGCCTGGCGTGCTGCGATTCATGGGGTCGCAAAGAGTCGGACGTGACTGAGCAACTGAACTGAACCGAATGGAGATGCAGACATAGAGAACAGACTTGCAGACACAGTGGGGGCAAGAGAGGGACGAACTGAAAGAGTGACACTGAAATGTTTCCGTTACCATATATAAAACAGACAGCCAGTGGGAATTAGCTAGGTATATGATGCAGGGAGCTCGAACTTGGTGCTCTGTGACAACCTTGAGAGGTGGGCGGGAGATTAAAGAAGGAGGGGATACATGTATACTTATGGCTGATTCATGTTGATGTATGGCAGAAACTAACACAATGTTGTAAAGCAATTATCCTCCAATTTAAAAAATATTTAAGGAAAAACACAAAAATAGAAAGTTTTCCCCTCGCCATACCACACAGCATGTGGGATCTTAAGTTTCCCAACGAGGGATTATACCTGCACCCTGTGCATTGGAAGCTTGGAGTCTTAACCACTGCTGTGTGTGTGCTTAATTGCTTAGTCAGGTCCAGCTGTCTGTGATCCTATGGACTGCAGCCCTCTAGGTTCCTCTGTCATGCAGATTCTCCAGGCAAGAATACTGGAGTTGGCTGCCATTTCCTCCTCCACGGGATCTTTCCCACCCAGGGATCGAACCTGCATCTCCTGTGTTTCCTGATTCTTTACCCACTGAGTCACTGGGAAAGCCACTGGACCACCAGGGAAGTCCCTGACATCCTTCTCTGGGATGAAAGAATTCTATGGCAGGACCCCAGGCATTTCACAGTAACAGGAAAATCTGCTTCTTGCTGTAAGGACCCACAGCATCTGGATCATCACAATCCAGACAGAGCAGGATGCAAGGAACAGTTTTCTGCACGACTCCCTATTGACCGTGCAGGGCTTCCAGAAAGCGAACTGCCGTGCGAGCTGTCAGACATCACGTGCACTGTGGCTTATGGACTCAAGTTCCGGAAGGTATTTACAATAGACGTGTTTGTGTGTTTACACTTCTATTCAACCAAGCTCAGTGACCATCTTACCTTGGTCCGTAGGAGTGCTACTTTGAGGAATATTCATTGGTCAACTGGGAAATTGCTCAGTAAAGTATAAATAGTATGCATACTTAAAATGACCATTAATGTGAATCCTATGAGGACAAAGTGCATTAATCAACTATTTTCAGAAACATGCTTGGGTCACATAAAAATGAATAAATAATTCTGGGACTTCCCTGGCAGTCCAGTGGTTAAGACTCCATGCTCTCAACGCAGAGGCATGGGTTCGATCCCTGATCAGGGAACTAAGATCCCACATGCTGCACAGCAAGGCCAATAATAACAACAACAACAAAAGAAAAAAGAATTTTGAAAATTTAAGAATTTTGAAAATGTATTTAGATCCAGCGATCCCACTGCTGGGCATACACACCGAGGAAACCAGAATTGAAAGAGACACGTGTACCCCAATGTTCATTGCGGCACTGTTTGCAATAGCCAGGACATGGAAGCAACCTAGATGTCCATCAGCAGATGAATGGATAAGAAAGCTGTGGTACATATACACAATGGAGTATTACTCAGCCATTAAAAAGAATACATTTGAATCAGTTCTAATGAGGTGGATGACGCTGGAGCCGATTATACAGAGTGAAGTAAGTAGGAAACCAGAATTGAAAGAGACACGTGTACCCCAATGTTCATTGCGGCACTGTTTGTAATAGCCAGGACATGGAAGCAACCTAGATGTCCATCAGCAGATGAATGGATAAGAAAGCTGTGGTACATATACACAATGGAGTATTACTCAGCTATTAAAAAGAATACATTTGAATCAGTTCTAATGAGGTGGATGACGCTGGAGCCGATTATACAGAGTGAAGTAAGCCAGAAAGAAAAACACCAATACAGTATACTTACACATGTATATGGAATTTAGAATGATGGTAATGATAAACCTGTACGCAAGACAGCAAAAGAGACACAGATGTATAGAACGGCCTTTTGGACTCTGTGGGAGAGGGAGAGGGTGGGATGGGTTGGCAGAGTGGCAGTGTGACATGTGTGATATCAAAAGTGAAACGAATCGCCAGTCCAGGTTTGACGCAGGATGCAGGATGCTTGGGACTGATGCACGGGGATAATCCAGAGAGAGGGTGTGGGGCAGGAGGGGGAAGGTGGGGGTCGGGATTGGGAATTCATGTACACTCGTGGCTGATTCATGTCAATGTGTAGCAAAACAAATACAGTATTGTAAAGCAAAACAAACTAAAAAATAAAAATTAATTAAAGAAAAAAAAAGAAAATGTATTTAAAAGATATTAGCCACTTGATATCAGATCAACTGTATGCTCTTCACTCCTACACTCTGTAGGTCAATTAGAAAAGCTTAAGTATAACATACGCACACAACAGGCACACAGAAAGAGCTAACATGGTAAAGTGAAGAATTACTAGGTCTGATATGAAAAAGACCAAACTCAAAAAGAGGAGACCAGCACTGGGAGCTCCTTTCCTCTTGAGGCATCTGCTGAATTAAGAAAAGATCCCTTGAGTCTCTTCAGCATTTAGAACAGCTTTGTGGGGACAGGAGGACAAAAAAGGGGAGCCCTGGCACTGCCCGTGAACTGGCTGCAATTTCAGACAAAACAGACAGCATACTGCAGACAGAGACAATAATCAAGCTTTATAAACAGGAATTAAAAGTTGGGATTATCTAATATAACAATTTCAAAATTGTATGTACCTCAAAACAGGTCTGAGAATACAGACCACAAAAAAACCTGAAACCATATGTCAAACCATATGACATGTCAAATCATAAACTGATACAAACTACAATGGTGGAAGATTTAACACAGTTCTCTCAGTAACAGAAATGGCAAAAGAAAAGGTTAGCATATAACAAATTTGGGAGAAAAGAAAAAGAGGGATAAAATCAGAATCTAATTGCCATCTATAGAAATCATACCCAATACCAGTAAAATATACTTTACTTTCAAGCCCATGGAAACTGAACACGTGCCTCTTACGTGTACAATAGAAAAATGGGTGTCTATAAAGGGTGATGTGCTGTGCTTAGTTGATCAATCATGTCCAACTCTTTGCGATCACATGGACTGCAGCCCACTAGGCTCCTCTGTCCATGGGGACTCTCTAGGTAAGAATGCTGGAGTGTGTTGCAATTCCCTTCTCCAGGGGATCTTCCCAACCCAGGGACTGAACCCAGGTCTCCCACATTACAGGCAGATTCTTTACCACCTGAGCCAGCAGGGAAGCCCATAAAGATAGAATGGACTGATCTGGCCCCACCAAGTTGCATGACTTAGTAAGGCCATGTTTAATATGCAAAGGAGTTCAAGAATATAAGCAGATTATCCCTATGTCTCGCTGATGCCACAGAACTGACGTATGACTGGACCTGAGATGGGAATAAAAATGGGAGAGAGACCGCAGAGAGGGAAGAGACCATGCAGCCCTCCCTCCCTTCCTCCTCCCCACCTGCAGAAGCTGCACATCAATACTCTGAAGCGTGTGAAAGGTAGAAGGATAATGCAAACTACCAACTCTTCGCCTAAAACCTAAGGGAAGCAGCAGTAACAGTGGAGTCTTCTACACAATGCAGCAGACAGCTTAGCTCTTCTGTGGCTGAGCCCTACTTCCTGTTCTTCTAACTTCCCATCTCCTCTTCCCCATCCTGTGTCTTCTGTCTGAACCTCAGAAGCCACACTGGATTCTAAAAAACCACCCTCACCATGCCATTATCACAACCATTTATGTGATGGGACCAGACTGCAAATTCAGTTCTTGTCCTAACAAGCCTCTGTGCTCTGCTTAGCCGCTCAGTCATGTCTGACTCTTTGTGACCCCATGGACTGTAGCCCACCAGACTCCTCTGTCCGTGGGATTCTCGAGGCAAGAATACTGGAGTGGGTTGCCATGCCTTATTCCAGGGGATCTTCCCAACCCAGGGATCAAACCCAAACCTCTCACACTACAGGCAGATTCTTTACCACCTGAGCCATGAGCAAAGCTCACCATATGAGAAAAATCTGCCTCGCTTCCCACCTCTTTCCTACCCCAATCTTCAGAGAGAATAAATGGATTCGCAGTTTTTTGCCTTGATTCCTCAGTGTCAGTGGCCTAGAGACGTGTTTGTTGTGCTCTAGGCATCTGGATTAGAAATGTGGCAACACTGGAGTTCTGTTAGGATTTAGGGTGGTGGTGAGAAGTCTGGGGTGGGGCGGCATTGGTCCACTCATGACCTGTGCTCTTCAGATGAGCCGGGAGCCCTGGATACTGTCCAACAGTGTACTTACAAGTTAACTGGGACACCCCGCCCCCCAGCCCGATCTAGTTGCAGGAAATATACTAGAAGGCTTTTTGCACCTACAGTCGCCCTGACCTAATTCTTTGAAGGAATTTCAGCAATACCAGTAAGTCTCTCCCTCATTTCTCCCCAAGTCTGGCAATATTCAGAGCTTTGAAGAAAGAGCCACTTCATCAGCCAGGCTTCCTTTGATCACTTATCAGCCCAGTGATGCACTTGTCTCCTCCGGAGCCAGGGCCTTCTGCATCCAGAGTCACTTTTTTTAAAAAATAAATTTAATTATTTTATCTGAGAGAATTTGACTAAGAAATAAATTGTTTTGCCTTTTTGAACCTGAGTTGAATTATGTGTGCATGCTAAGTTGTTTCAGTCATGTCTGACTCTTTGAGACCCTATGACCAAAGCCCGCCAGGCTCCTTTGTCCATGGGATTCTCCAGGCAAGAATATGGGAGTGGGTTGTCATGCCTTCCTGCAGGGGATATTTCCAACGCAGGGATAGAACCTGTGTCTCTTGAGTCTCTTGCACTGGCAGGCAGGCTCTTTACCCCTAGTGCCACCTGAGAAGCCCAGCTGAATTATATGCTCTCCCTATTTATTCACAGTACCTATGAAAAGATACCATCTTTCACATATTAGGGTCTTGCTTCATGAGAAGCCACCAGAAATCAACAGTGTCTCATTTCACTTGGCTCTGTCACTAGTTGTATGACATGAGGTACATTATTTTCTCTGAATATCAGTTTTCTCAACTATAAAACGAGCATTATGTTTCCTATGTTTAAAAAGTGAGTGTGGGGTACTTGTGTAATTTTTAAGAGTTTTATAGTTTTCAATTTCCCTGGTGGCGTAGAGAACAAGAATCTGCCTGCCAGTGCAGACGACAGGGGTTAGATCCCTGGTCCGTAAGATTCCACATGCCATGGAGCAATGAAGACTGTATGCCAGAACCACTGAGCTGGTGTGCTGCAACTAGAAGCCCACGCACCAGAGCCTGTGCTCCCCAACAAGAGAAGGCACTGCAGGAAGTTCCAGCATCACAAAGAAGAGTAGCAGCCCCTGCTCGCTGCAACTAGAGAAAGCAAAGCAACAAAGACGCAGCACAGCCAAAAATAAACAAAATTATTTAAAAAAGAGTTCTATAGTTTTCAAAGTCAGTCGTATATATATTTTTCTTAATTAGAAAGAATAAACACTGCCTTGCCACCCTTAGAGGACTGTCATCAGAATTAAATAGGATGGGGTATACAAAGAGCACTGTAACTTTACAGAATGCAGAGTCACATGTTTTGATTCTGGTGTCTGGGCACATCTGTGCTCGTGCACTCAGCTGGCTGTTTTGAAACCACCCTGGTACAAAACTGAATACCCTAAGTGCTTCCTAGATTTTTACTAGCATCGCTTCAGGAAGTAAACTGTGTTGCTCCAGGAGCCTTATGAGTAAGTAACTCACACTGCTCGGGCCTCCCCACCCATCTGGCAGAAGGCCATCCAGACTTACCCTCGTACATCTCCAGGATGTGAACCGTGTCTCCAACCTGCAAGGACAGCTCCACATCTTGAGAGGCATTGTAGTTATAGATCGCTGGAAAGGAGAAACAGAAGAGAGAAATGATGGCATCGGTGGCACTTAAAATACAAGTCACCAAAGAGCACACCCAGGGAACATCCCTGATGGTCCAGTGGTTAAGAATCCGCCTTCCAATGCAGGGGACACGGGTGCAATCCTTGGTCAGGGATCTAAGATCACACACGCTACAGGACAACTGAGCCCGTGAACAACTGCTGATCCCTCTCACTCTAGAGCCTGGGCTTTGCAACAAGAGATGCCGCCATGTGCCACAAATGAAGACCCAGCGCAGCCAAAATTGAAAATTAAGTGAGCAACTTTAAAAAAGAGCACATACTTCAGTTATTGAACCAATTCTCCAACAAATAACCACCTCTTTAATCATTTCAGGTGAATCCCCCTCTGAAAAGCAGAGAGCATCCTCCTGGATTCCCACTGCTGGCATTTTAGTCATTTCTCCATCCAACAAATTTTGGTTGGTTGCCTGATATGTTCCACATATTGTGCTAGAGACTGGAGACAGAGTGTTGAGACACTCAGATGTGGTACCTATACCAGGGATTTTTAATAGTATAGTATGGGAAGTGAGAGAGTAAATGTATCATTACAGACACAACTCCTTAATTAAAATGGTAATACAAGAGTTATCAGCCTACAATACCACTGAGCTTCTGATCTCTTGGCCACGGCCGAGCCATCTCCTGGCTTCCCTGACAGTAACTGGCAGCCAGCTGTGAGTCCCATCAATCCCCCCGCCCAGTAATAAACTAAACCCCAGTAGCTTCCTTGCCGCCAGTTCTAGGCATCCTGTGCAAATGGGGGCACCTTAGCACTTTCTCATCAAGGTGACCTCCATCGGCACAGCACTCAGCATGGACCAGATTGTGAAAAACAGCAGACTAACTCTTACACCTCCAAAAGAAGGTGACAATCCAATTTTAAGATGGGTAAGAGTTCTGAAGAGACATATATGATGAATAATCAGGGCAAGAAAAGATGTCCAACAACCATTAGTCATCAAGGAAATGCAAATTAAAACCACAAGGAGCTGCAATTTCACACCCACTAGAATGGCTGTAACTTTTAAAAGGCAGACTTGGCAGGAACGTGGAGAAACTGGAACCCTTATGCATTACCAGTAGCAATGTAAAATGATATAACCTCCCAGTGTGACAGTTTTTTAAAACGTTAAACACGCAACCCAGCAACTCCACTCCTAGTTATTTACAAAGAAAAGGGAAACATGTCAATACAACTTCATGCGAATATTCAAAGTCACTGTGGTAGGCAGAGAAATACCCACCAAAGACACACATATCAGATTTTGAAATGTGCGAGTGTTTCCGTAGGTAGCAAAAAACATAAGATAAAGATAAGAGAGGAGGTTATTCTGGAAATTCAGGATGTGACCTAAACACAATCCTATGTATCCAGATAAGAGAGAGACAGAGGGAATTTTAAGAGATTTACAGAAGAGACGGCAACATGAGGTTGGAGGCACAGGGTGAAGTAACCTGCCCTCAAGTAAAGGACTGGTACCACCACTGGAAGCTAGAAAGGACAAGGAACTGAATTCCCCGAGAGCCTCTAGAAGGAACACCGGCGGCCAGCACCTTGATTTTCGATATCTGGCCTTCAGATCTGTGAGGGAAGAAAATCCTGTTGTACAAGTCACCAAGCTTGTGGTCACTGGACCTTGTAAGGACACTGACAAGAAGCCAACAGAGCAACATTATTTATAACAGCCAAACACTAGAAACAACTCATTCACTGAAGAATCAATGGATACGTAAAATATGGTCTGTCCATACAATGAAATTACTCAGCAATAAAAAAGAATAAAAGGGACCTTCCTGGTGATCCAGTAAGACTTCAGACTCCCAGTGCAGGGGGCCGAGTTTGATCCCTGCTCAGGGAATTAGATCCCACATGCCACAATGAATGATCCTGCATGCCACAAAGACTCAGTGCAGTCAAATAAATAAATAGAAATAAATATTTTTAAAAAAGGATTGAACTATGGCTGATGCATGTCAATGTATGGCAAAAGCACTACAATATTGTAAAGTGATTAGCCTCCAATTCAAATAAATAAATTTTTTAAAATAAATAAAAAGGAATGAACTATGAACACACTGCAACTCAGATGACCTTCAGAGACATTATGCAAAACAAAAGTAATATGCACAAAATACATTAGGCTTCCATTTATTTATCTGTAGTATCCAGAAGAAGCTAATGGCTGTCAATGGCATAGGGCATTTCACTGTTCCCTGGAGTTGAGGGTGTGAATGGTGACTGAGCACAGCAGGCACCAGGGAGCTTTAGAGAGAGATGGAAACATCCTAAAATGGGATTTGGTGGTGCTGATGGTCTCCAAACTCTGTTTACTCAACATCAATGAACTATCTGCCTAAAATGGGTGGATTTTATGGTGTGTTAGACTTCAGTAAACCTTTTTTTTTTTTTAAAGCAAATGTATTTCTTGCCCTCTCTCATAATGAATGAGCTGTTTCCCTTCAGGGAGAAAGAAAAAACCACCTTAGAGATTGGGTTCTATCCATGCACCTGAGGATCCAAGGAGCCCATGAGATTCCCCACCTCTGCAGCTCTGATGAACATGAGGCTGGTCACTCAATCCATTTGCCAGATCCCACAAGGATCATTAAAAAGGGAAGAAAGGTAACCCTGCCATTGCCAGTCATAAGCAGTAGCCATTGCCTACTGCTCTTTTCCTGAGCCGGCTATCCACCTGGTTCAGCAGACTGCCTATAGACTCTGGCTTCCATCACAGTCTATCTCGGAAAGGAAGGAGCAGACCACCAGCCCCACATTTTCAAGCGGCCTCTTTAAAAGAAAAAAATTTAAACATTGTATTTTGTACTGGCATATAGCCACTAACAATGTTGTGATAGCTCAGGTGGACAGCAAAGGGACTCAGCCATACATATACAGATACATATATCCATTCTCCCTGAGACTCCACTCCCAGCCAGGCTGCCACATGACATGGAGCAGAGTTCCCTGTGCTGTACAGGAGGTCTCTGTTGGCTATCCATTTAAAATGTAGTAGGGTACACATGTCCAAGCAGCCTCTCTTTTTGAAGCGAATCAATCAAATATGTGTTCTTCTATAGCCCTGGCACAGACTCCTAGAGGTATGTTGGAGATGATCGACTATTGAGCTTTTATACTGTATTATGAATTCAGAACAAGGGCAGGCTGATGAAGTAGGCTGGGAGAAACTGTACGGAATTCAGCAGAAGGCATTAGTTCCCGGTCTAGACACTTTCAACGGCCACAAGGCCACAGCTCCTGTTCCACTGAAATTCACTTCCTTCATCTGACCGCTACTTGATTCAAATGTTTTGCCACCTAAGTATACTGCTGGTTCTCTATAGAAAATGTAAGTCTTCATCCCTAACTCCCCCGACTGCCTCCCACTGGACTGGTTCCTTCCACGGGCCCCGCCAGCCGATGGAATCAGGAAGTGGAGAGGCTGCTGTGTCACAGCGTGTTGTGTAATCCCCAAGCTTCACGTCTTCCTTGTTCTCAGTCACCAGGAAAGCAAGCAGAGGCGCCCCACGGCTGCACCTGGTACTGGAGCCCCAAGCTACAAACACGTACCAAGGACTGCTGCAAACACAGGGACGCGCGCTCACCCACCACAGGCTACTGCTGTTATTTACTCGCTCAGCTGTGTCCAACTCTTTGGGACCCCATGGAATGTAGCCTACCAGGTTCGTCTATGGAATTTTCCAGGCAGGAATACTTGAGTGGGTTGCCGTTTCCTTCTCCAGGGAAAGTTCCTGACCCAGGGATTGAATGCACCTCTCTTAAGTCTCCTGAATTGGCAGGAGGATTCTTTACCAAGGCGCCACCTTAAATCCTAGATTCCTAAGCCTGACAATCAAAGTGCTCCCCAAATTATCCTGGCCTAATTATCCACTGCTGCTTCATCATCTGCCAAATTGACCCTCTGCTTCAGTTGAGACTCATAGTCTCTCGTAAATTCTGTGCTCAACTCAGTTTTCCTCTATCTGGGGCAACAGTTTATCTTTTCCTTCCTCACATTCACAATGCAATTCCAGAAATGATGAGTGACAGTGGAAAAGAATCTGCCTGCCAAGCAGGAGACACAGGTTCAATCCCTGGGTTGGGAAGATCCCTTTGAGAAGGAAATGGCAACACTCTACAGTATTCTTGCCTGGAATGCCCCATGGACAGAGGAGTCTGGTGAGCTACAGTCCATGGGGTCACAAAGAATCAAACATGACTTAGCAACTAAACAGCAACAACAATCACCCTGCAACGATCTCATTATTCTCCATCATCCCACAAGTTTTCTTTCCAACACAGTTTGGATTTTTAATCACAGATAATCTTGTGTTATTATCTGCCACAAAGCAGAAGGTAAACCCCTCGTGAATGGGGACCTGGTTACACATTATTTTGTCTTTCACATTCCAAAGCACTGGATGAGGCCCAAAGAAAGTGCTCAAGGCACAAGACTGGGTTTTATGAGACCCATCCATCAAAATTCAGTTATTCACCACTTCTTCCCCAAACTTCCAGATTATTTCCCTGCTTCCCCCAGAAGCAGCAGTTATGGTCTCCCACCACTCAAGAAAGGGGTATCCAATCACTCTCTCGTGTTTTTTATTTGCAAATTATACAACACAATCTATCTTTCCAACATAAGCCTTCAAAGAGCTTCACTTGGGAAACATCCTTCAACAAAGCCTTCCGCTGGAATGACAAGTCACCAGTCACACTTGTGCTGTTTCATGTCTTCCGACTAAAGTACTAGTAAGATTTCCAATCACTTACAATGACCTCTATTCATGCCAAGTCCGCACTTTTGAACCATGCCCTTCCCGCACCCTCTTTAATAGACTTCATTTCCGTTGCAGTTTATGGTTTCACTTCCATAAGGAATGCAGTCATTGTATGGAGTGGTTCCAATTACCATATTATTTAATGAGGAAACAGAGATTCAAAGGGTCAGCACCTTGCTCCGAGGAACCCAGCTTTATGAGTAGCAAAGCTATTACTAATACAGCCCAACAAGGACCTATTCATCCCATTTTACCAGACTGGTCCATGATGGCAAAGAGATGCCCTGGAAGAGGCTATGAGCAAAGAAAAGAGCCCGACAGATTCTCAGTATGTTGTCTGCCTTATGTGTGTGTGTGCTCACTCACTCAGTGTATCCAACTCTTAGAATCCTCTCACTAGGGGCTTCCCTGGTGGATCAGTAGTAAAAAAAAAAAAAAAAAAAATTTCAGCCTGCCAATGCAGGAGACAGGTTCGATCCCTGATCCGGGAAGATCCCACAAGCTACGAAGCAACTAAGCCTGTGTGCCACAACTATTGAGCCTGTGCTCTAGAGCCTGGGAGCTGCAACTACTGAACCCATGTTCCCCAAAGCACATGCTCCACAAGAGAAGCCACTGCAACGAGAAGCCCACGCACTGTAACTAGCGAGTAGCCCCTGCTCGCCGCAACTAGAGAAAAGCCCATATAGCAACAAAGACCAAAATTCTTTGGTCTCTGGCTTTTGCGAAGCCAAAAGCTTTATTCCCTCATTCATTAAGACTCCAACTTCCTCAAACAAGTTTTACCATATAAACCGGTGATTGGCGATCCTGTTGTCTGTTCGCCAGATGCTATTTCAGGCATACAACTAATGCACTCTCAGTGGATTCTGTTTTCTCCCTGGAAGGTGAAAAAACGCTAGAGAGGAAGACAGAGAAAGGAGAAATAAAGGAAGCCTTCTGGACTGAACAGAACAGACTCAGACACAAGCATGACCTGGTTCATCTAGGGCCTCAGTTTCCCATCTGTAACCTAGGCATTGGACCAGACGACACTAAGAGTGCCTGTGGCCGCAAGCCCCCTGATTCACGAGGTTATGCTAAGAGGCAGGAGGAACAATTTGTGTCCTTTCCAATCAGCAGGCACCACCACAATCTCTTGTTTTTCTGAGGAAATTAAACAAGAACTGTGAGTTGCTGTGTATGAACTGACTTGCTAGCTGCTGTGAAAGACGAGCTCCTGGAATTCTGCCCTAAGCAGCTTACTGTTTATGTCGCTAAAGTATAATTTTGTAGAGCCAACTAGACAAGATGGTATGTCTACAAATGTAAAACAGTTTGCATTTTACCACATCTTTGATTTGGCCTGGCCTTTTCTTTTGAACCAGACTTTTAAGAGACAGAGAAAAAGAGAAGAAATTTGAGGTCTTAGGATTGCTGCTGTTGTTCAGTTGCTCAGTCGTGTATGACTCTCTGTGACCCCATAGACTGCAGCACGCCAGGCTTCCCTGTCCTTCACTCTCTCCCGGAGTTTGCTCAAAGCCATGTCGACTGAGTCAATGATGCCATTCAACCATCTCGTCCTCCGGCCTCCCCTTCTCCGCCTGCCTTCAATCTTTCCCAGCATCAGAGTCTTTTCCAATGAGTCAGCTCTTCGCATCAGGGGGCCAAAGTATTAGAGCTTCAGCATCAGTCCATCCAGTGAATATTCAGGGTTGATTTCCTTTAGGATCGACTGATTTTAGGATTATGCAACAAAAAACCAATAGAATAGGCTGATAGGTGCCAATATGAGGACTGATTCTGACAACAAAAAGTTGATGGATTACTAGTATTTAATCTTTTTGATACATTAGGATCTTTCATGAACCCTCAAATTACAACCCCCAAAGAATAACTAAAACCTGACATGGTCTATTATAGTGTTTGCTAGTGTGTGTGAAAGAAAGAGCCAACAAACACAGAACAAGCTCCCAATCTGGTCTGTCTGCTACTTCAGAATATTAACAAGATGATCAAACCTCATCATTTTCATTTTCATCTTGATCTGCCTGCTTTCAGCTGTTAGAACGATAGACTATGGACTTTCCTGTGGTCCAGTATCGAAGACTCTGCCCTTCCATTGCAAGGGGTATGCATTCAACTCCTGGTCTGGGAACTAAGATCCTATAAGCCACACAGAATGGCCAAAGGAAAAAAAAAAGACTAAAAAGGTCGAAGAATTGATGCTTTCCAACTGTGGTGCTGGAGAAGACTCTTGAGAGTCCCCTGAACTGCAAGGAGATAAAACCAGTCAATCATAAAGGAAATCAGTCCTGAATATTCATTGGAAGGACTGATGCTGAAGCTCCAATACTTTGGCCACCTGATACGAAGAGCCAGCTCACTGGAAAAGACCCTGATGCTGGGAAAGACTGAGGGCATGAGAAGGGGGCAACAGAGGATGAGATGGTTGGTTGGCATCATTAATTCAATGGACATGAGTTTCAGCAAACTCTGGGAGATGGTAAAGGACAGGCAAGCCTGGCGTGCTGCAGTCCATGGGGTTGCAGAGAGTCGGACATGACTAAGCAACTGCACAACAACAAACATAAAGGAGGAAAGCTAAACCAAGGCAATTCAAAACTGTAAAATAGAAAGTCTTTGTTCTACAAACACTGGGAGCTTGACCCACAGCTTCTCTAAGTAAGAAATGGATGTGCCAGTATACTGTTCCAAAGAGGAGAGTGCAGCAGAACCTCGAGGAAGACAACAAGTGCTGGCAGACACAGCAGTCACCTGCTCCTTTCCCCTTTCTGGCCCTGTCTGGCTTCCCACTTGGGGCATGGTGGCATCCATATCCTCCAAGATGGATACAACCACCCTCACCAATAGGACAGTGGAAGCCATTCAGTGAGAACTGGAAAATCAGAAAGAACTGTAGAGGTAATAGAACAAGCGATCCTCAGCAGTTCTCCCAGGTAAAGTTAAGACAATAAAAGGCAGGTGTCCTTAAGGACAGCAAACCCATTTTATTGCAGGCAGCTAAATACTAAGCTTGCTCCTTGGAAGCAAAGTTATGACAAACCCAGACAGTGTATATATGGACCCAACAAAGTTCCATATAGTCAAAGCTATAGTTTCACCAGTAATCATGTACGGATGTGTCAGAGTCGGACCATAAAGAAGCCTGAGTGCCAAACCATTGATGCTTTTGAATTGTGGTGCTGGGATGACTCTTTAGAGTCCCTTGGACTGCAAGGAGATCCAACCAGGCCATTCTAAAGGAAATCAACCCAGAATATTCATTGAAGGACTGATGTTGAAGCTCTAATACTTCGGCCACCTGATGTGAAGAGCCAACTCACTGGAAAAGACCCTGATGCTGGGAAAGATTAAAGGCAAAAGGAGAAGGGGTGGCAGAGAATGAGAGTTGGATGACCTCACCAACTCAATGGAGATGAACAAACTCCAGGAGATGGTGGACAGGGAAGCTGCAGTTCATAAGGTCACAAAGAGTCAGACATGACTTAGCAACTGCACAACAACAACAAAAGTACAAAACTCCCCTAAGAAACAGCAAGAGAGTCTGGGAATAGCTTAGTATTTTAACCATCTTCTTGCTACCCTCTCCAAGCATTTCTGCAGTGACTCAACTGAGGACTCACGGTGTTACTGACAACACCAAGGATGCCTCAATCGTGGCCTCACGTGTACTCTCTACCTGGAGTAGCACTAAAGGTACACACTCCAAGGTCACCATGCTTATACTTCTACTAGCTGCTATTCTTTTCAGCTGCCCTTTCTTGATGGGAAAGAGTAAAACAGACCAAAAAAAAAAAAAAAAAGAGGGCAACGAAGGAAGGATTGTAATGAGGAAGTAAAAAAAAAAAAATTTAACATATTAATAAGACCAGAACATCTTTCCTTAATTGGATAAGGCATTATCATCAGGTTCTTCTCAGTTCTGTTCAGTCGCTCAGTCGTGTCCGACTCTTTGCCACCCCATGAAGCGCAGCAGGCCAGGCCTCCCTGTCCCTCACCAACTCCCGGAGTTCACTCAGACTCACGTCCATTGAGTCCATGATGCCATCCAGCCATCTCATCCTCTGTCGTCCCCTTCTCCTCCTGCCCCTAATCCCTCCCAGCATCAGGGTCTTTTCCAATGAGTCAACTCTTCGCATGAGGTGGCCAAAGTACTGGAGTTTCAGCTTTAGCATCAGTCCTTCCAAAGAACACCCAGGACTAATTTCTTTAGAATGGACTGGTTGGATCTCCTTGCAGTCCAAGGGACTCTCAAGAGTCTTCTCCAACACCACACTTCAAAAGCATCAATTCTTCAGCGCTCAGCTTTCTTCACAGTCCAACTCTCACATCCATACATGACTACTGGAAAAACCATAGCCTTGACTAGACAGACCTTTGTTGGCAAAGTAATGTCTCTGCTTTTGAATATGCTACGTAGATTGGTCATAACTTTTCTTCCAAGGAGTAAGCGTCTTTTAATTTCATGGCTGCAACCACCATCTGCAGTGATCTTGGAGCCCCCAAAATAAAGTCTGACACTGTTTCCACTGTTTCCCCATTTATTTCCCATGAAGTGATGGGACCAGAAGCCATGATCTTTGTTTTCTGAATGTTGAGCTTTAAGCCAACTTTTTCGCTCTCTTCTTTCACTTTCATCAAGAGGCTTTTTAGTTCCTCTTCACTTTCTGCCATAAGAGTGGTGTTATCTGCATATCTGAGGTGATTGATATTTCTCCCTGCAATCTTGATTCCAGCTTGTGCTTCTTCCAGCCCAGTGTTTCTCATGATGTACTCCACATAGAAGCTAAATAAGCAGGGGGACAATATCCAGCCTTGATGTACTCCTTTTCCTATTTGGAACCAGTCTGTTGTTCCATGTCCAGTTCTAACTGTTGCTTCCTGACCTGCATATAGGTTTCTCAAGAGGCAGGTCAGGTGGTCTGGTATTCCCATCTCTTTCAGAAGTTTCCACAGTGTATTGTGATCCACACAGTCAAAGGCTTTGGCATAGTCAAGAAAGCAGAAATAGATGTTTTTCTGGAACTCTCTTGCTTTTTCCATGATCCAGCAGATGTTGGCAATTTGATCTCTGGTTCCTCTGCCTTTTCTAGGACCAGCTTGAACATCTGGAATTTCACAGTTCACGTATTGCTGAAGCCTGCCTTGGAGAATTTTGAGCAGCACTTTACTAGCGTGTGAGATGAGTGCAATTGTGTGGTAGTTTGAGCATTCTTTGGCATTGCCTTTCTTGGGATTGGAATGAAAACTGACCTTTTCCAGTCCTGAGGCCACTGCTGAGTTTTCCAGATTTGCTGAGATATTAAGTGCAGCACTTTCACAGCATCATCTTTCAGGATTTGAAACAGCTCCACTGGAATTCCATCACCTCTACTACCTTTGTTTGTAGTTGCTCAGTCGTGTCCAATCTTTGCAACCCCACAGAAACAGGTTATGTTATATTCAAACACAGACTGCAGTCATCAAATGTGCACACATACCACTAACAAAATGTTAAGCATATTTAATAAAAATATGAAACATACTCAGGGTGATACCTTTAGATTTAATTCGAAGTCCTGGAAAACCAAATTAATTAGCCTTTTAAAATATATACATGTGGTAAAACTATAGGAAATATTAGGAAATAAAATACACTAATTTCAGAATATGTTTACATCCAGAGTGAGACTAGAATGTCAGATTACTGGGACAAACATCAATATAGTGCTAATACACAGAGAACTTTCTTTGCAGTTCATGAGATAGGGACTCTTGCAGGGTTTTATTAGTTTCTTTTTATACAAGCATTGTATATTCTTTAATGAATTCGACATGTAATACTCCATTGGTTCACAAATTTCAGCCTGCATCAGAATCACCAGGAAGGCTTGTTAAAAGACAAAACTGCTGGACCCCACCTCAAGACTGAGTCAGCAGGTCAGGAATGAGGCCCCAGAATTTGCATCTGAACACTCCCAGGTAAGAATGACACTGTGGTTCAGGTCAACACTTCAAGAATCTCTGCATGGCTTATTTGAGCCTCATACAAACCTGCGAAGAAGGAAGCCTGAACATGGGCCTCATTTCATGACAAAAAAAAAAAAAGCAATCTCTGAGAGAGTACAGAGTTTACAGTATGACACCATTGCTAATCATACCTGCTCTGGACTCAGGCTACCTGTGTCCAAACACTGATTCTGCATTTTTTTAAAAATATTTTTGATGTGGACCAGTTTTTAAAGTCCTTATTGAATTTGTTACAATAAGGTTTCATTTTATGTTTTAGTTTTTTGGCTGCAAGGCATGTGGGATCCTAGCTCTCTGACCAGGGGTCAAACCCACACCCCATGCACTGGTAGTTAAAGTCTCAACCACTACACCACCAGGGTAGTCCCTGTATTTATTGATTCTTATTGGAGGTAATTGAAACTCTTGATGCCCAATTTTCTCACCTGTAAAATGGGTACAATTACAGCAATTCACACACAAGGCTCTTTTGAGGACTGATGGATTATAAAGGTAAAATATTTAGATCTGTGCCTCAGTTCAGTTCAGTCGCTCAGTCGTGTCCGACTCTTTGCGACCCCATGAATCGCAGCACGCCAGGCCTCCCTGTCCATCACCAACTCCCGGAGTTCACTCAGACTCACGTCCATTGAGTCCGTGATGCCATCCAGCCATCTCATCCTCGGTCATCCCCTTCTCCTCCTGCCCCCAATCCCTCCCAGCATCAGGGTCTTTTCCAATGAGTCAATTCTTCGCATAAGGTGGCCAAAGTACTGGAGTTTCAGCTTTAGCATCATTCCTTCCAAAGAAATCCCAGGGCTGATCTCCTTCAGAATGGACTGGTTGGACCTCCTTGCAGTCCAAGGACTCTCAAGAATCTTCTCCAACACCACAGGTCAAAAGCATCAATTCTTTGGAGCTCAGCCTTCTTCACAGTCCAACTCTCACATCCATACATGACCATTGGAAAAACCATAGCCCTGACTATGAACCTTAGTCGGCAAAGTAATGTCTCTGCTTTTGAATATACTATCTAGGTTGGTCATAATTTTTCTTCCAAGGAGTAACCGTCTTTTAATGTCATGGCTGCAGTCACCATCTGCAGTGATTTTGGAGCCCAAAAAAATAAAGTCTGACACTGTTTCTACTGTTGCCCCATCTATTTCCCATGAAGTGATGGGACCAGATGCCATGATCTTTGTTTTCTGAATGTTGAGCTTTAAGCCAACTTTTTCACTCTCCTCTTTCACTTTCATCAAGAGGCTCTTTAGCTCCTCTTCACTTTCGCCATAAAGGTGGTGTCATCTGCATATCTGAGGTTATTGATATTTCTCCCAGCAATCTTGATTCCAGCTTGTGTTTCTTCCAGTCCAGCGTTTCTCATGATGTACTCTGCATATAAGTTAAATAAGCAGGGTGACAATATACAGCCTTGACGTACTCCTTTTCCTATTTGGAACCAGTCTGTTGTTCCATGTCCAGTTCTAACTGTTGCTTCCTGACCTGCATACAGATTTCTCAAGAGGCAGGTCAGGTGGTCTGGTATTCCCATCTCTTTCAGAATTTTCCACAATTTATTGTGATCCACACAGTCAAAGGCTTTGGCATAGTCAGTAAAGCAGAAATAGATGTTTTTCTGGAACTCTCTTGCTTTTTCCATGATCCAGCAGATGTTGGCAATTTGATCTCTGGTTCCTCTGCCTTTTCTAAAACCAGCTTGAACATCAGGGAGTTCACGGTTCACATATTGCTAAAGTCTGGCTTGGAGAATTTTGAGCATTACTTTACTAGCATGTGAGATGAGTGCAATTGTGTGGTAGTTTGAGCATTCTTTGGCATTGCCTTTCTTTGGAATTGGAATGAAAACTGACCTCTTCCAGTCCTGTGGCCACATAGTAAATCTTGGGTAAATGTTAACTTTATTACAACTGGGTTAGTTAGTGGTAGAGTTGAGAATCAAATCTATGTATTCATATTCATTTTCAATTACTATCAAAGCAAATGAGTTCCACAAAAACTTATCTTTAAAAATATTTTAGAAACCTTTAAAAGTGGATAGCTTTATGGAAATTCTAGATCCAACTGCCTTTGCCACTTATAAGAAAACTAAGAACCTAAGACTATATAGCTAATTAGATTCAGTCTGGGATGAGCAAACTGGAATAACTTTCAAAGGTCACTTAAGTGGTCTTTATAATAAATTTCATCCTTTACTGAATTGTACTCCTAGGGTAAACAATGAAAACAGAGGAGGATTAAAAAACAAATGATCAGTTACTATTTCTGGAATGAATATATGAATCAAATAGTAAGCAAGCATCAGGCCTATGAACCTGAGGAGGTGACTTGTTTACTTTCTTAATTACTTTAAAACCAAATAAAATTTTCTTTACACAATACAACTAAATTGGAGTCAACTGAATGCGAAAATATGGAAATTTCCTTTCAATATCATTTCTTCCTTTAGTGTGTAGAAAGGTAAATATTTCTAGGAATTAAGAACAAATGAAAAATCTAAATTTGATTGTATATCATTATAACCACTTTACACTGAAAAAAAAAATTCACCAGAATTCCATTTTCTTTGCAACTATATTAGAAAATAATCAAAGTAGCATGCACATTCAAAATGCTTCTTAAGTTATCCCCCAATCACTAAAGTATTTTAGGTACACATGTTCATTAAAAGAAAATACAGCTCATAAAATGGAAGCTAATTTACAGCACAATCTCAATGTTAATAGCAAAGTAACATTTTTCCAACCAGAAATATAACTTTGCATGTTTTCTAGCATTTAAACATAGAAATCACTCAAAAGCTAATGGAAAACTTATTTCCTGGTCTTCCACACTAGCATGTTACATTTTATCTCTACATATCCAATGAGTCAATAAGCAGTGACATACAGTCGAGCATAAAACAAGAACAAAGATCAGCAGAGAACAAGTATTTCAGAGAGATGACTGGGAATGTTTCTGTTTGACACCCATAGAAACTTTCTGTTCTTCATTGCTAGTCCCACAATTTTAACCTTTTAACCTCTCCTTTATTACAGAGAGCTGAGGACCACTACCTTTGGATCTCAAATGATCACCCTCCCTGCAGTCTCTCTTCTGGTGTAAAACAGGATGTTCAAGAGAAAAACCACAGGCCCAAAATGCCATCACTTGTGCTAAAGCCCAAGATTCCCAACTTAGATTCAATATCTAACACCAGAAATAAAATTTTAATCACCCGATCTGGAATTTTCTGGTCAGCACCAATGAGGCCATCTGCCAGGTGGACTCTATCCAACCCTCAAAGGAAGAAGAGATAATCTACATGATAAACCCTTACTGTTCTCATCCTCCCAATAAAGAAGTGTTGGCCTAAAAATAATCCTTTCTCTCCTTTTGGTAGTACCTCCCTAGCTCAATCCTTCTTCCTATAACAACCTCCCCCTTCATACAACCTTCTACAGCCCCCTTCTAGTTGCTATGTGGGATGCTGTGGGGTTCAGAATCACCTAATGAAGCCAAATAGATCTTCCAATTTACTTGGTTGGATTCTTTTTTTAAACACAGACAGATAATAATAATTATGACATAGAGCTACTACAGAGACTGAATAATAGAACACCAGGGGAAGAATTAGTTATTATTGGTATTATAACATAACTTTGTATAACTGTGCCACTCTAATACTTTTTAAGACTACTTATAACATTTATGGGCTTCCCTGGTGGCTCAGCTGGTAAAGAATCCTCCTGCAATGTGGAAGATCTGGGTTTGATCCCTGGGTTGGGAAGACTCCCTGGAGAAGGGAACAGCTACCCACTCCAGTATTCTGGCCTGGAGAATTCCATGGATTGTATAGTCCACGGACTCGCAAAGAGCCAGACAACGACTGGGCGACTTTCACTTCATAACATTTATAACATCTATTCCTCAGTTCAAAAATTTTCTGATAGTTCTGTTTTCTACTGATGCATGTGATTTAAGAATCTTGAAAGCTCAGTCCTGAGTCTTCTTTTGTGATTCCCTTACTCCAGTAACCCTCTCTACTTTCCTCCACTGGACAAAATTCTATCCATAAATTAAGTATACAAAAGGCTAACAAATATTTGCATCTCATTTTTATCATTCTCACTTTGTGCTTTCTATTTTCTGTGTTTGGTTTTGTTTCATTTTTTATCTCTTTTCTGAGGATTCCTTTCCCTTCTTCTGGCAATATAATAAAGTAATTCTCTGAATAGATAGGCTTTCATTGTACTTATCAAAAACTAGAAACAACCTGAATGTCTTTCAACAAGAGAATAAACAAGCAAGCTATGTTATATCTATACACCGGAATTCTTCTCGACAATGAAAAGAACAATTGCTGATACAACATGAATGAATGTCACACATGGTATGTTAGCTAAAGGAAGCCAGACTCAACAGAGTACAGTGGTACTATATGATTCCATATAGTGTATATTTATATGTACAGTATTCCATATATATATATTCCAATCATACTGTATGATTCTGAAAAAGCTAACAGGGAGGAAGACAGACCAGTGGCCACCAAGTTCTAGGGATGAAAAAGGAGAAGGGGCTCAGGAGAATTTTTGCAACTGATGGAAGTATTCTACATTTTGATTATGGTGGTAGTTGCACAACTGAATGAGTCTGTCAAAATTCACAGATTTATGCACTGAAAAAGGTAAATTTTATGTATATCAATTGCCTCTTAATTTTTTTAATTTTAGTAAAAAAACAAAGGCTTCCCTGCTGACTCAGATGGTAAAAAAAATTCCTGCCTGCAACAAAGGAGACCCGGGTTCAATCCCTGGATCAGGAAGATCCTCTCGAGAAGGAAATGTCTACCACTCTAGTATTCTTGCCTGGAGAATCCCATGGACAGAGGAGCCTGGTGGGCTAAAGTCCATGGGGTCACAAAGAGTTGGACACCACTGAGCAACTAACACACAAAAAACGCAAAATCTCCATTTTACTTGTTGCTTCACCACTTAAAAAAAATCTCCTGAACCTATATTTAATTATCAATACCTTTATTTAGACATTAATCAACTCATGTAAGAGAAAATCAGTTCCTTTTATAGCCTCAGCTCAGTTCAGTCGCTCAGTCATGTCCGACTCTTTGTGACCCCATAGACTGCAGCCATGAAATTAAAAGATGGTTGCTCCTTGGAAGAAAAGCTACAACAAACCTAGATAGCATATTAAAAAGCATAGACATTACTTTGCCAACAAAGGTCCATCTAGTCAAAGCTATGGTTTTTCCAGTAGTCATGAATGGTTGTGCGAGTTTGATCATAAAGAAGGCTGAGCACCAAAGAACGGATGTTTTTGAACTGTGGTGTTGGAGAAGACTCTTGAGAGTCCCTTGACTGCAGGGAGATCAAACTAGTCCATCCTAAAGGAAATCAACCCTGAATATTCATTGGAAGGATTGATGGTGAAACTCCAATATTTTGGCCACCTGATGCAAAGAGCTGACTCATCAGAAAAGACCCAGATGCTGGGGAATATTGAAGGCAGGAGAAGGGGATGACAGAGGATGAGACGGCTGGATGGCATCACTGACTCAACGGACATTAGTTTGAGCAAGCTCCAGGAGATGGCGAAGGACAGGAAAGCTTGGTGTGCTGCAGTCCATGGGGCTGCAGGGAGTCAGACGTGACCAAGCAACTGAACAACAAAATATGCAAAAAGGATATGGGATGGCAGAGAATGAGATGGTTAGACAGCATCAGCAACTCAATGGACATGAATTTGGGGAAACTCTGGGAGAAAGGGGAGGATAGAGGAGCCTGGCATGCTGCAGTCCATGGGGTTGCAAAGAGTCAGATACGACTTAGCGACAAAACAACAACATATGCAATAACAAATACTTGGGCACACAGTGAAGCTTGTGCCATCCTAGTTCCCTGACCGGGGATCAAACTCATGTTGCCTACGGTGGAAGCATGAAATCTTACCCACTGAACCTCCAGAAACTTTCCTGAACACAATTTAAAAACCCAGAAAATACAAACCTCAATACAGGAAAGTAATTAACAGTAAAATTGGCAATTCAATTATACTGGAATAGAAATGATTTAAGGAATGTTGTCAATATAGTTGCACAGAAGGCATAACCCTCCCAGATGTCAGACTACAAGTGACAGTAATCAAAAAGGTGTAAGACTGGCACAAAGACAGACATAGGGATCAACGGAAAAAAATAGCCTAAAAATAAACCCACACACCTATGGTCAATCTTCGACAAAGAATATACAATGGAGAAGAGAGTCTCTTCAGCAAGTGGTGTCAGGAAAGTTGGACAGCTGCATGTAAATCAATGAAGTTAGAACACATCCTCACACCATACACAAAAATAAAGTCAAAATTGCTTAAAGACTTAAACATAGACACGACCACCATAAAACTCCTAGAAGAGAGCATAAGCAAAATATTCTCTACTATAAATTGTATCAATATTTAGACAGACTTAGGTCAGCCTCCAAAAACAACAAAAATAAACAAATGGCAGCTAAATAAACTTAAAAACATTTGCACAGCAAACAAAACTATAAACCAAACATAAAAAGAACCTACGGACTGGGAGAAAATTTAGAAAATTCAGAATTATTGTTGTAGTCGCTAAGTCACGTCCAACTCTTTTGCAATCCCATGGACTAAAGCCCGCCTTCAGGCTCCTCTATGGGATTTCCCCCAGGAAACTACGAGAGATTCCATTTCCTTCTCCAGGGGATCTTCCTGACCCCTAGATGGAACCCACATCTCCTGCATTGTAGGTGGATTCTTTACCACTGAGCCACTAGGGAAGTCTACTGGTGAGAATGGCTATCATTAAAAAGCCTATAAATACCAAATGCTGGAGAGGTGTGGGGAAAAGGAAACTCTCCGATACTGTTGGTGGGAATGTAAATTGTTTCAGTGACTATGGACACAAGTAAGGGGGTTCCTCAAAAAACTAAAAATAAAATTATCACATGATCCAGCAATTCTACTCCTGGACATATATTCAAACAAAACTATAGTTCAAGGAGATATATGCAACCCCAATATCATAGCACTATTCACAATAGCCAAGACATGGCAACAACCTAAATGTTCATCAATAGATGAACGGATAAAGATGTGGTGCATATCTACAGTGGAATACTACTCAGGCAAAAAAAGGATGAAATAATGCCATTTGCAGCAACATGGATAAATCTAGCGTTTATCATACTAAGTGAAGTTACAAAGAGAAAGACAAATACCATAGGATATCACTTATATGTGGTATATAAAATATGACACAAATGATCCTATCTATAATCAGAAACAGACTCACGGACATAGAGAAGAGATTTGTGGTTACCAAGGGGGTAAGAGGAGTAGGAGAAGGCTAGAGTAGGAGGTTGGCTTTAGCAGATCTGAGCTTTATGTATGAACGTGAACGTGAAGTTGCCCAGTCGTGTTCGACTCTTTGCGACCCAATGGACTGTAGCCTACCAGGCTCCTCTGTCCATGGGATTTTCCAGGCAATAGTACTGGAGTGGATTGATATTTCCTTCTCCAAGGGATCTTCCCAACCCAGGGATCGAACCCAGGTCTCCAGCATCATAGACAGACACTCTTACCATCTGAGCCACGAGGGAAGTTTATGTATAGAATGGACAAACATCAAAGTCCTACTGTATAGCACAGGCAACTATATTCAATATCCTATGACGAACCAAAATAATACTAAAAAATACAAAAATAATACTAAAACAGAATGTGTATATGTGTGTACATATAGATAACTTAATCACTTTGCTGTACAGCAGAAATTAACATGCTGTAAATCACCTATAACTCAAAAAAAAAAAAATAATTGCTTTGCTGGGTAGACAAAACATGGGATGATTCCTCACACCATATATGGTAACAAATTTTCAAGGGATTAGGGATTTAATGTAAAACATAAAATCGCAGAAGTACTCAAGAAAAAAAAAAAGACAATATATTTATAACTTCAGGAAAAGAAAAGCCTCCCTTAGACAGTAAAATGACCGTAGGTTTGATTAAATAAAAATTACAACTTCCATAGGGCAATAAAGCTATAAATGATATGTAAAAATGAATCATAAACAGAACACAATTTACAATGTATTTATGATCATATCAATAGAAAAAAGCATTTGAGAAAATCAAACACCCATTCATGATAAAAACTCTTGAGTAATCTAGGAACAGAGGGGAACTTTCTCTATTTGATAAAGAAAATCTACGAAAATCCTATAGCTAATACCACATTTGATAGTAAGAAACTAGAAGCTTTTCCCATTAACATCAGGAACAAGTCAAAGATGATTGCTCTCACCACTCCTGTTCAACACTGTATAGACGTCCTAGCTAATGCAGTAAGGCAACAAATGGACATAAACAATATATAGATTGAAGAAATAAAATGTATTTGTTACAAATGACATTACCTACATGGAAAAACAAAATCTTAAAAAAAAAAAGGAAGTTCCTGAAACTAATTTCAGCAAGGTTACAGGATACAAGTTTAATATACAGATGTCATTTATTTTCCTAGTTACCAAAAATTAACAAGTAGAATTTGAAATTAAAAGCACAATACCATTTACATTAGCACGAAAAAAAGAAATATTTTAGATATAAATACAACAAGCTATATTCAAGATCTTTGAGGAAAACTGCACAATTCTGACTAACCAAAGGAAAGAAGAACTAAGTAAGTGGAGAGAGTCTTCATGTTCAGGGATAGTAAGACTCAATGTTGCCAGGATATCAGTCCTTCTAAATTTGATCTGCCTAGATTCAGTGCAATCGCTATCAAAATCCCTCAAATTATTTTGTGGATATAAACAAACTGATTCTAAAGTTTACATACTGAGTCAAAAGACCAAGAATAGCCAACACAATTCTGAAGAAAGGCAACAAAGTTGGAGAGCTAAAACAATCAAAATGTGAGGTATTGGTGAAAGAATAAACAAACAGACCAACGGAACAGAATACAGAACGCACAAACAGACACACACAAATATAGTCAACTGGTCCTTAACAAAGGGAAAAAGGCAATACAGTGGAGGAGAAAGATAGTTTTTTCAACAAATGGTGCTGGGACAACTGGACAGCTACATGCTAAAAAAAAATGAATTTAGATAAACCTCACACTCTTAACAAAAGTTAATTCAAAAGGAGGTCTTATTGGCAAGAACGTGGAGCAAGAACTTTCATTTCTTTGCTGGTAAAAATGCAAAATGGTACATCCACTTTGGAAGACAGTTTGACAGTTTCTTAAAAAATTAAACATACTTTTGCCATATGCTCCAGCAAATACTACTCTTTGATATTTATTCAAATGAACTGAAAACTTATGCCACATAAAAACATGCACAGGGATGTTTATAGAAACTTTATTTATAGCTGCCAAACCTTGGAGGTAACCAAGGCATCCTTCAGTAGATTTAAGGATAAATAAACTGGTACACTGAGACAATGGAATATTATTCAGTGCTAAATAGAAGTGAGCTATCAAGGCATGAAAGGACATAAAGGATCTTCAGATGCATATTACTAAGTGAAAGGAGCCACTCTGAGAAGACTACATACTGTATGATTCCAACTATATGACATTCTGGAAAAGGCAAAACTATGGAGACAGTAAAGAGATCAGAGGTTGCTAGGGGCTGAGGGGGAGGGAGCAATGAACAGGTGGAGCATTAGACCAGTGAAACTATTCTCTATGATACTGTAGTGGTGGATACTTGTCATGATACACTGTGCAAAAACCCACAGAATGTACAACACAAACAGTGAACCCTAATGTAAACCACGGGCTTTGGGTGATTATGATGTGTCACTGTAGCTTAATCAATTGCTGTCAGTGTACCTCTTTGGTGGGGGGAGCTTTCAATGGTGGAGGCTAAGCATGTGTAGGATCAGGAGATACTGATATACAGGAATCTCTGTACCTTCCTCTCAATTTTGCTGGGAACCTAAAACTGCTCTTTAAAAACAGTTTAAAAAGTTACAACATATATGACAGAGACAGAAAAATGTAACTTATCAAGACAAACTGATGGCTAATAAATACATGAAAAGATACTCCATATCAGTCATTATTTAGTTCAGTTCAGTCGCTCAGTCGTGTCCAACTCTTTGTGATCCCATGAATCGCAGCATGCCAGGCCTCCCTGTCCATCACCAACTCCCGAAGTTCACTCAAACTCATGTCCATCGAGTCAGTGATGCCATCCAGCCATCTCATCCTCGGTTGTCCCCTTCTCCTCCTGCCCCCAATCCCTCCCAGCATCAGGGTCTTTTCCAATGAGTCAACTCTTCGAATAAGGTGGCCAAAGTACTGGAGTTTGAGCTTCAGCATCAGTTCTTCCAAAGAACACCCAAGACTGATCCCCTTTAGGATGGACTGGTTGGATCTCCCTGCAGTCCAAGGGACTCTCAAGAGTCTTCTCCAACACCACACTTCAAAACATCAATTAATTCTTCAGTGCTCAGCTTTCTTCACAGTCCAACTCTCACATCCATACATGACCACTGAAAAAACTATAGCCTTGACTAGACGGACCTTTGTTGGCAAAGTAATGTCTCTACTTTTGACAAATAAAAATTACAGTGCGGTATAACAGGAAAGGGAACCCTCTTGCACTGTTGGTAGGAATGTAAACTGATACAGCCACTATGGAGAATAGTATGGAGATTTCTTTAAAAACTAGGAATAAAACTACCATATTATCCAACAATCTCACTACTGGGCATATACCCTGAGGAAATCATAACTGAAAAAGACACACGTACCCCAATGTTCATCACTATTTACAATAGCTAGGCCATGGAAACCTAGATGTCCATCGTCAGATGAACAGATAAAGCAGTTGTGGTACAAACATACAATGGAACATTACTTAGCCATAAAGAGGAACACATCTGAGTTAGTTCTAGTGAGGTGAATGAACCTAAAGTTTATATAGAGTGAAGTAAGTCAGAAAAAGAAAAACAAATAGCATATATTAATGCATATTAATGGAATATAGAAAGATGGTACTCATGAACCTATTTTCAGGGCAGCAATGTAGACACAGACATAGAGAACATGAAGACGTGTGGACACAGAGGGGGAAGGAAAGCATGGGACGAACTGAGAGAGTAGCCTTGAAACATATACATCACCATATGTAAGATTACATAGTCAGCTGGAATTTGCGGTAAGACACAGGGAGCTCAAACCTGGTGGGCTGAGACAATCTGGAGGGGTAGGATGGGCTGCCGGGTAGGAGGTGGGACGATGAAGAGCGAGGGGACATATGTACACCTATGACTCATCTGTGCTGATGTATGGCAGAAACAAATACTGTAAGGCACTTATCCTCCAATTAAAAATAAATAAAAAAAATTTTTAAGTTACAACATATATCACAAACACAAAAATATAAGTTACTAACCATAAAGATAAAGGAGGGTTTTTACCAGAGAGAAAAGTGAGCAAACACAAACAACCAAACACAAAATATAAATGTCCAGCAAAAATGTCCATTAGAAGTAATACAGTGGAAACTTCAGTAGCAATCCATTTTTTTCTACCAAATTAGGAAATATTTTAAAACATGGAAATTCCCAAGATTGGAAGAGTGTAGAGACTGGTGCTCTCAAACAGGGCTGGTGAGAATACCAATGAGAAAAATTTTTGAGGGTATTCTGAAAACATGCATTACATTTTAAAAGAAATATTTCTGTTGAGGTATAACAGATAACTATTCACTCAGCTAGAGCCAGATATCCTGGAATGTGAAGTCAAGTGGGCCTTAGCAAGCGTCACTACGAACAAAGCTAGTGGAGCTGATGGAATTCCAGTTGAGCTATTTCAAATCCTGAAAGATGATGCTGTGAAAGTGCTGCACTCAATATGGCAGCAAATTTGGAAAACTCAGCAGTGGCCTCAGGACTGGAAAAGGTCAGTTTTCATTCCAATCCCAAAGAAAGGCAATGCCAAAGAAGGCTCAAACTACCACACAATTGCACTCATCTCACATGCTAGTAAGTAATGCTCAAAATTCTCCAGGTCAGGCTTCAGCAATATGTGAACCGTGAACTTCCAGATGTTCAAGCTGGTCCTAGAAAAGGCAGAGGAACCAGAGATCAAATTGCAAGCATCTGATGGATCATGGAAAAAGCAAGAGAGTTCCAGAAAACATCTATTTCTGTTTTATTGACTATGCCAAAACCTTTGACTGTGTGGATCACAATACACTGTGGAAAATTCTGAGAGATGGGAATACCAGACCACCTGACCTGCCTCTTGAGAAATCTGTATGCAGGTCAGGAAGCAACAGTTAGAACTGGACATGGAACAACAGACTGGTTCCAAATAGGAAAAGGAGTACGTCAAGGCTGTATATTGTCCCCCTGCTTATTTAACTTCTATGCAGAGTACATCATGAGAAACGCTGGGCTGGAAGAAGCACAAGCTGGAATCAAGATTGTCAGGAGAAATATCAATAACCTCAGATATGCAGATGAACCACCCTTATGGCAGAAAGTGAAGAGGAACTAAAGAGCCTCTCGATGAAAGTGAAAGAAGAGAGTGAAAAAGTTGGCTTAAAGCTCAACATTCAGAAAACAAAGATCATGGCATCTGGTCCCATCACTTCATGGGAAATAGATGGGGAAAGAGTAGAAACAGTGTCAGACTTTATTTTGGGGGCTCCAAAATCACTGCAGATGGTGACTGCAGCCATGAAATTAACAGATGCTTACTCCTTGGAAGGAAAGTTATGACCAACCTAGATAGCATATTGAAAAGCAGAGACATTACTTTGCCAACAAAGGTCTGTCTAGTCAAGGCTATGGTTTTCCAGTGGTCATGTATGGATGTGAGAGTTGGACTATGAAGAAAGCTGAGCACTGAAGAATTAATGCTTTTGAACTGTGATGTTGGAGAAGACTCTTGAGAGTCCCTTGGACTGCAAGGAGATCCAACCAGTCCATTCCAAAGGAGATCATTCCTGGGTGTTCTTTGGAAGGACTGATGCTAAAGCTGAAACTCTAATACTCTGGCCACCTCATGTGAAGAGCTGACTCATTGGAAAAGACTCTGATGCTGGGAGGGATTTGGGGCAGGAGGAGAAGGGGGCACAGAGGATGAGATGGCTTGATGGCATCACCGACTCAATGGATATGAGTTTGCATGAACTCCGGGAGTTGGTGATGGACAGGCAGGCCTGGCATGCTGTGATTCATGAGGTTGTAAAGAGTTGGACATGACTGAGTGACTGAACTGAACTGATAGCTATACAGGCTCATTAATTATTAAGAAATAAATATGTACATGTAACCACCTCCAAGGTGAAGAATTTCTCAATTTCCTCCTCAAATGTGATCACTTTTTTGACACTAGAGATACTCCTTGTCTGTGTTAAACTTATATATAACCTGAATCACCCAATATGTTTGCAACTCATTCATGTTGTCACCTTTACTCATAGTTTGCTCATATTCATTGCTAACAGACTCCCATTTTATGAATCAATAATTTACTTATCATGTGGAATGTGTCCAACTTGAGACTAATATATATACACATTCTTACACATCTTTTGCTATGCATGCAAATTCAGTTCTGTAGGGTATTTACACAGAAATGTGATTGCTGGAGCACATGTTATGCATATGTTCAATTTCAGTGAGTACTAATAACAATTTTCTGTAGTGGTTATATCAAGTTACAATCCCAATCCAACAGTGGGTGCGAGTTCCAGTTGCTCCACATGCTAACCAGCACTTGCTTTTAGGAAAAAAAAGGCTGAAAACCGAATGACCTAATCAATCAGGAAGCTTGTGAAACAAAAAAAACACCACCAATGAAATGCAAAAGAAGGAAATAATAAAATAAACATTCAATAGAAGGACCGACAAAGCCAAAAGTCGGTAGATATTAAAAACTCAACGTCAATAAACTTGAAAATTCTGATGAAATACAAAGTTGTTTTTAAAACTGTAACAACTAACTTGACACCCAAAGAGAGAAAATCTAAGCAGTTCTATTGAAGAAACTGAACGACTCCCCAATAAAATTCCTAGTTCCAATGGCTTCACTGGTGAATCCTATGTAATCTTAAAGGAGCAAACATTACCAATCTTACATAAAGAAAGAAAAAGAGAACACTTCACAAGTCTTTATGAATTTTTGAAATGTATATAAACTTCAGCTAATCCCATTTATAGGAATTTATTCTACAATAGATTAATTTAAAAGCACAAAGATAAATTTGCAGGAAAAATCACTGCTCATTGTTAATGCTTGAATCGTGTCCCCCTAAATTTTTACGTATAAGTCCTAAGCCCCAGAACCTGAGAATGTGACTATTTGGAGATAACGTCTTTGCAGAAGCGGTTAAGTTAGAATGAGCTCATACACCAGTAGGCCCTAATCCCATTAATATAACTGGTATCTTTTATAAGAACAGAAACGTGGACACAGGCACAGAGGAAGATAATGTGAAGACACAGGCAGAAGACAGCCATCCAGAAGTCAAAGAGAAAGGCCTGGAACAAATCTTTCCTTACAGTCCTCACAAGGAACCAAGCCTTCTGACAAAGTGCCAGTCTTCAGAACTGTGGGAAAATAAATTTGTGTTCTTTATGCCAGCTCGTCTTAGGTCGTTTATCATTGCAGTCCTGGCAAATTAATGCATTCATAAAAATGAAAGGAGGAAGCAATCAATACATCTACCAGAAAAATTATTTAGATAAATGGTAATACATCAGCACTAGGAAATACTATGGAGCCTACAGAAAAAAAGCAAGTGTTTGTCAAAGTACTGAAACAGGGCTACTCTCTTCTCAGTGCCCCGTGGTGACCAAAATGGGAAAGAAATCCAAAAGACAGGGGATGTGTGCATACATACAGCCGATTCACTTTGCTACACGTAGAAAGTAACACTGTAAAGCAACTGTGCTCCAATAAAAATTAATTTTAAAAATACAATTTTAAATGTCAAAAAAAGAAATAGGGTTACTGAGAAGATGTCCATACTTTTTCTTAAGTGGAAGGGAAAAAGTGTCTATTTCCCTTCTGTGTATATTATGTTCCATCTTTGTATATTATGTGTATACATCTGCGTATATTATGTGCCATCTATGTATATTATGTGGACTTCCTTGGTGGCTCAGAGGTTAAAGCATCTGCCTCCAATGCAGGAGACCTGGGTTCGATCCCTGGGTCGGGAAGATCCCCTAGAGAAGGAAATGGCAACCCACTCCAGTATTCTTGCTTGGAGAATCTCATGGACTGAGGAGCCTGGCGGGCTGCAGTCCCTGGGGTCACAAAGAGTCGGACACGACTGAGTGACTTTACTTACTTACTTACTTATGTATATTATGTTCCATCTGTGTTAAATAATATATGTGTTCAAAAGCACAGAAAAATGTCTAGAAGTTTACACAATAAGTGGTTAATGGATTCAGGAGATTAGAAAAAGTATTATTTATTACTTTACTGTTTTGTTGAAAATGACGAGTATATATAGTCTCCTTAATTATAAAAATTTGAAGTATACAAATATATGCACAGACCACATTATACGTAAAGTTGAAAAGATGATCAGATTTTCAATTGGACCCTTAAAAAAATAACTGAAAAAAATAATTTAAAAGTTCATAATATGGAAAAACAGATATCTGAGAATGGATGAGAAAATTCTGAAAAGAGAAAATGGTAAGGAATTTTCCTTTTGACACATTAAACTGTATCCCTTCCATTTATACAATTATACCAACTATTTCTTAATAAAACTGGAAAAAAATACTTCCCTGGTGGTCCAGTGGTTAAGAATCTGCCTGCCAGTACAGGGACCAAGGGCTGGATCCCTGGTTTGGGGAAGCTCCCACATGTCACGGGGCAACTAAGCCTGTGTGCCACAACTACTGAGCCCGGGCTCTGCAGCAAGAGAAGCCACCACACAACTCGAGAGTAGCTCCCGCCCACCACAACTTGAGAAAGCCTGTGTGCAGCAACAAAGACCCAGCACAGTCAAAAACAAACTAAAACAAAACTGGAGAAAAAATGATTATCAAGTTCCTATAGGCTCAAAACTGACTTAGCACTGATACAGAAATAGAAAAATCAGTGGAATCAGTCTAGAAAAATATCAAAACATACATGATAACAGCATTTTAATTTCATGAGGAAAAATGATTTCATAACCAGTGCTGGCATAACTGGCTGTTCATCTGAAAGAAAACAAAATTACACTTCCTATCTTATCTCATATACCCCCCCCAAAAAAAGCAGAGCTAGTACATTTTTAAAGAAACTCAACTTCACAACCTCAAGTATGAAAAACAATAATAGCAAATCATCCACCAGCAGATTGCAAAGACTGATACCAGAATGGAGGTCAACAAGCTGACATCTCATAAAGTATTAAATACCATGTGAATGTGAGGTGCTTTAAACATTCAGGAAGAGAGTCTGACAATACTCTTAACTTAGCAATTATTTTTGAAAGTCAGCAGAAATAATTCAGCAGTACATTTTGTTGTTGTTCTTCAGTCGCTTGATCATGTCCAGGTCTTTTCCACACCATGGACTGAAGCACGCCAGATTTCCTGTCCTTCACTATCTCACTAAGTTTGCTCAATCCATTGAGTCAATGATGCCATCAGCCATACATAAGAAATACAAACACAGTTTTTTATAACAGCCTCGCCTGCTGTGGCAACCATGCTGGAAATAACTGGAAGGCTCAGAAAAAGGAAACATGAAATAAACCCCAGTGTACACATCCTATGGATAATCAGTCACCTTTGAAAGACGCATGCGTCACATCCGTGTTCACTGACCTGGAAAGATATCCATATGTCCTTAAATGGGTTAAAGAGGAAAGCAAGTTGCTGAATAATGTCTGTAATATGATCCCCTCACCTTTTTTTTTTTTTAAGCAAACAGGAAACAAGAAGTGGCCTGTATGCTCTTGGCTTATAGGTGTCTGTATCATGCACACCTGTCTTTGTGTGATACAGACACATTTACGTGATACAGACTATCATCTTTTTGCTTTCCTTAAATTTTTAAAAAAACTGTAGTAAAATGCGTATCATTTAAAATTTACCATTTAAATCATCTTAGGTTCACAATTCAGTAGTGCCAAGTGTAGTCCCATTGTTGTGCAACTCATCTCCAGAATTCTTTCATCTTGCAAAACTGAAACTCGGTACCCATTAAATAATAACTTCCTCTTTCACCCTTCTCCCAGTCCTGGTAACCAATATTCTACTTTCTGTTGCTATATATTTGACTACCCATAGGTACCTCACGTAAAGGGATTCACACAGTATTTGTCTTTTTGAGACTGTCTTATTTCACTCAGCATACAGTCTGTAGGTTCATCCATATTGGACCCTGTGTCAATTTTCTTTTTCAAAAATTATTCTTTAATTTTTATTTATTTGGCTACACTGGGTCTCAGCTGCAAAATTCAGGATCTAGTTCCTCAGCCAGAGATCAAACCCAGGCCCCTTGCAATGGGGGCACAGAGTCTTAAACAGTGGTCTCATAATTTACTTCTTTTTAAAGGCTAAATTCATCGTATGGATAGATCAGAGGCTTGCCAGCTGGCGCTAGTGGTAAGAATCTACCTGCGAATGCAGGAGACATGGGTTCAATCCCTGGGTCGGGAAGACCCCCTAAAGTAGGAAATGGCAACTCACTCCAGTATTCTTGCCTGGGAAATTCCAGGACAGAGGAGCCTAGTGGACTACAATCCATGGGGTCACAAAGAGTCGGACATGGCTTAGCACACGGACACACACATGAACAGACCACATTTGTTTATCCAGTCCTCTACTGATGGACACTAGGGTTGCCGCCACCTCTTGGCTGTTGTGAACAGTGCTGCTATGAACACGAGTTTACAAATGCCTACTTGAGACTCTGCTTTCAATTCTTTCGGGTGCCTACCCAGAAGTGGAGGTGCTGAATCATACAGTAATTCTTGTTTTAATTCTTGAGGAAATATCACTATTTTCTAGAGTTGCCCTTCATTTTACATTCCCATCAACAGGGTTCCAATTTTCCCACATTGTCCCCAACCCTGTTACTTTGGGAGTTTTGATAGCAACCATCCAGATGCTTGTGAGGTGCTATCTCATTTCTCTAAAGATGTTGTGATGTTGAGCATCTTTTCCTATGCTTGTTGGCTGTTTGTATAACTTCTTTGAAGAAATGTCTACTTAAGTCCTTTGCTCATCATTTTTAATCGGGTAATTTGGCAGTTTGGGGCTGTTAAATGATAGGTCTGACAACCTTCTTAACACTGTCACCTAAGAGGGGTACCAAGGTGGCCCCGACAGCAAAGATGGCAGAGAAGCCAGTTATGTTGTCTCTGTATTATTCAAATTGTTATTAAACGCATACATTGCCTTTCTTATGGTTTTTATATTAATGAATTATAGAGAAAAAAGATGAAGCTCTGTCTCTGCCCCTCATTGCAGAGAGGAGCCTCAAGTTGATCCTTGCGTGGTCTAGCCCATCCTCTTTTCATCCCAGTTTAAGTTTGTTGATCCTTGTGAGGTCTAGCCCATCTACTCTCATCCCAGTTTAAGTTTCTGAGTTAAAAGAAGTGTTTTTAGTTCATTTGTACCTTTTCCAACGCAAGGGACTGAGGTTCAAAATAATCCATTTCTTGGTCTTTTTCTCACAGATATTAAAATATCCATAACAGTTGCCATAGGGTGAAAAAGTTAAGTGATATTTGTTCTTTTATAGATATTATTAAAAATATTAAGAACTCAAGGATATTACAAAGTGAAGGAATCATCAGTTCAGTTCAGTCACTCAGTCATGTCTGATTTTTCACGACCCCATGAACTGCAGGCCAGGCCTCCCTGTCCATGACCAACTCCTAGAGTTTACTCAAACTCATGTCCATTGAGTCAGTGATGCCATCCAACCATCTCATCCTCTGTCATCCCCTTCTCCTCCCACCTTCAATCTTTCCCAACATCAGGGTCTTCTCAAAGGAGTCAGTTCTTCATATCAGGTGGCCAAAATAAAAAATGCTAAAAGTAAAAATGCTTCATTCATTCATTCAACAAACATTAGCTGAATGGAACTTGGTCTTGTTCCACTTGCTGGAGATATAGCAGTAAACAAAACAAGAAAAAGTTGGAAGGTGATTAAGTGCAGTACAAAATAATGTCAGGCCAGGAGGGAGGGATAATATTTTGGTAGAATGGTCAGGGAAACTTTCTTGGACAACGAGTCTCATTTGTGACAGCAGCTAAATGTCCATGGTTCATCCATGAGGGACGGAGTCTCCTTAATTAACAGAAATCTAATTCTCAGAAAAATTCTGACAAGTTTAAATAATCATCTTAAAACTCAACATTCAAAAAACTAAGACCATGGCATCCAGTCCCATCACTTCATAGCAAATAGATGGGAAAAACTGAAACAGTGGCAGTATTTTCTTGGGCTCCAAAATCACGATGGATGTTGAGTGCAGCCATGAAATTAAAAGACCCTTACTCCTTGGAAGAAAAACCTATGACAAACCTAGACAGCGTATTAAAAAAGCAGAGACATTACTTTGCCTACAAAGGTCCATGTAGTCAAAGCTATGGTTTTTCCAGCAGTCATGTATGGATGTGAGAATTGGACCCTAAATAAGACTAGTGCCAAAGAATTGATGTTTTTGAACTGTGGTGTTGGAGAACACTCTTGAGAGTCCCTTGACTCAAGGAGGTCAAACTAGTCAATCCAAAATCAACTCAATATTTACTGGAAGAATTAACGTTGAAGCTCTAATACTTTGGCCATCTGATGCAAAGAGCTGACTCATTGGAAAAGACCCCAATGCTGGGAAAGATTAAAGGCAAAAGGAGAAGGGGGTGGCAGAGGATGAGATAGTTCAACAGCATCACTGACCCAGTGGACATGAATCTGAACAAACTCCAGGAGATTGTGAAGGATGAGGAAGCCTGGTATGCTGCATGTCCATGGGGTCACAAAGAGTGGGATACGACTGAGCGACTGAACAACAACAGAAGTCCTTCACTTATTCACTTTTTCAACCATAAAACATTTCAGCACACATACTTTGTTGAGTCAACTAAAACTGAAAATGCATATTCCAAATCTTGGCCCCTGAGCAAACTGCAGAGCCCTGGAAGGATGGGTTAATCAGCACACAATTGTAGGCTTTTAAACTGAAACACTCAGAAGATGAGAGCAAAGGCCCCAGTGCAGGAAAGGTTCAGTGGGTGAGAGGGAATTAGTAAAAGGGATTACACAGTGTGTTGTCTACAGGGCAGGTGGTCGTCAGTGGCCACTTTGGTATATTTTCCCCAATACTTCATGCTTCCTGCAGATGGGAAAGTCTGCTTATAGTAAAGGAAATTCTGATGGCCCACAGCCTTTATAAGAGTCTTAATTAGCTGACTGGGCTATGTGCTTGCTAAAGATAAGCAAAGCATCCCAGGATTCATAGGAGTCTCTACTGAAAGGTAGAAACAAGTGAAACAAAGAGAAATCAGATAGAAAGAAATGTTTTCTAATGAGTTCCACCTTGGTGTGGTAATGTGGCCATACTTATGATTCCTGGTCTTCGTCCTATCTGATTAGAGGGGGAAAAAAAACTTATTTACAAAGATCCTCTTTCTTATTCTCATGGAACTTCTGGGCAACAGCAAGAGGAGGGCATATGATTCTTTTATTTATATTTGAGAAAATAAAGGACTGTCTGAGTCAGGGGGAGACTCAGGCCACCTGCCTCCCAAGAGCTATTAAAGCTACTTATCCAGAAGTGAATATGATATGACCAACTGAATTATTGTTAAGATGGGGTAATAGAACAATTCCTAAGTGATAAGGTGAAGGCCCTAAGGGGTTTGACCTGCCTATCAGATCTGCTATGAAATAGTACAGGAATTCTCAGAAGAAAAGAAAACAGGACTTCCCTTGAGGTCCAGTGGGTAAGACTCCTCACTCCCAACCGAGGGGGCACAAGTTCAATGGCTGGTGGGGGAACTAAGATCTCACATGCCATCAGGCGCAGTCAAAAAAAAAGAAAGAAAAAGTCTGCATCCATCCTAGAAACCAAAGCAAAGCACTTTCCACATGTCCGATCCTTGGAGAGATTTTGGCTGCACCAAATGCAGACTGGAGCTGTTCGAAGAGATCAAGAACACCAATTCATAGCTTCTTTTCTTGAAAGAAAATGTAGTATCCCTAGGAACAGCAAAGAGCCCTAGCAAATGGCATCACTCCTTGCTAACTTGGATGGATGAAGGAAAGAGGAAATGTGAGACTCTGGACATATTTCTTCACTCGCCAATGCCCTGAAGACGAGCCCTGATAAGGAGACAGGGCAGCCCTGGGGATGGAGGGCTGACAGGATCAACATAACTATACAGCCAGGTGGGTCTAAAATGAGTTCCAGTTCTAGTACTTACTAGGTCTGGAACCCCAGGCAAGTATTAAACTTCTCTAAATCTCTCTTCTCTGCCAAACTAACTAGTAACTGTGCCTTTTGCACAAGACTGCTGTGAAGATTCAATGAGGGAAGAGTGTAGAGTGCTTAGAATAGTCCCCACAAGTGCTTGTTTAGTGATGATGGTGACAGATATGATGGTGATGGTGACTGATAGGATGATAGTGGTCATGGTGATGAATAGGATGGTGGTGGTTATGGTGATGAATATGATGATGGTGATGAGGATGATGATGGTGATGATTAGCAGTAAAGCTGGAGTTTAAGATTTGGCAAAATATAGCTAAAGCTTTTGAAGAGCTTCAGATATTTTAAATACTCTTACTCTTTGATCCAGTAATTCCACTTACTGGAAATATTCATTTCTTTGGGTTTTTTTTAGTTGTTTTTTTTTTTTAATGTGGACCGACCATTTTTAAAGTCTTTATTGAATTTGTTACAACACTGTTTCCTTTCTTCAACCAGGAATCTACCCACATCCTCTGCATCAGAAGGTGAAGTCTTAACCACAGGACTGCCAGGAAGTCTGGAAATATTCTTTTGGAAATAGAAATAGACAAGAGTATTTAACGATAAAGTTTCATTGTAATTGGAAAAACAGTAAACAAATTAATAAATACCTAACAGTAGAGAGGGCTTGAGGGGGGAAACTATAGAAATAATGAGATCCAGACAGACTGACCCCAATTATGGAGAGTATGGTGGAGCAGGCTATCAGCACTGGGAAATGTGAGAGGCTGGATAAATGAATGACATCTACTCTCTCCACACTTACAGAGAACAATCCCTCCTCTACTTCCACAGGACAAAGGACGTCTACCCTCTGCAGAGACTGAACGAGAGATGTTTTCAACTTAGGGAAAACAGGTTAGAGAGAGAGATGGGGGAAAGATACAAGACAAATGGGTTTACATATTGAGTTGAGGATCTTGGCCCTCTTGTCCTATTGATGTCTCACAGCCCTGGGGCATGTTCTGACTAGGTACAATTAGAACAATTTTTCTGAGAGAATCTAAACTGCCCAGAGAAAAGTCTATAGATAAAAGCATTCAAACTTAAAAAAAAAAAATTGAGAGTTTCTCATTCTCCTATATGAACAAGCAGTCAAGAGATCAGCAACCATTTGGGGGAAACTGTTCAATATGCAGACTATAGCAAAGAAAAGAGAAGGGGATTCCCTGGAGGTCCAGTGGTTAAGACTCGGAGCTTCCACTGAAGCGGGCACAGGTTCAATCCCTGGTCAGGAAGTATGTATGCCATGAGGTAGAGTCGATGGGGAAAAAAAACAGAGAAGAGAACCTGGCATAAGGCGAGCTAGTCCAAGTGGCTACAGTAGCCAGCCAGACTGAGACTGCAAATGTTAAACGTTACAGGTGTTAAGAATGCACCACACTCAGATTTTCTATTTGGTGAAACCAGAGGTATTGAAAGACAAGTCAAAAGGAATCATTTCCTCACTATCTGATTCACTCTTACGCTCATACTATGTATATTACACCATCTAAAAAAATTCTCTCTCTGAAATAAAAAACACGGCCCCCTTCCTGCTGGCAGGGCAATAACATTCTCTCTCATCCAATCCTGAGCCACTGTCCTCCACCAACACATCCTGCTCGGGCGCCCAAGCTTGATTTCCATTACCTGGGTCACTAGAACGACGGGCACTACAGCTTCATTATACTCTATGCCCACGATCTGGCACATTTGATACTGAGATCAACAGGTGCAGAAATAAGAACCCAAAACTCTCAAATAAAATGATCCCACTGATCAGGACCAGCCCCGTGAGCAGTAAGTTCAGAAACCTGATGATGACCCAAACACCTCACTTTAATTGCTCCTTTTTAAGAAGCCCATAATTCTCTGTGACAGCCTAGAGGGTTGGGATGGGAGGTAGGAGGGAGGCTCAAGAGGGAGAGGATGTATGTATACTTACAGCTGATACACGTTGTTGTACAGCAGAAACAAACACAATATTGTAAAGCAATTATCCTCCAATTAAAAAAAAACACTTTAAATACCATTAAATAAATAAAATATTTTTTAAATGGAGAAGGAAATGGCAACCCACTCCAGTGTTCTTGCCTGGCAAAGTCCATATACAGAGGAGCCTGGCAGACTGCAGTCCATGGGGTTACATGACTGAGCATGCATGCGTGAGGGTGAAGGGAGATGGGTTGATAGCAATAAACTGGTAGGACTAAAAAAAATTTTTTTAAGATATCCATTATTTAGGAGCCCGAGATCAATTAGTTGTTTTAAACACAAAAAGTTTGGAAGATCCCCTCTCGATCATTGTATTATGTGTGTGTGCCCAGACTGATTCCAGGGTTTGAAAGATTAAGAAAAATCTGAGATGTTATTTTTATAACTTAATATAGAAATTATAATAAGCTTTTACTCCATCTAAATTGGGGGACGTGATATCAAAATTAGGAGTTGTCATTTTCCATTACTGTGAATTCTTTAGCAATATGACAATATTGCTTTAATAAATAGTCCCTTTATGGTTTAACAAACAAACAAAAAGGCCTGTGTTCCAATGTTACACACTGCAGTCAGAGATGACAGCTGCCAAAAATGGAAATAAAGTCAAAGAGACTGAGTAGGTTGCAAATTGCTCTTCTCTTGGGAGGAACAATTCCTTTCTCCCCTATCTTTGCACTGTTCCTCCCTCAAAACGCATTACAACCAGAATACATCCTATATAAGTGGCCATGGAGATCCTAGCCAGGACCTGGTAATGGGCTGGGTGCTGAGGGAGGGCCTGGAGGAAGCAGTTTCTGCACTCCAAGAACTGAAATTTCACCGCTCTCTCCTCAGTGTTGATGGATCCAGGACATAGGGGAAAAGAAACCTCCCCAATCCACACACAGCGACTCTGTTTTGTTCAAAGGTGCGTGGTTCCCACAGAATACTTTGACCACCGTGTCACTCTAGCTTATCCATGTTTTAAAGCTGAAATCAAACGCTTCACCCAACTCCCCCTCTCTTTTCAAGCAGACACAAAGAGTCCAGCCGAACCATTGTGAGGGCACTCTCTGGTCTGAAGAACCGCATGCCAGCGTGCAGAGGATGAACCTTTCTCAGAAACAGTATCGAGGATTTCCCCAGCTCGACAGATCCCCTTCACAGATCATGTCCCTTCCTTCAAAGACTCATTGGGTGATGCACGGGAGAAACAAGTCCAGCCGGAATCATAAGAAGTCTCTTTCCAATCGCCAACTTGCTGCTGTTCAGAAACAATGTGGAGTTGTCCAGTGAAGGACAAAACCAAGTGGAGGGGACTTCCTGATGGTTCAGTGGCTAAGACTCCACACGCCCAATGCAGAGGGCCCAGGATCAATCGCTTGTCAGGGAACTAGATCCGGTATGCTGCAACTAAGACCTGGTGTACCCAAATATATAAACGTGTGTATGTGTTAGTCGCTCAGTTATCTCCAACTCTTCGCGACCCCATGGACTGTAGCCCGCAGGCTTCCGTCCGTGGAATTCTCCAGGCAAGAATACTGGAGTGCACTGCCATTTCCTTCTCCAGAGGAACTTCCCAACCCAGGGACTGAACCTTGGTTTCCTGCATCGCAAAAAGATTCTTTGATATATAAATAAATATATTTAAAAGTCAAGTTGGGGGTTTGGACACAGATTTAAGGCAGCCCACTCTGGTCCTCGGGGCCTTATCACTGGCTCAGCCAGGTGGCCTGTGACAAATGGGCCTCTCCCCTAGGTCATAACCCAATGTCCCATTCATCTCTGTCCCCTTCAAACACATACAGAACACCAACCGACTAACGTCCACTGAATGGACAGGACCTGACGTCACTAAGAAAAGAGGAGCAAGGGGCCAGCACTCAGCACAGGCTCTAAGACAGGGGTCCCCAACCCCCTGGGTCACTGACTGGTCCATGGCCCTGTCAGGAACCAGGCTGCAGAGCAGGCGGTGAGCAGCAGGCAAGTGAACGAAGCCTCATCTGTATTTACAGCCGCTCCCCATCACTCACGTTACCGCCTGAGCTCCACCTCCTGTCAGATCAGCAGAGGCAGCAGATTCTCACGCGTGCTAAGTCACTTCAGTCACCTCTGACTCACTGCAACCCTATGGACTGAAGCTCGCCAGCCATAGGAGATCCTATGGCTCCTCTGTTCGTGGGGATTCTCCAGGCAAGGATACTGGGGTGGGTTGCCATGCCCTCCTCCAGGATCTTCCACTAGATTCTCACAGGAGCACAATAAACATAATATACTCGCATCATTCCGAAACCATCTCCCCCACCGCTGTTCCGTGGGAAAACTGTCTTCCACAAAACTGGTCCCGGTGCCAAAAAGGTTGAGGACCACTGCTCTAAGGGACCAGAGAACCACCTCGGCTAAACAGTCCTAAGACCAACCATGTAGGTGGGTCAGGGGCAGAGGCAGGGGAAGGGGGGTTGACAGACTGTAAGGAGGGTTTTGCTCAGACCCTCAGACACACCTACAGCAAGAAACGTTGTGCAAAATGACGGATACTGACCTGTGACTGTCCTACCTCTGGAGGCTGAAAACCGAGATGAGACTGAAATCGGGAACTACTGGATCAGACTGAAATGTATGGTTCAGGTGTGAAAATGCCACTTCCCCTTATCAGAGGTGTCAGAAACAGCTGCCCCGTCACACCTTTGGATTACTTAACCCCAAACCACTTCCCGCTCACAGGGCACACGTGAGGGTCCTGGCTCATCCTTCTACACCCGGCTCCATACCACTCGCCCAGAACAGAAGCCAAGCACCCAAGGTTAAAATCGAGAGAGGAACAAGCAACCCCAAGTGAAAAAGCAGTTCTCTAAATGCAGAGGGGCAGGCAGGACAGCACTCAGGACCTGGTAGCATCTTTGCTCATCCCAGCACCAGCCCCCCAGCCTGAGCATCCTAAAGGGCCTCAGAAACCTTACAATCACCCAGCTTCACTGCATTCATTTTCAAGAATAAATGTGTTTGGGGACCTCCCTGGTGGTCCACTGGTTAAGACTTTGCCTTTCTGTGCAGGAGGTATGGGCTCGATTCCTGGCTGGGGAGCTAAGATGCCGCTGTGCAGCCAAACAAACAAACAAACACAAACATAAAACAGAAGCAATTTTGTAACAAATCCAACAGATTTTAAATATGGGCTACATTAAAAAAAATTTTTTTAAGAATAAATATGTTTACAATGTCAGGATAAGAATGTCTATAATTCTGGATGTCCATCTCATTTGCTTGATTGCTTCTCCTTGGAGCATGCAGAGGTATTCACAGAGAAAGCTGAATCTTTCTGGAAGGCTACTTGAAAGATGCCTCTAATGAAGCCCTGATGGAGCCATGAAAACCCAAACTGGAGTTAAAACTGAGCTCTGCCTCCCAGGTCTCTAGCATTTCACAGAAAAGCCTTCAGAAAAGGGCACAACACACTCACCACATAAAAGAGAAAGCGACACTCAGTCCTCTTAGTCAGAAGGGGGACAAACGGCCTAGAGATTATCGGCTTTGTTTTGTTACATTGATGCTGTTCTAGGCAACTCCAGTTTGTGTGTGAAACAAACAATTGGGGCTAGGTGAGCAGAGTGCTGAGCAAGAGTCACCCTAGGGAAATTGCTGGAACACCCGCCTCCCCTCTTTTCCACACTGCTGGTTCATTTCAGGCCGGAAATAGAGAGGCCTCCCCCGCCTCTTGGGTCTGGCCAGATCCACAGGAAACTTCTCTCTTGATTAGACTCCCACTGAGCTGAGGGTTCAACTTTCCATCTTTCATGCCAACCCACACACCCCATCACTCCACTAAGGTCTAGCCAGGGGGCCACTGCAAACAAACTTGCCCACCCACATCCACTGTGGGCAATCACTGTAGAAAGTTCAGGCTAACAGTCAACCATGCCTTTTTCTTGGAATCAAGAAATCATCCTTTGAACCACCAGGGAATCTCTCTGAACAGCAGATGAATCCTCTTCGCTTTTGGCAGTCACAATTCAGGGGTCAATTAAACAAAGCCAAGTCCTAACGCCCTAATTTCTTTCCTGAGCACTTATGATGCTTGAAAAGGGTGTAACATTCTACCAGCTCCATCTAGATGACAGTGCTGGAAATCACATTGACCTTCCAGAACCTTCTTATTCCTAGGCTTTCCTCCATGACAACACAAAGCGGATCCTCTCAGTTGCAAGCATTAAGACAAGCAAAATGAATCAGATGTTTGCTAATGACTTCGGATGAATGGGTCACAGTCACATGACACAGCCTGATATTTCCTTTTAAAACACTTTCCAACTGAAATGGGATCCAGATGTTATAGGCAGATGTGTATCCAGTCCCCTTCCTAAGTGGTACCTACCGAATGAAGACTCAACTTATTTGACTTTTATGTGTATTCCTTTTCCCCCACTACGATGTAAGCGCCTCCTGATCTCAAGCGTGGAGCCCTCGGCCACCGCGTGGACAGCATGCCAGGGCTGGCCCACAGTTGGTCCTTGAAAGCTGGCTGGTCCAATAAATCAAACAATAAGGAAATAGAGTGAAGACGGTTCAAATGCATCAGACTAAACCCCAATCAATGTTCAAGAACAAAATATTTCCTGTACAAGGTTCTGGGGCTGGATTTAGATTTGGAAAATCTTAATCCCCTTGCTTACTAGGACTATTCATCAAGCTGACAGCCAGATTTTTTTTTTCCTCCTGTTTTGTAATAGCTACTTATTTGAATCACCCTTTACATGGAAGCTTTATTTCTAAAATCTTTATTAGGTGACAAACTACATAGATAGCATATTTCAGGAATCCCAACCATTCCTTAAGATCCAACTCCAGAAACTGGTCACATTTATTGAGCACTTGGGGTTTTCCCAAGTGGCTCAGTGGTAAAAAAAAATCTGCCTGCCGATGAAGGAGATGAAGGTTCGATCCCAGGGTTGGGGAGATCCTCTGGATGAGGAAAAGGCAACCCACTCTAGTGTTCTTGCCTGGGAAGTCCCATGGACAGAGGAGCCTGGTGGGCTGCAGTCCATGGGGTCACAAAGAGCTGGACATGACTCAGCAACTGCACATGCACACACTATGTGCCAAACCCCGTTTGGGAAGCTCTCAGGTACTTATTACCCACTCTGTCTTTACAACCTCTGGGGTCTATTTTGATCTCATCCTGCACAGGTGAAGAAACTGGTTTGTCTTTCCTTTAGGCCTCCTCTGTCCTCTCCAAAGGATTCATTTCCTCTTCTTGAAACCCTCTTTAGCACACTGTGTGCTTCTCTTATGAAACATACATTGTCCCGTGAGCATGCAACGATTGAAGAATCCTACCCTCTCTGCCTCACTGTCAGCTCCCTGAAAATGAGGCTACCTTCTGCCAAAGGTACTAAGTGAAGTGAAAGTTGCTCATCATGTCCGACTCTTTGTGACCCCATGGACGGTATAGTCCATGAATTCTCCAGGCCAGAAAACTGGAGTTTTCCCCTTTCCGTTCTCCAGGGGATCTTCCCAACCCAGGGACTGAACCCAGATCTCCCACATTGCAGGCAGACTTTTTTACCAGCTGAGCCACTAGAGAAGCCCTTGGTACTAAAGGAAGATCCAACAACTGCTAATCAGAATCACTCAAGATGTTTTTAAAACAAAACACATTAGAGGCCTGGGCTTCCCGCCCTGGGAATTCTCGTCTTGGTGCTCTGCAACCTTCATTTTCAGGCTGTCCAGGTGCTACTGACTCCCACCAGGTTTGAGGACCACTGTCCAATTCAACAGCTCAGGACCCTGCACATTGTGGGTAATGAACAAAACGTATCCAATGAATGGATGGCTTAATGAGTAACCCATTATTATAAGAAGCTATTCAAGATATTTCCAATTGTCTTCCAAGGGGATACAGAACAACTCACACCCAAACTTTGCCAACACTCCCAACCTACTCCTTAGCACTCTGTCCCCACCCTCTTCCCACATACAGCTCCAGCTACACTGGCCCTGTGTTTGCGTGTATGCTCAATTGCATCCAACTCTTCGCAACCCCATTGATGGTAGCCCACCAGGATCCTCTGTCACAGGATTCTCCAGGCAAGAATACTGGAGTGGGTTGCCACGCCCTTCTCCAGGGGATCTTCCCGACCCAGGGATTGAAGCTGCCATCTCCTACACTGGCAGGTGCATTCTTTACCACTGAGCTACCTGGGAAGCCCCTGGCCCTGTGTACTGATCCTCAATTGTGCCTAGCCCTCTTGCCTGGACCATTCTAGCCCTATATTTGCATGGCTTGTCCCTTCTTTTCTTCAGATCTCTTCTCAAATGTCACTTCCTCAGAGAAGTGACCTCTGGTCACCCTCACTAAACCAGAGCACTCATCACCCCCATCACAGTCCTTTATTAAAACTCTCATGGCCCTTAACACTAACTGATGTTACATTACAATATTTTAAATTTTTATTTGTATTTACTTTTAATTGGAGGATAATTACTTCATAGTATTTTGTTGGTTTCTGCCAGACATCAACATGAATCAGCCATAGGTATACTTATGTACCCTCCCTCTTGAACTGCCCTCCCACCCCAATCCCATCCCTCTAGGTTGTCACAGAGCACCAGATTTGAGCTCCCTATGTCATACAGCAAATTCCCACTGGCGATCTATTTTACACATGGTAATGTATATGTTTCCATGTTACTCTCTCAATTCTCCCCATCCTTTTCGTCCCTGTATTACATACACTTTAAATGTACTGTTTGGGGACTTTTCTGGCAGTCCAGTGGTTAGGATTCAGTGTTTCCATGGCTGAGGGCATGGGTTCAATCCCTGGTCAGCAAACTAAAGTTCCCACATGCCCCACAACATGGACACATAAATAAACCATCTGTTTCTTTCTGATTAGAAAGCACACATCAAGATTCTTTGAGGAAACCACAAGTTTCTCTTGTTGTTTAAGTCTTTTTCTATCTGCACTGTTTCAGAGGACTCCTATCTCTCATTGTGATAGAAAGGAGTGGCCTAGTTGATTTCATGGATCCCTTCCACAGTCCAAAGTCCTAGAAAAAGGCATTTTTACAGATAGGAAAAAAGTGCAGACATCATCCAATACAGGAGGTCTTGTTAATCTGCAGTCAGGGAGTCCTTGAAGATGTATAAACTTTGTAAAACTGGAATTTTGTCTACACAATTTTCTGTGGCAAGAATCCACAGCCCTAAGACACTGAAGCAACCTAGGTGTCCATCAACAGATGAATGGATAAAGAAGTTGTGGTAAATATATACAATGGAATATTACTCAGCCATAAAAAGGAATGCATTAGAGTCAGTTCTAATGAGGTGAATGAACCTAGAGCCTGTTATAAAAAATGCAGTCAGAAAGAGAAAAACAAATACTGTATATTAATGCATGTATATGGAATCTAGAAAAATGGTACGGATGAACCTATTTCAGGGCAGGAATAGAGAGCAGACAGAGAACAGAATTTGTAGACAGAGACGGGGAAGGAGATGGCAGGCTGAATTGAAAGAGTAACACTGAAACACATACGTTACTGCTTATAAACAGCTAACTAGTGGGAAGCTGCTGTATAACACAGGCAGCTCAACCCAGCAATCTGGGACAACCTAGAAGGGTGAAATAGGGTAGGTGGCTGAAACGAGGTTCAAGAAGGAGGGGACATATGTATACTTATGGCTGATTCATGTTGTTGCATGGCAGAAACCAACACAACATTGTAAAACAATTACCCTCCAATTAAACACAAAATAAAATAAAATAAAGAATCCACAACTCTCATTGGAATTTCAAAACAAGTCTAATTTCCTGAACAAAAAATTAAAATTCTCTCTGCAAAATCTTTGATTATGGATGAGGAAACTGAGGTTCCCCAAAGAAGCAACTTGTTTTTCAGTCATTCACTTGTGTCCTTTTTTCTGTCAAAAAGATGGCTGTGTCAGAGCAGACTAACGGCTGTAGCTATAACAAATAACTTCCAAATCTCAGTGACTTAATACACTAAAAGGGTACTTCTCTTTTGTGAAAAGTCCACTGTACATGCTCCTGACACCTCTCCTGGGCAGCCCTCCTCCCGGTGGGGACTCAGGGATCCAGGCACGTGCATCTCGCACTTTCACCATCCTCTGTGACCTCAGAGTCCTCCACGGGATTCTTGGCAACTGGCTGGTAACAAGGGGAGAGAGAATGAGCCGAGAAACCCATGGGATGTTTCCGGAGCCAGACCTGGAAGTGTCAGACACAGCTTTCACCCACACGAATGGACCAGCGCTCAGTCACCGAGCCCTGACCTGACTTGCAGTGAGGCTAGAAAGTGCATCTTCCTATATGTCCCATTAAAAAAAAAAAAGGATTTGGTGACTACCTAGCCACTCTCTACCTCAATCACATAATCCACTGTTTTCCAAACTTCAGTCATCCCCAAATAACCCTTGTAGGTTTTGCCTATATGTGTATCAGCTGCATTATTATTAACTAGTGCTCTTCTAGAAGTTGATTCACTTTTTTAATAGTTAAATACATTTATTTTAAAAGGCAACTTGGTCGCTATGGTGAGTGGAAAAGTAGTATCTCTTCCCATAGATAGAATGTAGTCATAAAAAGAAAAACAATCACAAAATACTCTTAATTTAGTTAAGGACCGTTTCTCGCCAGGCTTCCCTCATAACTCAGTTGGTGAAGAATCCTCCTGCAATGTGGAAGACCTGGGTTCAATCCCTGGGTGGGGAAGCTCCCCTGGAGAAGGGGAAGGCTACCCACTCCAGTATTCTTGGTCTTCCCCTGTGGCTCAGCTGGTAAAGAATCCGCCTGCAATGTGGGAGACCTGGATTGGGAAGATCCCCTGGAGAAAGGAAACCTGGAGAATCCCATGGACTGTATAGTCCATGGGGTCATGAAGAGTCACAACTGAGCGAACTTCACTTTCACTTTTCGCTTTCTTGCTGGAGGCACTGAACTGGTCTGCTTTGCTGTTGTCCAGTCACTAAGGCATGGCTGACTCTTTGCAACCCCATGGACTGCAGCACACCAGGCTTCTGTCCATCACGATCTCCCACAGTTTGCTCCAATTCATGTCCATTGAGTCAGTGATGCTATCTAACCATCTCATCTTCTGCTGCCCTCTTCTTACATAAGATTAAATGGCTGGTGAGTGACAGTTCTAAGAAGAATCTACATTTGTTGATTCCCAAGCCGTCCCCTGCCCCCTCCCCCACGCAATGTTCCCACAGAAAGAGAAGACCCAGCCCTCACACCACCAGACTGCCATTCTGGACCACTGGACTTTCAGAGTAGCTCCTCTCATGACTAAGCTTCTGGGAAAAAACAATTAAGTATGCCTTCCCCTTCCTAACAACTTCATTATTCACAAATTTGCTTGTGGTAAGGACATCCAATGGGGGGGAAGACTCAAAACTGCCCCAAGCCTCTTTTAAATGGCATTTCATACACGGCAGAGTCACATACCCTTACCAGATGCCCTCAGCAAATAAAGAATCCTTTTCCTTTCCTACTAATGGCTCAGATTTTCCCATGATTTTCTATAATGATGAGCGCCAATGAAAATCACCCCCGTCACATGTTCCACTGACTATTCTTTCAATAGCATGGCTTCCAAACCAGCCTTGCTGGAATGAAAAAAATAATATCCACCAAGCCATTTGCAGAGAGTGCAGAGAGGGAAGGCATGCCAAAAAATAAAAGGGCAAGGGCGCACAGTAACGTCCATCAGAAGCACATGATCTGTCTCTACTTTTAAGGGGTTTGCTATATTCACAGAAAGCTCTTCGAAGCACTCTGGGACACCATATAAACTTTTCCAGTTAGGTCATTGCATTGCAAGGAGCAGAAACCCTCTCACGTTACCCCAGGAAAAAGTCTGTTTTAGACCTGGAATTGGAAAGCAGCTCAGAACAAGGACAGCTCGAGAGCCTGGATTCCCCCTCCCCATCCCACCCCCAACAGGCTGGAGGGTTTCACTCCCTGCCTGTTTCCTTCTGTCAGCTTCCTCCGTTTCCACGCGGTTTTTTCATTCATAACTTTGGCTGCCTTGTGACTTCAGTCTGCCATGGATCCAACTCTCTCAAATAACATCCTTTCAGTGTTCACGTCTATAACAAAACATTTCCTGGGATTCCTTCAAATTCTAGAGACAAGGAATCTGATTGACTCAACTTATGTCTTTGCACCAAGATCTATGTCATTGTCCTGACTATGGAAGGGTCTCCTTGGGGTGGTGGGCCTACCATGCACTGATCAGCATGGCCATGGGAAGTCGGACGTGGGATGAAACTGACTACCCAGACCTTCCCCAGGTCTTCTGTAGGGCCTGCACCTAGACAGGTAGAGGAATGTCACACAGACACTAAAGCAGGCTCTTCAACCAGGTGCTGGGACTGGCATGCAAGAGACAGCTGTTAAATTTTCAGGAATTTTGAGAGCTATTTGCTAATCCACAGGTAGCTGAAAATAGGCCACAGACATTGGCAAATACCACAAATTCGGGGGTTCTATTGGTTTCCTAAAGAGCTCATTTGGAAGCACACCACTGCAGCATTAATGGTTAAAGGGGAAGAAGAAAAAAATCAAGGTAAACACGGTTCCCCAACAATCTGGCATCATCTATGTTGTTTCCTTCTTTTCTTCCCCCAACCTCCACTCCAGCCAGAATGGACAGCTTGCTCATCCACCACCTGCCACAAGGACCTGTCTTACAGCCAGTGCTCATGTTAAAGCCACATCCCAGCCTACCCAAGTGACAATGCCAATCTGTCAGGTTCAACTTCCTCCCTGAAGCCTACGTTGTTCCCTCTATTAGAACAGCCTCTGCTGCTCCCAACTCCTGGAACCCAAAGTATACATCTCTGCATCCTTTTCACATTCAAGCCTTTTACTATAGTCGTTCCTGGCTTCATACTGTATTCAGTTCAGTTCAGTTGCTCAATCGTGTCTGACTCTTTGCGACCCCATGAATAGCAACACGCCAGGCCTCCCTGTCCATCACCAACTCCCGGAGTTCACTCAGACTCACGTCCATCAAGTCAGTGATGCCATCCAGCCATCTCATCCTCTGTCGTCCCCTTCTCCTCCTGCCCCCAATCCCTCCCAGCATCAGAGTCTTTTCCAATGAGTCAACTCTTCGCATGAGGTGGCCAAAGTACTGGAGTTTCAGCTTCAGCATCATTCCTTCCAAAGAAATCCCAGGGCTGATCTCCCTCAGAATGGACTGGTTGGATCTCCTTGCAGTCCAAGGGACTCTCAAGAGTCTTCTCCAACACCACACTTCAAAAGCATCAATTCTTCAGCGCTCAGCCTTCTTCACAGTCCAACTCTCACATCCACACATGACCACAGGAAAAACCACAGCCTTGACTAGACGGACCTTAGTTGGCAAAGTAATATCTCTGCTTTGGGGTCCTTTAATTCATTACAAACTTCCCAAGAAGGGGTCTATATCCACTTCTCTAGGTCCTTTGAAGGGTCAGCCACATTAACTACTCCTCAGTTAATCAGCCTACCTAGTAAGCACATGGTAAACGAAACAGAACACTTATTTCCACAAGTCTGCCACCTACAATTCTAGGCCTGCTAATCCACCAGTTCCCCCAACAGATTTGAGTCCTGACAACTGAATCAGCAACAAGAAGATTCAGCCTGGAAGGCAGCCAAAGGCGTGGTTCTCCCATGTGTGTGAATTACATTCACTAGATCCAAACGCTCATATGAGAAGGGAAAAGTTAGACATTAAACACGAGGATTAAACTTTGATCTGACAACATCAAGAGTCACACTTTAAACCGCATTCAAACCATCCCCCACCCCTCAGTTAACCTCATTTCCCTTAAGTCTTTGGGAAAGATGACTGGGAGCACTAAGCGGCGGGGGATTCTCAGAACTAGGAACCAGATGAACGAGATCACAAGTTCTCCACTGTCAAGTGGAGAACATTAGTCCTTCATGCCATGGATCACTTCACAGCCTGAAGAGTATATACAAGCTGCCAAGAAGTTAGAAGGAAAACTATTAGATTACAAGTGGCATGTGAAGAAAAAGGCCAAGAAGAAATGGGCTTCCTTGCCCCAAAGCTTTTTCTGGCCAAAGCCTCCTGAGTACGTCTCTAGGGAGAAAATTCAATGGCATGTCACCTTTGGATCATGACATTTTGGGGTCCGTGAACGTGGCCTCACTGGCAATGCTTACTTTGCAGAAATATTCAAAAATTGAACATTCTTCATACTCTGAGAATCTGGAAGGTAGAAAATAGTATCTCTAGTCTACAGATGGAAAAACTAAGCTAAAGAAAGGCAAGTCACTTGACTGTAACAGACAGCAAAACACAAACCCAGTTCGAAATCCTGGTATCAGTGTCTCTGATTGATTTCACTCATCATGCCAGCAAACCCTAAGTGCCCCAGAATACAACAAAACAAGTGACTTCTGTGGAATGGATAATTCTTGAAGCTTAATCCAAACACATGGTATGAAAAATAATTTAAAAAAAAAATTCTCAGGGATTTCCCTGGTGACTCAGTGGTCAAGACTTCACCTTCCACAGCAGGGCTGGCCTTCGATTCCTAGTTGGGTAGCTAAGATCCCACATGCCTCCTGGCCATAAAACCCAAACATAAAACAGAAGCAATAATGTAACAAACTCAATCAAAACTTTAAAAATGGTCCACATCAAAAAAAAAAGTCCTAAAAAAATTCTCAGAAGTCAGAGAAAAGAACATGGCAGAGTGACCATTTCAAGCAAGGAAACAAGCCCTCTAATCTTCCCCAAGTATAAAAACCCTGTCACTCAAGGCTGCTGATAAAAGCGAGAAGATAATGACATATTATGGTGGAACACATGTTTTGTTTTAGATACCATGTATATTTCCTCCATCTGTCCTTTCTTGATACTAGCGGTTTAAGGAAGACAGGACTACAGAGATGCTATATTTTTCCTAAGACTTCAATGCTGGTGTTGTTTAGTCCCTAAGTTGTATCTGACTCTTTTGTGACTCCATGGACCTCCGTCCACGGGATTTCCCAGGCAAGAATACTGGAGTGGGTTGTCATTTCCTCCTCCAGGGGATCTTCCCAACCCAGGGATCAAACTAGAGTCTCCTGCATTACAGGCAGATTCTTTACCACTGAGTCACCAGGGGAAGCCTCATCAACATGGAATTTTGCCCTCCCCCCTTCCCGAGACCTAAAAGAAATCGACCGAGAGGTAAAGAGAACAAATAAAAGCAAAAGTCCACCTGTCCAGATGTCCTCCCCTAACACATGCTGATCTGATCCTTAAACATTTAGTCTTTTGCGGGTACTTTCCTTGGTGGTCTGGTGGTTAAGACTCTGCTCTTTCAATGCAGGGGGCCTGGGTTGGATCCCTGATCAGGGAACTAGATCCTACATACTGCAAGTAAAGATTCCATGTGCTGCAACTAAGACTTAGTGCAGCCAAATTTTTTTAAAGCGTGTTTATAGTTTTTTTTTTTTTTTTTTTTAATTTAGTCCTTTGGGCAACAAATGAGGAGCTCTCCATTTTCCTGTTCTAAAATTGGCATTAAATCAGAAACAAAAAGCCACCCATAGAGAAAGTGATGGGATTATGGTTTGCTTCAAGGAGTGGGCCATTTGCTTTTGAAATAAGTCCTGTTGTCACATCTGAAAGAAGCAAGCAGGCTTCTATCTAATTCAGGAAAGAAAGAAAGAGGCAGATTCAAAATTTCCAAGGCTCTTGGCTTCAGTTGGAGCTGGGACATGAAAAGAATTCTTGTACAGACTCAAAACCATTTCTGAATTTGTGAGCTTACAAAGAGACCTCCGTGAAGCTATCAAGCTGTTTGAAAACAAGCTTGAGTGACAGTCCTGACGTTGCCAAAGAAGCAGCAGTAACCAGCCTCTCCCAAGGCATCAAAGTTCTTGAAAAATGACTCCAGGGATTTCCCTGGTGGACCAGTGGTTAAGAACCAGCCTTTCAACACAGGGGCTTGGGTTTAATCCCTGGGCCGAGAACTAAATTCCCACAGGCTGCAGGGCAATTAAGCCCACAAAGGGCAACCACTTAGCTCACCCTCGAGAACAAGAGAAGCCCAGATGCTGCAGAGCAGAACTCACATTCTACAATAAAGACCTAGGGCAACCAAATTTTTTTTTAATGACTCTAGTATTCTAATGCAAACAACTCTTGACTTAGATTAAGTACCTGGCTTCCTTAAAGAAGACAGCAGGCCCACAAGATAATCATTCAAGAGTCTGTCCTCAATTGATTTCTATTTTCAGATTCTAAAGTAATCCGTGTGGTAGGACCAGAAAGGGGTAGCCTAGGGCTATTGGTCATAAATGTCTCTGAGGTCATCAGGCTGGAGATGGCATGTACTGTGGCACTCTGTCAGGCCAGAGTAAAGGAAATCAGCCTGTGTGAAGCCCTATTTACTCTATGGACTTCCTATACATCCCTCATCTTAGGTAGGTAGGTAGGTGAAGTTGCTCAGTCGTGTCCGACTCTTTGCGACCCCGTGGACTGCAGCCTTCCAGGCTCCTCCGTCCATGGGATTCTCCAGGCAAGAATACTGGAGTGGATTGCCATTTCCTTCTCCAGAGGATCTTCCCGACCCAGGATCGATCCCGGGTCTCCCGCATTGGAGGCAGACGCTTTAACCTCTGAGCCACCAGGGAAGCCCCCATCCCTCATCTTATGTTAACACAATCCTCACAATCATCCCACGAGCCCTGAAACGTAAGAGATACTCAGAGAAAAGTCACAAGGAGTGCAGATTCAAATTCCAATTGACCTGACTCAAAAGATTCACGAGTGAGTGAGTGAGTGAAAGTCGCTCAGTCGTGTCCAAACTCTTTGTGAACTCATGGACTACACAGTCCATGGAATTCTCCAAGCTAGAATATTGGAATGGGTAGCCTTTCCGTTCACCAGGGGATCTTCCCAACCCGGGGATCAAACCCAGGTCTCCCACATTGCAGGTGGGTTCTTTACCAGCTGAGCCACAAGGGAAGCCATGTTAACACATTAATAACCAGGGGGATTTCTGCACAAACACCTGTGGCATTAATATATCTCTGGTTAATAATGTGTTAATGAGTCCAGTTAATTATGTGTGAAGTTATTTATATGTCTTAGGGATGTATTTGGAGCCAGTAAGAGAGGGCCACCTAAAAGTGGAGAGAATTCCTTGGCAGTCCGGTACTTAGGGCTTGACGCTTTCACTGCCACGGCCCAGGTACAAGTCCTGGTCCGGGAACTAAGCAAGCCGTGCAGCATAGCCAAAAGATAATAAAAATAATTATAAAAAATGCACAGGGACAGAGACAAAAGTCCCATCACCCAGAAACCCCTAGGAATTCAACCATATTCTATGGAGAGTCTTGCAAGACCAGGCAAGTATTCATAAGGGTTTCAAAACATAAGGGTTTTGAAATTGGAAATACACTAGAATCTACTGTGGACCTTTGAAGATGAGCTCAGAGAGAATCAACCTTCCCCACAGAGGAATCAAGTCGGCTCTGCAAACAAGGGCACCTGACCGCCAGACCAGCCTACTGTCAGGCAGGCTCCCACCCAGCCAACTTTCAGATAATGACTGCATACTGCCCACTGTACCAGGAAGTGTGCTAATCTTGTTCTACCTTTTCACTTGGCTGACAGGCTTCTATGACTTCATAAACGCAGAGAAGAATAAAAGTTAGCAGGCATGGACTTCAAAATTCCAAACCACAAGAAGCTACTCTCCAAAACTTCACTCTGCAGCAATAGCTTTTGCCTCTACCTGGACGTTTCTCATGGTAACTAAGCATGGCTTGGCCACAAGGCAGAAACATGGTCTGCAGGGCTGTCAACAGTAACCATGGTTCTAAGGTCAGCTTACTATGTGTCCCTGAGCAGATCAACATCTGCATCCCAATAGTTTTCAGTAACTCAGAACACAATTTAATTTTTTTTAAGGTGTATCATATTAGTGATGCTGTTAGACGATAGAAATAACATGTAAGTGTTCTGCTTCATTCATCAAATATTTTATATAATGCAAGACCAAGAATGGTGTACGCCCCAGGATGTCCACTATCTTATCAAAATAAAAGTGACATCATACTTAATTCCCTTGCATTAGATAGAGGAGTCAAAGTCTAAGACGAATGGTTTATCCACCATAAAACAGCCATTCAGATCCTAAAAACAACCAGCAAATAAAAATGAGGTGTGATTCCACGAGTTTTGAATTTCAGGATTATAAAGAGATGAGACTAGGATAAACATGAAAATTCCACTTCGTCCTTAACTGAAGCAAAATCTTGGATTTCGTTTTGATGATCAACAAAGAGACAGAATGTGCCCTAAGTCATTAACTGAACAGAAGAAAGCAAAGTGTCTTAAGTTACAGATGGTCATCAAGAATAGAGGAATAGAGGTCATCAAGTTAGATTTTTTGCTACAATACTCAAAAGTCAGCATAGCTTAAGATAGAGGGTGGAAGGCCAACTTACCAAATCCAGCCAAGACATCCTATGTGATTTGGGCCAACCACCAAAATAAGTCTTATGTCAGTTGCTGGATCTCTAAAGCACAGGCAAAAACAGCTACCACCTTTAGCTCACAAATTACATTAATAAAAATAGGAATGTTAGCTCAATTTTTTTTTTTTAAATTGTAACCATTCACATTGCACAAACATAACAAGGTGCAAAATATTCCATAAAAACCCTCTATATTCAGTCTACCATTCTCTTCCAAGAAATAATTAATGAACAATCTCATATAAACTTTTGGAAATAATACTCTAGCATTGGCTTCCCTGGTGGCTCAGTCAGTAAAGAATCTGCCTGCAATAGAGGAGACCCGGGTTCAATCCCTGGGTTGGGAAGATCCCCTGAAGAAGGAAATGGTAACCCACGCCAGTGTCCTTGCCTGGGAAATCCCACGAACAGAGGAGCCTAGTGGGCTACAGTCCATGGGGTCACAAAAAGTCGAACACAACTTAGCGACTAAACCACCATCATTGACAAGTACACAATGACACGTTTTATCTATTGTGTTCACTGTCTAGAACAGTGCCTGACACAGAGTGGGTACACACTTGTTTAATGAATGAAATTAATACTATATACACTTTTTGTATCCTGCCTCTTTACTCAAATATATCTTGGAAATAAGCCCATACTAAAGAGCTACCTCATTCTTTCAATTTTTTAAAATTTAAGCATAATACACATATAGAAACTGCAGATACATGTACACTTCACTAAATTTTCGTAAACTGAATACACCCGCCTAACCAGTACCCAGACCAAGAGGCAGAACAAACACAACCAATAACCTGAATGCCCTGCCCAACTGCCATGACAGCACAACCACCACCCTTTACCCTACAGACACTCAGGGTAGCCACGGTCCTCTACTCCTAGAAACAGCTAGCATTGCCTGCGTAGGTATTGACAAACTGGGTAGCACAGTACAGACAGTTTCCCGTCTGCCTGCTTTCACTTAGCCTTATGCTTATGCTTATCTGTATTTTTGTGTGTCCATGTCAATCACTCATTCTCATGGTCTCATTATATTTCCTGGCATGAGGACAGCAAAGCTGATGGCCCATTCAATGGCCGATGGACATATGCATGGTTTCCAACTGGGGGCCACGTTGAATAGTGGACTAACAACCCTCTACACAAGTCTTTTGAGGAAACTTTTCACGTCCCTAAGTCAAGTGGGCCTTAGAAAGCATCACTACGAACAAAGCTAGTGGAGGTGAAGGAATTCCAGTTGAGCTGTTTCAAATCCTGAAAGATGATGCTGTGAAAGTGCTGCACTCAATTTGCCAGGAAATCTGGAAAACTCAGCAGTGGCCACAGGACTGGAAAGGTCAGTTTTCATTGCAATTCCAAAGAAAGGCAAGTTAAATCACTTAAACTGATATCTAAAATCAACTGAATTCTCTGTAACCATTTCTTTTCATCTCCCATTAACTCAAAGGAATGGTTCTGAACAGGAAAGACACACGGATCAATTTTATGGCCATTCCTCATCTTAAAATAAAAATACATTGCCTTCATGAGTAAGTGAGAGTGGTTTTTCTCCGCCATGAAGTTCACGTCTACCTAGTCACTTTGACTAAGACCAAGACTGAAGTCCAGACGCTCTCTGAAGCATTAGGTGACCCCATCTTTTGGTACTTCCAGAAATTTGCCTGTTGGCTTCTTTAAAACAGTTACCAGACCAAGGAGAGAATAAGAATCAGATATTAAAAATAAGTACATACATTGAATATTAAATAGGATAACATTTGCACTCCCTGGAGGAGATAAGAAAGTATCAGATTAAGGAAGAAAGGCAGACACACTGAAACCATATTCACAGNTGGCTTCTTTAAAACAGTTACCAGACCAAGGAGAGAATAAGAATCAGATATTAAAAATAAGTACATACATTGAATATTAAATAGGATAACATTTGCACTCCCTGGAGGAGATAAGAAAGTATCAGATTAAGGAAGAAAGGCAGACACACTGAAACCATATTCACAGATAACTAGTCAATCTAATCACACTAGGACCACACCCTTGTCTAACTCAATGAAACCAAGCCATGCCCGTGGGGCAACCTAAGATGGGCGGGTCATGGTGGAGAGGTCTGACAGAATGTGGTCCACTGGAGAAGGGAATGGCAAGCCACTTCAGTATTCTTGCTTTGAGAACGCCATGAAGAGTGTGAAAAGGCAAAATGATAGGATACTGAAAGAGGAACTCCCCAGGTCGGTAGGTGCCCAATATGTTACTGGAGATCAGTGGAGAAATAACTCCAGAAAGAATGAAGGGATGGAGCCAAAGCAAAAACAATACCCAGCTGTAGATGTGACTGGTGATAGAAGCAAGGTCCGATGCTGTAAAGAGCAATATTGTGTAGGAACCTGGAATGGCAGGTCCATGAATCAAGGCAAATTGGAAGTGGTCAAACAAGAGATAGCAAGAGTGAATGTCGACATGCTAGGAACCAGCAAACTAAAATGGACTGGAATGGGTGAATTTAACTCAGATGACCATTATATCTACTACTGCACTCAGGAATCTCTCAGAAGAAATGGAGTAGCCATCATAGTCAACAAAAGAGTCCAAAATGCAGTACTTGCATGCAGTCTTGAAAATGACAGAATGATCTCTTTTCATTTCCAAGGCAAACCACTCAATGTCATGGTAATCCAAGTCAATGCCCCAACCAGTAACGCTGAAGAAGCTGATGTTGAACAGTTCTATGAAGACCTACAAGACCTTTTAGAACTAACACCCAAAAAAGATGTCCTTCTCATTATAGGGGACTTGACTAAGGTCCGTCTAGTCAAGGCTATGGTTTTTCCTGTGGTCATGTATGGATGTGAGAGTTGGACTGTGAAGAAGGCTGAGTGCAGAAGAATTGATGCTTTTGAACTGTGGTGTTGGAGAAGACTCTTGAGAGTCCCTTGGACTGCAAGGAGATCCAACCAGTCCATTCTGAGGGAGATCAACCCTGGGATTTCTTTGGAAGGAATGATACTAAAACTGAAGCTCCAGTACTTTGGCCACCTGATGCGAAGAGTTGACTCATTGGAAAAGACCCTGATGCTGGGAGGGATTGGGGGCAGGAGGAGAAAGGGACGACCAAGGATGAGATGGCTGGATGGCATCATGGACTCAATGGACGTGAGTCTGAGTGAACTCCGGGAGTTGGTGATGGACAGGGAAGCCTGGCGTGCTGCGATTCATGGGGTGGCAAAGAGTCGGACACGACTGCGCGACTGAACTGAACTGAACTGAAGAGTAAACTGCTGGATCACAGAGCAGGTGTATGTCTAACTTTACCAGAAAGTATTAAACAGCTTTCCAAAATGGCTGTGCCACTCTATACTTTAGCCAGTGCACAAGGCCTCCTGTGGTCACACATCCTGCAAATAGCTGAAATGTCTTTTTGGTTGCTGTTTAATTTAGCTCTATTAATGGGGCTGTAGATGCTGGCACTGTATCTACCTCTCTGTGACAACAAGTGGAGATCAGCATCTTCCTAATGTTTATTGGACATTCGGATTTCATTTTCGACCATTTTTCTACTGGATTATTGTTTTCTCTTACTGATCTGTAGTTCTTCACATATTCACAATACAAATGTCAGATGTGTGTACAGGGACCATATTCTATTCTGGGAGTTTTCCTTTTCAGCTCTTAAGGGTTGTCTTTCAATTTTAACATGATTCAGTATAATCTGCTTTAGTGGTTTTTGTGTCCCTTTCGGACACAACTAAGACTGAAGAAATCTCTGACTCCAAGATCAAGATGTTCTCTTACGTCCCTTTTCTGAATGCTTTCACTGTTTATCTTTCAGACACTGGAGTCAATTTTTTATATGACATTAAGTAGGAGTCCAGTTTATATTTTCAATATAAATAACCAACTGACCCACCACCATTTTTTGGAGATCAGCTTGTATCACTGCATGACAGTGTCATCATTAGCAGACATTTTGTCACTGAGTTTTGATTCTTTCTAATGACTGTATGGTACTCCCTTGTATACATGTGTCATAAATAACAAGCCACTCCCAACTGATTCCCATTTAAACTGTTTTCATGTCTTTGCTATAAACAATGCTGTACTCAATAATCCTGTCCACATAACATTCCTCACCTGTTTTAGTATATCTGAAGGACAAACTCACAGAAATGGAACTGCTAAGTCGAAAAGTGTGTGCACAGAGGTTGTACCAGTTTTAATGGGATTTTCAGATCACAGTGAACTGCACACACAGTATTACTATAAAACCCAGCACAGAGAATTCGCTGGCAGTGCAGTGGTTAGGGCTCTGAGTTCTCACTACTAAGGGCCTGAGTTCGATCCCTGGTTAGAGAATTAGAACACTGTAAGTTGCAGTGTGGCCAGAAAAATAAAGAGAAAGAGAAAAAAGATCCAGCACATTAGGACTTCAATTATATCAAAGTTGCCAACATTTTTGAGCCCCATGTGTGCTAAGTTGTGTGTGATCCTTTGTGACCCTGTGTAGCCCGCCAGGTTCCTCTGTCTGTGGGATTCTCCAGGCAAGAAAACTGGAGTGGGTTACTATTCCCTTCTCCAAGAGATCTTCCTTAGCCAGAGATCAAACTCCTGTCTCCTCCATTGGCAAGCAGATTCTTTACCACTGAACCACCAGGGAAGCCTCAGGATCCCTTTTATAAAGACAATAAATGTTTATGCTTCTAGTATATTATTTCCACTGATTAAGAAAAAAACATATTACCATGTAATCCACAGATACCACATCTCAGGACCTGAGAGACAGGAACTAAGCCAAGTGCTGTCACTCTGAGGGGCGGCCTCCTCTGCTTGACAGTGAAAAGCAGGGCGCCTACCGTCTGTGGCTGTTATGAAGGAAGCTCAAAGCCCAGGGCAGTCAGGCCAAGGAAGCTTCATTCATCTAAAACAGCTATGTCAGTGTGTTTTCACTTCCAGGTCAGCACTATAATCATAATCCTTTATGATCAACACAGGCTTCCCCTGGTGGCTCAGATAGTAAGGAATCTACCTGCAGTGCTGGAGACCCAGGTTCGATCCCTGGACCAGGACATGGCAACCCACTCCAGTATGCTTGCCTGGAGAATCCCAAGGACAGAGCCTGACGGGCTACAGTCCATGAAGTCCCAAAGAGTTGGACTCAACTGAGCAACTGACACTTCACTTAGGATCAACACAGGACCCTCCCTTTCCCCATCAGCACCTTGTAAACTGCATTAACACCTGTTCTCAAACACAGCTGCAATGTCATCAGAATGTCATGCTACTTTTGAATTTTGCGACGGACATCACACCAACACCATGGTGACAAGAACCAAAGACATAGGACCCGTTGCCAGCCTGAGACTTGTGACCACCGTTGAAGCCACAGCATGACTTCCACTTTGCAGGCTCAAACCTCGGAACACACTTCCTTCTCTGAACTCTTCAAAAGGGGAAGGTGGTCGGCAAAAGAAACCATCAACAAAATGAAAAGACAACCAACCGAAAGGAAGAAAATATTTGCAAACCACACACCTGATCAGGGCGTTAATATTCAAACTAGGTAAAGGACTGATACAACTCAGTATCAAAAGCAAAAGAACCAAACAGTAAGATTGAAATTGGGCAGATGATCTGAACAGACACCGTCCCAAAGACATACAGATGGCCTAAAGGTACATGAGAAGATGTTCAACATCAGCTGTCATCAAGGAAATGCAAACCAAAACCACAAATGAGAGATAATCGCACACCTGTCAGAAAGGCTCCTATCAAGACAAGAGATAAGGGTTAGTGAGGAAACACTTTCTGGAGAAAACAGAACCTTTGTGCGCTGTTGGTGGGAATGTAATCTGGTACAGTCACCAGGAAAACTACTACAGACATTCCTCAAAAAATCAAAAATAGGACTATCATATGATCAAGCACAAAGAATTGATGCGTCTGAACTGTGCTGTTGGAGAAGACTCTTGAGAGTCCCTTGGACTGCAAGGAGATTCAACCAGTCAATTCTAAAGGAGATCAGTCCTGAATATCCTTTGGAAGGCCTGAGGCTGAAGCTGAAACTCCAACACTTTGGCCACCTGATGCAAAGAACAGGTTCATTGGCAAAGACCCTGATGTTGGGAAAGACTGAGGCAGGAGGAGAAGGGGACGACAGAGGATGAGATGGTTGGATGGCATCACCAACATGATGAACATGAGTTTGAGTAGACTCCAGGAGTTGGTGATGGACAAGGAGGCCTGGTGTGCGGCAGTCCATGGGATCACAAAGAGTCGGACACAACTGAGCGACTGAACTGATAATCAAGTAATCCCATTTCTGGGCATCTGTCTGAAGGAAACAAAAACACTGACAGAAAAAGATGGAATAGCCATTAAAAAAACAACAACAAGGAAATCCTGTCACTTGCAATGACATGAATGGACCTGGAGGGCATTATGCTAAGTGAACTAAGTCAGAGAGAGAAAGACAAATACTCTCTACGCAATATTGTTTATGAACAGAATCTAAAAACAACAATACAGAGAACAGACTGGTGGCTGCCAGAGGCGGCGGTTGGCCAGGGCTGGGGGAGACTGGTGAAGGTGGTCAAAGGTACACACTTCCAGTTATAAGACAAGTCCCGGGGATGTGATGTACAGCATGGTGACTACAGTTAATAATACTGTATTGTATATTTGAAAGATGCTGAGTCAGTCTGTTTTTAAAGTTCTTATCAGAAAGAAACAGGGACTTCCTTAGTGGTCCAGTTGTTAAGAATCCACCTTGCAATGTATAAGATGTGGGTTCGATCCCTGGTTGGGCAGGTAAGATCCTACATACCGTGGGGCAACTAAACCCACATGCCACAGCTGGAGAGCCTGGGCGCCACAACGAAAGATCCGGATGCCACAACTATGACCCAATGCAGCCAAATACATAAATACTAAGTAAAAGAAATAAACTTGTAACTCTGTGGGGTGACTGATGCTAACCAGACTTACTGTAGTGTTCATTTCACAACACAGACGAATATAAAGGGCTTCCCAGGTGGCGCTAGTGGTAAAGAATCTGCCTGCTAATGCAAGAGATGCAAGTTTGATTCCTGGGTCGGGAAGATCCCCTGGAGCAAGAAATGGCACCCCACTCCAGTATTCTGGCCTAGAAAATTCCATGGACTGAGGAGCCTGATGGATTACAGCCCACAGGGTCGCAGAAAGTCAGACATGACTGAGCACACACACAGACAAATATCTAATCATTATATTCTACCCCTGAAGCAGAATTATATGTCAATTATATTTCAATTAAAAAAGTCAGGGGGGGTGTGATTTAATAGCTGGATCTTGTTTACAACAAAACCTCCACCTAGAAAAAAACCCAGGGATTACACAGCCTTCTTCCTGTGTGAAGAGAACTTACTCTTTCAGACCCCTTAAGTATACATGATAAAAAGGAACCTGCTTCCTCCAGAGTTATGAAGAAAAAGGAAGCAGCTAGAAGACAAGTTAAGACAAGCAAGACATCTGCTACTGGCTTTGGGATTTGGGTGAAGTCATTTCATGCCTCTGGGGCATATTTTTCCAATAAAATGAGGTGTTAGCTAAGAGGTAATACATACAGAATCTAGCCCTGAATAGTTTATGATCCTATACACAAAAGCGCAAACCAATTAGATTTCTATGACTGAGACTTATGACTTTAATAACTGGTTTCTGGCAGGAAGGCTGGAGAGTCAGAGTCCTCTGGTTCCAGGATCACAGGAAGTACAGAGTATCCTGCCCCAGGTAACAAGCCAGTCAGAGGGACACATTCACTTTGACTGAGTCAGCAAAGAGCTATTTGCAAGAGGGAATAACCTCTGCTGCAATTTCCTTTCCTCAAGTTTATTTTTAATTTTTATTGAAATAATTGTTGATTTACAATGTGTGCTAGTTTCAGGTATAAAGGGATCCAGTTATACACATATATATTTTTACATTCTCTTCCACTGATTCTTGAGAGTGCCCTGGACTGCAAAGAGATCAAGCCAGTCAATCCTAAAGGAAATCAACCCTGAATATTCATTGGAAGGATTGATGCTGAAGCTCCAATACTATGGCCACCTGATGTGAAGAGCCGACTCACTGCAAAAGACACTGATGCTGGGAAAGACTGAAGGGAATAGGAGAAGGGGGCAACAGAAGATGAGATGGTTGGATAACACTGCCATCTCAATGCACATCATTCTGTGTCTCACAGACATCAGTCTGTGAGATAGTGGAAGACAGAGGAGCCTGGCATGCTGCAGGCCACGGGTCCAAAAAGAGTCAGAAAACTATTACTGGCTATTACAAGATACTCAGTATAGTTGCCTGTGTTATACAGTACCAAGTTGTTTTAAAAGACAACAGTAAATGACCAAGATTCTCAGGGGGCCTCTTGGGGGTCCACCTACCTCACCTGGCGTGGACTGTCACACGGGGAATGAACACGTAAGGGGAGATGGCACAATCCGGAAAAGTGGATCCGCCTGAACAACCGCAGCTTTGCGATGACACAGAGGTTTGTGAAAAGACAAAGATAACTTTTGTCTCTGGCTTGGGAACCAGCTGCCAGCAATTCAGACAATCGTCTGAGTGAGCTGACGGCCGGCCCAGGCTCCGAGAGGACATGGCCTGGACATCACTTGGAAAAATTAAATTAACACAAGCACCCTCTGCTTTTCCTCACTCAAATCTCTTGTCTCAAAAGTATTCTCAGCTTTATCTCAAAAGCACTTTTTTAAGCTTAAAAATAAAACCCCATTACTCCTGCTGTATGCTAGACACTACTTATCAAACAAGGTCAAAGGACTCCTGAAGGATTTGTAATAGACTTTAATGTCCACACAGAGCAGACATTTCATGGGTAATTCACCTACTTGTTGAGGGAGAAACTATTTTTTCCTCCTTTGGAATATTTAGTGAAAACAAACTACATGACCATAGTCAAGTTCTCGGGCCAGAGATCAGGGTCAAATTCTATTACATAAAGAATAGACCAACACTGTATAATTCTATTACAACTCATTTCAAAGAACTGAAATGACTTATAAGAGATTTTGACCCATATTCCTCCTTATTCTTTTGAGAGTACTAAAATATTTTACATATGTAAAGTTATTGTGTTATTACATTGGGTATTGCTGGGAAATAACCAGAAGCTGGAAAATGCTTCCTTTATGGAAAAAAAATTCCAAAGAAAGGCAGTGCCAAAGTATGTTCAAACCATTGCACAATTGCACTTATCTCACACACACTAGCAAAGTAATGCTCAAAATTCTCCAAGCCAGGCTTCAACAGTACATGAACCATGAACTTCTTGATGTTCAAGCTGGTTTTAGAAAAGGCAGAGGAACCAGAGATCAAATTGCCAATATCCACTGGATCACAGAGAAAGCAAGAGTTCCAAAAAAACATCTACTTCTGCTTTATTGACTTCGCCAAAGCCTTTGACTGTGTGGATCACAACAAACCGTGGAAATTTCTTCAAGAGATGGGAATACCAGACCATTTGACCTCCCTCCTGAGAAAGCTGTATGGACATAGAGCAACAGACAGGTTCCAAATGGGGAAAGGAGTACATCAAGGCTGTATAATGTCACCCTGATTATTTAACTTATATGCAGAGTACATCATGCGAAATGCTGGGCTGGATGAAGCACAAGCTGGAATCAAGCTTGCTGGGAGAAATATCAATAACCTCAGATACATAGATGATACCACCCTTATAGAACAAAGTGAAGAACTAAAGAGCCTCTTGATGAAAATGAAAGAGGAGAGTGAAAAAGGTGGCTTAAAACTCTACATTCAGAAAACCAAGATCATGGCATCCAGTCCTATCCCTTCATGGCAAATAGATAGGGAAACATTGGTAGAATGACAAACTATTTTTGGGGGCTCCAAAATCAATGCAGATGGTGACTGCAGCCATGAAATTAAAAGATGTTTGTCCTTGGAAGGAAAGGTATGACCAACCTAGATAGCATATTGAAAAGCAGAGACATTACTTTGCCAACAAAGGTCTGTCTAGTCAAAGCTATTGCTTCTCCAGTAGTCATGTATGGATGTGAGAGCAAGACTATAAAGAAAGCTGAGCACTGAAGAATTGATGCTTGTGAACTGTGGTATTGGAGAAGACTCTTGAGAGTCCCTTGGACTGCAAGGAGATCCAACCAGTCCATCCTAAAGGAGATCAGTCCTGAATATTCATTGGAAGGGCTGATGCTGAAACTCCAATACTCTGGCCACCTGATGCGAAGAACCTTGGAAAAGATTCTGATGCTGGAAAGGTTGAAGGCAGGAGGAGAAGGGGACAACTGAGATGGTTGGATGGCATCACCGACTCGATGGATGTGAGTTTGAGTGAACTCCAGGAGTTGGTGAAGCACAGTGAAGCCTGGCGTGCTGCCATCCATAGGGTCTCAGAGTCAGACACTACTGAGCGACTGAACTGAAGGAAAAAAATCTTCGCGGTGAGATCTAATTGTCAAACCCCACTGGTTTATCTCAGAAAATTGAGATGAGAAGCAAGCACAGAGTAGGTTTCAGCAAAGATGACGGCAGAAATGGACCGCTACAAAAAGCCTTCTGTAAATTTGGACAAACAGAATTTTGAGTAACTACCACCTGTGCCTCAAAGCCCCTTACCAGTATTCTAAATTACTTTTCTTCTCCAGGTTACTTGCGACCACATCTTGTTTAATTACCCTGCATATAGTGTAGATGTGTTTCATCCTTCAGGGTAATGGGAAGTAATGATGAATCTGAATGCCTCGTTCCTTCCGTTAGACTGCACCTTCGTTCCTCTCCAACTCGTGTTCAACACGGCATGCATCCTCTGAGTCAGAACCTCCTAAACTCTCTTCACCACTGTGATCAAGCCTTTTCTTTCCATTAAACCAATCCTACAACACATCTTCCTCCAGGAAGCCTCCACAAATAATGCAGGGAAAAAAAAAAAAAAAGTGGTAGAGCAAATTTCCACGGTTCCCTTCCCAAGACATCATTGAGGATTTCAATTCCTTTCCAATCCCACGATGTTCACAAGACCCTCTGCTAAAACAATCATTAATTCTAAGTTCATCTCTTCTTTAAATGTTCCTTTTCTTACTGCTTTTGACTGTATCTCACAGGAAGTGCATGAAGGGCAAAATATTTCATTATGTGGAGAGAAATTCCCTCTCCAGCACGGGAGACAAATTTAGGTAGATAAGGGCCTTCATTTATTCCTTCCTCATTTATTTACTGAGTGCTGGTCACAAGCCAGGAGCCACGGAGTGGTAGGGGAACACTTGATGAAAAAGATAAAAGTTCTTGTTCTTATAACTCTACATTCCAGTATGGGAGACAGACAGCAAACACAAATAGGACAGTTAGGGAAAAGGAGAGCCACTGAGAGGTACAGCAAGGAAGGTGGGCAAAGCCAGCAGTGCCTTAAGCTAGGGTTCACAGAAAGCTCAAAGGAGGGATTATTCCAACAGACAAACAATACAGGAATGGGATTCCATTTTTTAAAAAATGTTTTGGTCAAACTGCATGTGGGATCTTAGTTCCCGGAGCAGGGCTCAAACCTGCACAACCCACACTGGAAGTGCAAGGTCTTAACTGCTCAACTGACAGAGAAGTCCCATGATTCCATTTTTAATTCTCCTTTTATTCAACTAACTACAATTAATCCTCACTAGTCACAGATTCTATGGTATTTGTGAATTCTCCCACTCACTAAAATTCACTTGTAACCACCAAATCAACGTTCCTAGTGCTTTTGAGGTCATTCTCAGTCTTATGTAGAGAAGCAAGCATGACACGCAAGTTCCCATTTAAGGTCGGACAAGGTGATACTCCGCTTTTTTGCTTCAGTTCTCATACTGTAAACCAGAGTCCTTCTTACAGTCTTAACTTCAGTGCTGTGTCTTTCTTATTTTCTGCTTTTTGTTAATGATTTTGCTATTTAAATGGTCCCCAAGCATACTGCTGAAGTGCTGTTTCGTGTTCCAAGTCTGAAAAAGGCTGTGACTTGCCTTCTGGAGAAAACATTATGCATGTGTTAGAAACACTTCCTTCAGGCTTGAGTTTATATAAGGTGTTGTGGCCACGAGTTCAATGTTAGGACATCAGTGAGGTACACTAAATCAGGTCTTTAAGCCTTAAACAGAAACACACATGCATAAGGACAGGGATCAGCTCAGTTGATAAACATGTGACCAGAGGCTCACAGGAACCCAACCTGGTATTTCCCTAAGGAACAATGGCTCAATATTCACTAAGTCAGTGTCCTCAGTGACTTTACACCACACTAACTACCGCAAATAATGAGCATTCACAGTAGATGGATAATGGCAGAGAAAGCTTCAGTGGGGCACCAGCCTCCTTCCTCTTTAATAGAGAAAATGGTCTGACAGGCAACAGCATGGAGCCAGAATCCAGTTCACTGCTGTTTTATCGTCGTTGCCTTTAATTTTAAGGTCACCTCTTTCTAAAGCAAGTGATGCCGGTTGTCATTTAATGGTAGGAATGTATCGCTTTTTCAGTCATTGTTTTGAGTAAAAACCAAAAAAGTAGGCAACATGAAGAAAAGATTAAGTAAAAAGTAACTTACATGTGGAATCTGAAAAAATGATAGAAATGATTTTCAAAACGAACAGACTGACAGAAAACACACTCATGATTACAAAGAGGAAAATTAGGGGGAAGGGATAAATTAGGAGTCTGGGATTAACATATACACACTACTATATATAATAGGGGCTTCCCTGGTGGCTCAGCAGTAAAGAATCAGCCTGCAATGGTCCTGCAATGCCAGGAGCCGTACGAGACAAGGGTTTGATCCCTGGATCAGGAAGATCCCCTGGAGAAGGAAATGGCAACACACTCCAGTATTCTTGCCTGGAGAATCCCATGGACAGAGGAGCCTGGCAGGCTACAGTCCACGGGGTCACAAAAAAGTAGGATGCAACTTAGCGATCAAATATATATTAACAAAATAGATAATCAACAAGGACCTACTGTATAGCACGCAATTCTACTCAAGATTCTGTAATATCCTGTATGGGAAAACAATCTGAAAAAGAATGGATTTATGTATATGTATGACTAAATCACCTTGCTTGTATACCTGAAACTAACACAATATTGGAAATCAACTGTACTTCAATATAAGATAAAAATTAAAAAAAAATTCAATGGGGAAGAAAGATGGTTCATTCAAAAGTAATAGTCTGCAAAAGTGAGTACACAAGATAGTCCTTTGGGACTCAAGAATAAAGTATCAGAACTTTTATTTGTATTTTTAGTCTTTAAAAAAATAAAGAAATTAAGCTCTAATATTTATGAAAAATAACAACAAAAAAAAACAGAGATGGCAAATGGGTAAAGCAGAGGCATGAGGTACTCAAGGGTACCTGGTGTAAAAATGAGTAGATACAGAGAAACCTCAATTAAAACAAAGTCATGAGGCCAAAAGTGGGAGCCTTCACCCCTTACAAGAGAGCAGAGCCCAATGGGAAGAAAGACTTCCTCTTCTTACCTGGCAAGAGCTCAGTCAATGAAAAGCCGGTATACTTCAAACTCTTCATTCCTCTGATGGGCTCTGTTTATTACAGCCCTGCCAACTTCCTTTTCTATAAAAGGGCTCTCTCCTGGTTGCAGGGATCTGCATGTGGCTTGCAGACCTGCCCCCCGACCCCACTCCACCCCACATCCCCCTAAGGACTTGCTGATTCTGAATAAATCTATTTTTTTGCTGGAAAACTAACCGGCAGTCCATTTGTTTCAGGTCAACATAGGACACAGCAGAGATCAAGGTGATGGATGAACAACTGTTGGGAAATGCATATAGAGTAGAGTTTGGGCCTAGGAGTGAAATTATGTGGACATGGATAAATAATTTATCCTGTATAAACCTCAGTTTTCTTACCTGGAAAAGAAGACAATATGAGAATGACAGCATTATCTCAATAATTTAATGAAATAATGTGTAAAGCAGCAGTCTTGAAAGTTCTTAGTCTTAGAATCCCTATAATGCTCTTATAAGTTATTAGATGGGATTTCCCTGGCAGTCCAGTGGTTAGGACTCCACACTTCCACCGCAGGGGCCATGGATTTGATCCCTGGTCAGGGAACTCAGATCCTGCATGCCACACTGCAGGGCCAAAAATAATTAAGAAGGAAAAAGAAAATATCTTTTAAGAAAAAGTTACTGAGAATTCTAAAGAGCCTTTGCTTATGTGGGTTACATCTATCACAATTCAGTATATTAGATATTCAAGTTGAGGCATTTAAAAAAACACTTATTCATTAACTAAAGTAACCATAATAAACCCAATTGTTGTTTAGTCGCTAAGTCGTGGTCCAACTCTTTTGCAACCCCGTGAACTATAGCCCTTCAAGCTCCTCTGTTCATGGGAGTTTCCAGGCAAGAACACTGGAGTAGGTTGCCATTTCTTTCTCCAGAGGATCTTCCCAACACAGGGTTCAAACCTGGGTCTCCTGCATTGGCAGGCAAATTCTTTACCACTGAGCCACCAAGGAAGTCACAATAAACCCAACAGATGCTAGCAAAGTATTTTTTAAGATCAAGCATGGCTCAGATGTTAAAGAATCTGCCCGCAATGCAGGAGACCAGGTTTGATTTCTGGGTGGGGAAGAGCCCCTAGAGGAGGAAACGGCAACCCACTCCAGTCTTCTTGCCTGGAGAATTCCACGGATAGAGGAGCTTGGAGGGCTACAGCCATGGGGTTGCAAAGAGTTGGACATGACTGAGTGAGACGACCACACACTTTTCCAAGCAAAAACACTTAGAAGAGTGGCACTGTTTTGCATATTTGTAAATGTCTTTAATATCTGGCTTCACAAAAGGCCTCTGGACTCTCACACCTGCCTCTGCATTCAATCTGATGTAGTATCACATTCGATGTAGCCTCTGGGAAACTATACTGTGTACTCATGACAGAACAGAGTGAAGACAGGCCAATAACATCTTACTATTATTACCAGGCAAAGTTTTAATCTCATGGGTCATCTGAAAGTGTCTCCAAGACCTCCACAGGTACCTGGGACACCTGAAACAAAGGGTTTAGAACAGTGCCTGTCACAAGGTAAATCCATAATAAACATTAATTCTCTATTCCTTTTATTCTCAGCCTCAGTGTTGTTAGAACATGAATGCATTAGAGTGAGGCCTTCTTCAATTCACTACCAACTTTATAATATCTAGCTTGGTCATGTAACTAACAGGCTCTATAATTTACTAGCTGTGTGATCTTCATAGCCAAGGACTCTTAATCTGTGTTCAAATTCAAGGATCCATGGGCTTGAAAAGGGTAAAAAAATTACATATCTGTTCTCTGACAGTTTTTACTGCATTGATGACCAGAGGCAATAAACTACAAGTGTACCAAAGATGCTGGCCTCAATTGGTGTTTTACATACAAAACAGACAACCAGCAAGGGCCTACCATACAGCACAGGGAACTACATTCAATATCTTGTAATAACTTATAATGGAAACCAATCTGAAAAAGAACAGATCTATATACACATATAACAATCACTTTGCTGTACACGTGAAACTAACACAATACTGCAAATCAGCTACAAAAACAAATTCAATCACAGAAATCACAGGTGACTAAATAGCATATTATGGTTAAGACAGCGATCTTGAAAAATTGTACATGCTCATCACTATTTCAAAATAAAGTAGTTATTATGTGTTAATAAAGAAGCACCCGTGACTTGCCAAGTGGTCCAGTGGTTAGCAAGTCATCCTCTAATGTAGAGGGGTGCAGGATTGATCCCTGGTTGGGGAACTAAGATCCCACATGTCTCACCACCAAAACAACAAAGCATAAAACAGAAGCAATGTTGTAAAATACAAAATAAAAACTTTAGTTTTTTTTTTAAAAAGCACATATATTACAATAACAAATTTTGAAAACTATCTTGACAGTTGTATTCAATACAAGTGGCTTGTTTTCAATCTTTTATGACTTGACTGTATTGAATTAAAAACCTTGCTCCAAGAAAGGGGCCAAAGGTGTTCATGCAACCAAACAGGTGGGAACGATATCTATTTTAAGCATTCACTAATTACTCTTTGAGACCAAGTTCCATCGCTCCAGCTACAGTCTAGGGAACACGATGCCTGCGGTGAGGATGAACTGAAGACCCACAGCACACCAAAGTGCGTTAACAAAGCACTACAAGAATCCAGTTTGTTTTTACAGTAACATTTAAGAATCTACAAAGTTAAATGCTTTTAGACTAACTAGGCCTAGCACAACAAAACTGTTGCAAAGTTAAGTGAAACACATATGCCCCCAAAGTTTTATCACATTATAAAAACATATAGGACAAATTCCAACAAACAATAATGAATGATTTTGCAAAGTCTCTGTCATCAACATAATTTGGGTCTATCGTTGAACAGACTGAAGCAATGTTTCGATAATCAGAAGACTAACCTGGGCATGTATCACTAAGGTTTGCTTAACATCAATGTCAAAGTGTTTGATCCTCATGTCCTAAAACAGAAAAAAATGAAAGAAAAAGGAAGAAAAAGAAAACAAGGAAGAAAAAGGAAGAAAAGCATTTTCCATGGCTGTGGGGCAGCCATTAATCCAACCAGCCAATTTTTCCCAATCACATTTAAGCAAGTCCATCTATTCCATGCCTGCTTTCTCAGCAGCGTATCATTTTTTTTTTACTTGCCAAGATAAAGACAAACTTAAGGGTCTCACTTCATCTAACAGAACAAGGTAAAAGTCATACTAGAGTGAATGAGATGTTAAAACCTAAGAGGGGGGAAAAAAACTGCACTAAATTATAGAAATCAGGTTGGTGCCTTAGAATGTCACACCAACGCCAAGGACAAGCAGTTACTGAATGCATGCTCTCTACCCGTATACCTCTAGTCCCAAGGATGCAATACCATAACCTTCTGATTCACTGAACCAAAGGTTAAGTAATAAAATGTAGGGATGTTGAGGAAGCAGTGTACCCTGGGTGAAAGGCCAGATTATGGGATCCAGAGGTGGAAGGGCACTCGAACAGGGGACACGCATAGGAGCGCAAAGTCCCAGAGGAGGGACTCTCTGTACAGCAAAGAGGGAGAAGGGCAGCGTCTGCATTAGAGGTTTGATGAGAGAAGCGATGAGAGATATGCTTTATGAAAATATACTGAGCTGGAGTCTCAGAACCTTGGAAACTGGGCTCGGTTTAGACTTTACCCTGCTGGCCAAGGAAGGCTTCCCAGGAGGGAGCTAGAATGATCACCATGTGTCCTGGGAATAAACAATGGACATTGATCCCATAAGCTCATCTGTCCTAACAGTGGGCCTTTTTGTCAAACCCAGATTCATCACAATCTATTGTGTCGGGAACTCTGGTCAATGTTATGTGGCGGCCTGGATGGGAGGGGAGTTTGGGGCAGAATGGATACTTGTACCTACATGGTTGAGTCCCTTTGCTGTCCACCTGGAAACTATCACAAACACTGTTAATCACCTATACTCCAATACAAAATTAAAAGTTTTGTGTGTGTTTTTTTTAAAAGTATCCATTGTGTCTATTGAAATAAATTTTCTAAATGATACTCTGGGGCAATTTTGCCGCTACCTATACCTTTGAAATGCAATTCAATTTTCTTGACTGATGCTAAAAATTAAAAAGAGACAATACCACTCTTGTTACTATAACTATGGAAATAAAACCCATGTTTTTAGGATATGTTTGCCTTAACTATGCCGAAGTCAGAATACTTTTGGAGAGAGTTTCTCCTATTAAATAAAATTAGAATTGATAATTTTTTCATATTGACTAGGCATTGCTAAATATACTTTCATCTAGGAGTTAGTACCCAATTAATACAAATAAAGAAATTAGCTCCATCTGACTTCCAGAATTATTGGCTACTTACTAACTGGCACCTGGAAGCTCATGACCAAATTATGAAGCAGAACTACAATCACAGAAGAGGGCAAGGATTCTAAAAGAAATTTAAAGGAAAAAGTTTTTGCAGAGGGAAAACAAGGAATCCTGTGCATATTATTGTATACACACACATATAAATATATACACGAGGATCACCATCTCAAAGTAATAAATACGAAACAGTTGGTTTGTTTTTTGTAACTGACTCAAGTCTTCCAAGTTGAAAAGCCCCTAGAGATCTCTCACTGAAACTGACAAAGCCGTCAGAAAACACAGAATAGGTTCCTAGTAACCACTAAAGTGAGGAGGTCAAAAACTGCGGGCGAGATGGTAGTGAAGCCGAAGACTTACAAACATGCCCAATGAACCACCCTGAAAGGAAGTGATAAAATTCTCAATCGTGTTTACACTGGGAATCGCACCCAAGCCTAAAGCCACTTTCTCGCCCCACTAACGGCGGAAGTCTTTCCACAAGACCTAAGCAACCTCACTCCTCGATAAAAAGTGGGAAGACCAAGAGTTTTCACCTGGGTTAAAGCCCCGCTCAACCACCGTTTCGGATCGAAAACTAACACGAAAGCAACCTCCTGCACATCCTGCGGGCCCTTCCAGCACCACAGTTCGGAACGCCCAAGTGCCTAGCACAGGACCTGTCACAGTGTTCCTAGCAAAATGTCCTTGTCTTATCCCACGGCGGAATGGGGATTCAGAAGGCAGTCGGAGACCCTGTCCACTCACGCTCGGGTAGAGGACGACAGTCCGCACCAGCAGCCCCGGGGTCTAGCCACCCCCGCTCCCCTCACCGCCACACCACAGCTTGAGTCTCCTGACCAGTTTACAACTGCTACGGGGATCCCAGTGCCTGGGAGGAATTGGGAAGAGGACGGCTCCCTCCCCGCCCCCCTACAGCCCCCTACAAACTATTCACTTGGGGCTGCAGGGAGAACCTAAGAGCAAAGGCAGGAAGCGCTAGGGCAGCCCGCCGACTTCGCGTTCCACGGGCCTCGGCCGGTTACAAAGAACTGAATGAAGCTACACGGGCCGGAGCGGCCCGGTGGATGGGGAGACAGTGGGCACGAGCACCGCGGCAGGGCGCCCCAAATGAAGCAGAGCGAGCGCCCTGGCTTTGCACGTTTCTACTCTGCAAAGCGCCGCAGCCTTGGGAGTCGGAGGGCGGGATAGCCAGTCCGGAAACCAACTGCACTTTTAGCCACTCGACTCCCCAAACTCAGAATGACTTCCCCCCATGAGGCTCCCGGAGCGGGCTCCGGCTCTCACAGCTCCCAAGAACGAATGGGGCCCGAGCCAAGCCGGCGGCGCTCCGGCGGGTAGCGGGAGCCGGAGCTCGGTCCCGGGCAGGCGCGCACCAAGTGACCGTGCGTCCCCCGCCCAACTTTGCACCCGGCAGGGCCGCTCCCCCGAACTTGGCGCGGGGACGGGGACGGGGTGGGGCGAGTACTCACCAACCCCATACTTCTGCCGCTTGGTCGGGATCCAGCGGGCCATGGCGGCGACCTCGCCCCGCGGCGGCGGCTGCGGCGGCTACAGCTCCCTGGGCTCCGACCGCCACCGAGCCGCACACCGGCGCGCCCCGGGCCCTTCCGCCATGTTCCGGCAAACTTCGCTCGGCCCCGCGCGCCGTCTCCCAGCCGCGCCGCCAGCTACACGCTCCGGCGCCCACAGCGAGCCGCGGTCACCTGCTGCGCCCGGCGGCCACGCCGCCGTGCGCGCCCCTCCCGGCGCCGCCTCGGCCCCTCCCGCTGGCCGCGCCCTCCGCCCGCTAAGGCCGCCTCCGCGCCACGACCCGCGGGCGCCGGCCGGCCAAGGTCTCCGCCTCGCACACTTCCCGGGAGCAGTTTCCCAGCACAGACTGGGGTACGGTTTTTTGGTGGTTTTTTTTTTTTGTTCTTTTTTGTTTTTTTTAATCCTTTTAGTGTTTGGCTTCTTACCCCTCCCCCTCCCCAACCGGGCTAAACCCTGGAGCCTGGATCCCCGGCGGCGGGGTGTCGGGAGGGCTGCGCTGGAGGGGTCGGCACCCCCAGGGGGAGCAAGCGGGAGTGGATGCGGAGTCCTTCCTCACCGCGCGCTCCGGAGCATCTGGGGGAACTAGGATGAGTGCACTGGATCTAAGATAAGTTGTTTCTAGCCGCCCGGGCTCTCGCAGTGCCAGGCACTCAACCGGCGCTCGATAAATATTTGCTGAATGAATGAGCAGTTGACTACCGCGTTCACCCCCTAAGCTTTCGCTGACACCACGAGAGCCGGAAGCCGGACTCCAGGACAAACGTGATCTCCGGTGGCCACGGTTCATAGCCTTCAAAGCAGGAACATTTGTCTTCTGGTAAATAGAGAACTAATGCGAAGGAGCCGGGCTCCTCAGAAGTATCAAGTAGTTTCTTAGGGGAGCCCCTGAGCGAGAATTCTGTAGCGAGTTCTGACTTGGAAAACACCTGGGCTCCTCCCCAGCTGAAGAAATTTAGACCTTCATGGTCCAGGGGAAAGCCCGCCCCAAAGACCTCCCTTTTCCAGCAGCCCAAAGAGCGTTCCTGCGGGGAAGGGGACGAGGCACATCCGAATCTTTCTTGTTCACTAGCTGCACTGTTCAGACAAAGAGTCAAACGCAGGGACTGCACATTTGAACAGCCCTGAGCTGTTGGCGTCCTCTGAAACTCTCCTCCTGGAACTCACTTCCAGCTGGACAGACCTCAAGAATGAAGATTGGATCCAAGTCCCAGGTGGGTGTGGGGCTCCTCGCTACCTCACCCATAGAAGTAAAATCTCAGAGTAAATGACCAACTGATTCGGGTTCACCATCTGAGAAAAAGCCTCTTGAAATTGCTTTGTTCTCGCAGCCAATGAAGATTTTCTTGCCCATTTCGAACGTGAAAGGAAAATGAAATAAACACATAATAAAACAAAGCAAAACTTAACTGAAAACGGTGTATTTTAACTTTGGTAACTTTTTGCAAAGTCAGATCTGAGTTTTTTTTTTTTAAGGTTTTTTTAATGGTAGGTAACTACGTGTTTATTCATCAAGTATAATAATAATTTAAGAAATCTAGTCACTTTAGACTTAACATCTAGAAGGGATTCCATCATCTCTCCCCCAGATTTCTTTTCCTCTGCTAATGACATCATGATTAACCTAAATTCCCAGGTTAGGTAATTTTTTTCTTTTCACAAATTTTTATTGGTTGCCTACTAGGTGTCAAGCACTGTTTGAAGAATTGGAGCACAGCAGTGAATAAAATAAAATTCCTCCCTAATAGAGCTTAGTGTCTAACCGAGGCAGGTAAGGCAAATTTAAACCAAATGAGGCTAATCCTGTATAGAAAACTCCAGAGCAAAGAGGACAGGATGAGGGAGGTAGGGATGCTCCAGTTGTATATCCAGGGGTCTGCTAAGGCATCTCTGATAAGGTGACATTGAACTGTAGATCTGCAGGAAGGGAGGATGTCACAGAAAAGCAGGTAGAAATCAACAACAGCAAAAGTAAAAGCCAGAGGCACGTTTGGCTGGTTCTGAAACCACGGAGGAACAGCAAGTGTTCCTGGGTAGAAAGAGATGTTAGTAAGGGGCAGAGTGTGGGAGAAAACAGAGACACACTGAGCCAATAAAGCAGGACCACAAAGGGTATGGTGAGAACTTCATATATTGGCTGTGAAAAACGTTTGGAGGATTTTGAACCAACCAAGGACAGGATCTAACATGACTGCTGTGGGTTGAGTAGACTGTAAAGACACAAGGGAAGATGAAGGAAGATCAGATGGTCAGAAGACTATTTCAGTAGTTCAGGCAAGAAATGAAGGCAGTTGGGTCCAGGATGGTAGGGGCCCAGATAGAAAAAAGGTTCTTGACATAGACTGAAGGTAGAAACAACTGAAGGGCAGTGTGGACACAAGGAAATTTACTGAGGCTCTGGACTCCTCAGTGTACTTTTACTACAGTGTTTTTGGAAAGTCTGTGTGCTTAGTAGCTCAGTTCAGTTCAGTCGCGCAGTCGTGTCCGACTCTTTGCGACCCCATGAATCGCAGCACGCCAGGCCTCCCTGTCCATCACCAACTCCCGGAGTTCACTCAGACTCACGTCCATTGAGTCTGTGATGCCATCTAGCCATCTCATCCTTGGTCGTCCCCTTCTCCTTGTGCCCCCAATCCCTCCCAGCATCAGAGTCTTTTCCAATGAGTCAACTCTTCGCATGAGGTGGCCAAAGTATTGGAGTCAGCATCAGTCCTTCCAATGAACACCCAGGACTGATCTCCTTTAGGATGGACTGGTTGGACTCCTTGCAGTCCAACCAGGGGACTCTCAAGAGTCTTCTCCAACACCACAGTTCAAAAGCATCAATTCTTCGGCGCTCAGCCTTCTTCACAGTCCAACTCTCACATCCATACATGACCACAGGAAAAACCATAGCCTTGACTAGACGGACCTTAGTCGGCAAAGTAATGTCTCTGCTTTTGAATATACTATCTAGGTTGGTCATAACTTTTCTTCCAAGGAGTAAGCAAAGTTGTGCGTATATATATATATATATATCCTATATCCCACAGGGAGCCTATGGACAAATCTCTCATGAAAATAAGCATAATATGTAAATTTCCATAATATAGGAAGAAACAGACTTTGTCAGTGAGAGTCAGTAAAAGTAACATATATGGTAATTACTCTTATAAATTTCAGATAATGTAATTATTAGTTCAAAAATCATNGTATATATATATATATATATATCCTATATCCCACAGGGAGCCTATGGACAAATCTCTCATGAAAATAAGCATAATATGTAAATTTCCATAATATAGGAAGAAACAGACTTTGTCAGTGAGAGTCAGTAAAAGTAACATATATGGTAATTACTCTTATAAATTTCAGATAATGTAATTATTAGTTCAAAAATCATCAAATGGATACTTCTTTCTTTTTTTACTTTTAACTTTGCATTGGGGTATAGCTGATTAACAAACAATGTGAGTTTCAGGTAAACAGCAGAGGGACCCAGCCATACATACATATGTACCATTTTCTCCCAAACTCCCCTCCCATCCAAGCTGCCGTGTAACATTGAGCAGAGTTCCATTTGCTATACAGTAGGTCTTTGTTGGTCATCCATTTTAATTATAACAGTGTGTACAGATAACCATAAGTTCATTCATTAAGTCTGTGAGTCTCTTTCTGTTTGTAAGCTTGTTTGGATAATTTTTATTTAGAGTCTACATATAAGGGATGTCATTCAATATTTCTCCTTCTCTGAAGCCTTACTTCACTCAGTATGACAATCTCTGGTCCACCCATGTTGCTGCAAATGGCATTATTTCATTCATTTTAATGGCTGAGTAATTGAGCCGCCAGGGAAGCCCACAATATTCCATTGTGTCTATGTGCCACATCTTTATCCATTTCTCTATTGATGGGCATTTAGGCTGCTTCCATGTCTTGGCTATTCTAAACAGTGCTCCAGTGAACATTGGGGGGTACATGTATCCTTTCGGATAATGTTTTTCTCCAGATGTATGCCCAGGAGTGGGATTGCAGGGTCATATGGTAGCTCTATCAAATGTATCTTTTAAATAATTATACAGATAAAGTTAATAAAAGGGCTTCCCAGGTGGCACTAGTGGTAAAGAACCCACCTACCAATGCAGGAGACCTAAGAGACACGGGTTCAATCCCTGGGTCAGGAAGATCCCCTGAAGGAGGGCTCGGCAACCCACTCCAGTATTCTTGCATGGAGATGCCATGGACAGAGGAGCCTGGTGGCTATAGTCCATGGGGTCATCAAGAGTTGGACATGATTGAGTGACATTAACAGTTTCATTTTCATAAGATAAATAAGTACTAGGAATGTAGTGTACATCATGATAAATATAATTAACATTGCTCTATGTTATATAAGAGAGCTATTTACAGAATGAACCCTAAAAGTTCTCATCACAGGGGAAAAAACATTTTTCCATTTCTTTAATTTTGTATCTATATGATAGAATGAATGTTCACTAGACTTATTGTGATAATCACTTCATAATGTATATAAAGCAAATCATGATGCTGTGTGCCTTAAACTTACATAGTACTGTATGTCAATTATATCTCAATAAAACCAAAAGGAAAAGAAAAAGAGATAATTAGCAAAATGGAAGTTAGAACTGAAGAAATTATCTGAAACAAGCAGGCAGAGTTAGAAATGTTTTCTAAAAAAAGAGATTAAAGACTCTAAAAGACAAATTGTAAAGGTATACAATGTAAAAAGTAGAGAGAATGGAGTAAAATCCAATTTTCAAGGAACAAAAATGGCTAACAAATATATAGAATTGATAGTGGTTTAGTAACTAAGTCGTATCCAACTCTTGTGATCCCATGGACTGTAGCCCAGTAGGCTCCACTGTCCATGGGATTTCCCAGGCAAGATAAAACTGATAAATGATATAAAAAATTAACAATCGAGTAGTGTAAAAACAATTCCAAGGAGATGAAACAAAGCCAAATCCATGGTTTGACACATCAAAATGAAATTGTAGAATGCTGAAGACAAGAAGCACCAAAGAGACAAAGCAGATGATCAATAGAATAATTATCATTAGTAGATGATAGATCCCTGAATAGCATCAAAAGTATTGTAAGAATAAGGAACTATACCTTTAAATATCTGAAATAAGAGAATTTTATTTTATAATAAAGTTATATTGTTTTATACTTAGCTAAATTAAGTATGCTTGTGAGATAGAGGCATTTTCAGACACGTAAGAATTGAGGAAGTTACCGTCAACAGATCCTCACTGGAGGAAATCATCTCTAGTAACACACTTCAGAAATAAAATTGCTCCCACAAGCAAGCAGAGATTCGAGAAAGAATGCAACTCTGCCTGAAGCCAGCTCTGACCTATAACGGGTATTCAAAAATCAATTGTTTAAAAATTAATATATCATTTTAATTTACAATTTGAAATAAAAAGTGATTACCAAGTATAAATTGTTCAGGACAAGAGGAACATGGCACAATTCTTTTGTAATTTGCCAAATTCTGAAATAAAAAGATGACAGATCAGGCTAGAGGCAATTGATTTTTTCTCGTCAACAATTTTCAGTTCCTTAATGTGGAAAGATGAGTGATTGATATGAGAATTTGTTATGTATCATCTTGTTATTTCTGTTTCACATGCACACACAGAGTCTTCAGGCACTGTCAATCCTCCCTTATCCTTTTAAGAATATCATTTGGCCACCATTTGTATAAACATCAATTCATAATATCTGAATGAGTATTCACTGTTAGTTTCCAGAAATAAACATTCAAATCAGAATTCTGGGAAGGTTTAATGTGTCTTAACCCTCATCTTCCTCATTAAAAAACAAGATGAAGTGAAATGAAGTTAAGTCACTCAGTTGTGTCCAACTGTTTGCGACCCCATGGACTATAGCCTACTGGGCTCCTCCGTCCATGGGATTTTCCAGGCAAGAGTACTGGAGAGGGTTGTCATTTCCTTCTCCAGGGGACCTTCCCGACCCAGGGCTCGAACCCCGGTCTCCCGCATTGTAGGTAGATGCTTTACCATCTGAGCCACAAGGGAAGCCTCTGAAAAACAAGATAATTGTCAGCAAATCTTTCTGTTTCCTGTGTATATTATTTTCTAAAACACCAAATGGAACACAACTAAGCCAATGCTTTCATGCTTTGCATTTCTTGACTCTCCCCCATTCAATATCAGAGATTGTGTTTGGTGCTTTTTTTCCTTACGTCCTCTCACTGCCTTAGCACATAATTCAGCTAGAGTACATCAGGTGCAGCTCATTTGAGCAGCTGAAACAATTAGTTCTTATATTTTCTGAGTAAATTTTTTTCCAGTGTGAAGATAATTTATCTTAAAGGAAAAGTTCCCTCAACTCTTGGATATTCATTAGTATCCTTCTTTCAGCTGGCTCCAAGCCTAAAATTTTCTATCATCTTAATGAAAATATAAATGTAATCATTCTTTTGCGTTTTTAAAAACATTTTCAGATACATCAGCTCATTCAGGGTATTAGTCTTCCTGACATTTCTTAAAATTTACATTTCTAAAAACTTGGTACCCATAATTCTTTAAAATGTCGAGCTTAAGGCAAATTTTATCTGCACTTTCCATCGCTTACTTTGATTCTGTTTATATTTTAAACAGTATCAAGAAATTCTTCATTTATTGTGCAGAATGGCTGGCCCCTAAAGATGGCCATGCATTAATCTCCCCACTTTTACATGAAAAATAACTCTGAAGACATAATTAAAGTTATAGACCTGAAGAAAAGGTGATGACCTTGGGTGATCCATGTGTACTCAGTGTGATCACATGAGCCCTTAGAAGCAGAGACTTTCTCCAGATGGAATCTGAAAGATTCAGCAGAAGTCAGAGGACTCAATCTGCTGATACTGAAAGAAGCCACATGAAAAGCAGAAGGACCGCAGGCAACCTCCAAACAAAGGCTAGCCGCTGGACGGCAGCTTGCAAGAAAACAGAATCCTTAGTCCTGTAACCTCAAGGCCGTGAATCTGGTTGACAACTTGAATAGCTGGGATTTGAAATTTTCCCCAGAGCCTCCAGATAAGACTCTAGCCTAAACCAGGATGCTAAATTTGGCCTCTCAATGCCTTGAGCAGAGAATCCAGTTTAATCACACTGTGCCCAGACTTCTAACCCACAAACCTGTAAGGTAATAATTGCTTTAAGCCATCAATTATGTAGTAATTTTGTGATAGCAATAGAAAACCAATACACTCACAGGTCTCTTCCTTTATAGAGCTCTAGCTCATGGAAGGAAGCCTATTTTCCCTGATTTTTATGGAGTTAGCCTCCACAATATCTATGTTATAGGTCAGGTTAGGCCCAGTCTTCCCTTCATGGCACAGTAACTTACAAAATAATATTGTTTCTTTTCCTCAAGACTTTCCATGTCTTCTGTTCCACCAGTTCTTTTGAAGGGATGGTCAAAACCGGAATAGCAATTTCTGTTCTTGCTCTCTTTGCCTTCTGAGAGATGAAGTCACCAGCAAAGCAAGTCAAGAACTTGTCAGATACTCTGATTTTAGCCAACTGAAACTTACAGCAGATGTCCAGAGAGTCCCTCAGTTTGCCTTGGCGCCCGTTCTGTAGTCTGTGTCAGGAATGCGTCATCCATTCCTTCCATCTGTTAGTCTGTCACCTTCAAATGTAAGGATTATAGAGAAGCAGCCTTGGCGTATTTGGCACTGAAATGATAATGATATTACTTCAGCTCATCTCTCCTTTTACCTTCTCACAAACACTCCCTAGTTTGAAGCCATGAAATCATGAAATCACAGAGACAGATTTTGCTAGCTCATTAATCTCACCTGCCTGGCTACCAGGCCTCAGTTCATCTTGAGTTCAATAGCATCACCCTCCTCCACAGGGCACAATTCTCAGTCAGACCCACAAAGAATACATTTTATCTAGCACCGAGCTTTACTCCTGCCTCACAAAGGTCCCAAGAAAGGAGCCATAATCAATGCCAAACCAAAATTTGGGCTGCCCTCACCCCATCAGAGCCATCTGCCTAAAATCACTTCTCCTTTGAAGTGTGTTTTAGGTTACAGTGACCAGCACTAACAAAGGCTGTTACAGATTTTACAAGGAAGCTACCTAGTATAGGCTTCTCTCAGGCTTTATAGCCTATTAACCGTGCTGCGATTCATGGGGTCGCAAAGAGTCGGACACGACTGAGCGACTGAACTGAACTGAACTGAATCATGTAACTACAAAGAATATATAGCTAAATTCTCTTCTCCAGTATAATCATGTCTCATAATTCCACTGTAGGTTTCTTTATAATAAGAGCCTAAAAAATAGAAATTATCCACTAAAAAGATCAGTATACCATGACTCCTGGAAAAATCTTTATTTATCTTCCAGCTGGTAAATTTCACCAGAATATTGACAAGGAGATCTGGTCAAAATTGCCTGTATTGAGGGAAATGGTAGGAAGTAAATGACAGACACACTTTTCTTCCAGTTTCCGATTATAGTCAAAGCCATTGCTCTCCTTTGATGATCAGAAATTTTCTTTCCTTCAGAAGAATTCTTTCTCAGGTGCCAGACATTCCTCTCCTAACCCCCCGCTCTGTTACAGTTTGCCTTCCAATGGCTTCCTGTTCACCGGTAATGCCTATGTAGCTGACACCCTCAGTACTGAATAAGCCAAGACTTGTTTGGTTTTAATTTTTCTCATTTTTATATATTTGACGCTATATTTTATTAGAGGCTCCTAACCCCATGAAGATGAATAGATGTAGAAATATATGTACTGCTGTTAGGAGGAGAATGTACTCACATCTGTCTATCAGTAACAGCCCTGATTCACTCTATAATCCAACACGTTAGCATATGTCTTCCTGATGTTGGTTACTACTGGCTCTCCTCTCCTAACTTGTAATTGTTTTTTTGTTTGTTTGTTTGGTTGGTTTTTTTGCTATCTCCAATTACTTATTTCCTTTGTGAATCCATTCCAACAATTTTCATGACATCACCAAGGTTAAACCTTACCATGTTACGCAATAATCTCATGTTTAGTTTTTTCATTAACCAGATACTAAACATTGGTATATGATAGACATCTGAGACCATACATTTTATTTCTTAGTAGCCTCTTCTAAAGAATTGTTTATGTTTATTTATATCCAGTATTTCTAATCTCTACAAAATACTTGTGTTCAATTTTGTTCATCTTAGAATTTGAATCTCTCCTCCCTTTTCAGTTCAGTGCATTTTTTGGACAAGTCATGTAGTCTTCAGGCAAAAAGCAAACTCTTGTGATTCCTGTGAGGTGGGCTAATTTCTTTGCCAAGGATTCTGACGTTATGATTCAGACTCTAAATGACCTTTTTCAGTACCATTTGTAATATCTGAATTCACTTAAAAACATCACTGTTCTTTGAAGGACTTCAAAGTTTCCTGTTCAAAATCACTTTGCACAGTTGCTTTAAGATTTTGGATAGCCCTTCTCTGGTAATATCATTCATCTCTTACACATTAGCAGGGACAGCTAGCATACAGAAGATTAGATTAAGAAGGGTAGGCTGTCTGTTACATCCCATTCTCAATGAGCGCATCTCCCAGTGGATCATGTTAGGACTGCAACCCTCAGTTGGGAGTTAATTCATCCATTCGTACTTTCCAGGAACTATATTATATTCTTGGAATCAATGCCACTCAGAATTTATTACACTGTTACATTGTTTTTCCCAGAAATCTAAATTTCCTATAATAGAACATGCTTATTGATTTTAGAGCTCCAGTAGAGCAGCTTGTTTTTCCACTCTCCTACTTACTTCACTTCTCTAAACTCTTTATCTGTGTGGCTTTGTTCTGATTTCCAAATATTTTCTCATCCTGTTTCACAAAGCATATTTTCTCTTGAGTGACTCCTTTGTTGCAATGTCTCATATGTATTAGTTAGAAAGTACAGAGTTTTCTCCTTCACTCCTGAGTCATCAGTCTCCATTCTCTGAATGCTTGACTTTTGTATTATTTCTTCTTTCTCTAGTCATTACTCAATTGTATGAGTCATGTTTGGCAAAATAAACACTTATCCTAGAATGAAAACTCCACAGACCCGAATCTTTTTTTTTTTTTTTTTTTTTTTACAAATGTGACCCTGAGCAGGTAAAAACTATTTTGAGCACCAATTTCTCTTAAAAATGGGAATAATAATATCTATACTTCAGAGTTGTGAAGTAAAATAACACATGTGATTTTTGAACTACAACACTCTAGAGAAAGCCTTGGTATTCATAGTTTGGTAATGATTCAACCATTCATTCATCCATTTTTGTATTCAAAATACATATATTAAACCTTGTAGAATGTCCTTTTCACTCAGGCCAAGTCCTTGATACTTCCATTTCTTAGAGATTTTTGCTCTCCGAAATAGAAACAGTTGGAAGATAGTGTTTTTTCTTATTTTACTTAACAACTATTTCAATAAAAATATATTTCCATAGGGCATGAAAATAAAAGGAGATATATTCCACACACTAAAATAAATTTGGAGTCAGAAAGTGCATTCCATCCCTAGGTACTTTGGGGTAGGATCTGAGGAGGTTGGTAAGACTCTGAAGAAATACCTGTGTTCTACACCTAAAAACAGGCACCCAGTGAGTACTCACCAAGGAGTGCTATAATGGTTAATTTTATGTGCCAACTTGACAGGCCTAAGGGATGCCCAGAGAGCTGGTAAAACACTTCCAGGCATTTCTGTGAGAGTGTTTCCAGGAGAGATTAGCATTCGATTCAGTAAACTGGGTAAGGAAGATCCACCCTCACCAATGTGTATGGCATTGTTCAATTCATTGGGAACCCTAATGGAAAAAAGGGCAAAGAAAGGGCAAATTTACTCTTCTTGAGCTAGAACATTCATCTTCTCCTGCCCTCAGATATCCAAGTTCCTGGCTCTTGGGCCTTAGCTAGGCTTGAATTATTTCACTAGCATTTTTGGTTCTCCAGCTTGCAGATGATATACTGTAGAAATTCTCAGCTTTTATTACCAGATGAGCCAATTCTTATAATAAGATCTCCTCACATTTATCTCTATGGACCCTGTTAGTTCTGCTTCTTTGAAGAATCCTGGCTAATACTGATTTTTGAGGGTAATTTTTAGGCATTCAGAGGAGCTCCTGTAGGCTGGACCAGTGAGCATCATACCTTAAACAACACTTGGGTGTAGAAAATATCTTGACCCTGCATTGGACTATGGCAACATTGCACACCCGGGAGAAAGGAAAGTCCTGACAATGAGTGAATTTATCTAAAACTCAGGAAGACAGATCTGGGCTAGACTCACATTTAGTTATTACGAAATAAAGAAATGTTCATTTTCTCATATATGAATTTTTGAGTGATTAATTTTACAATGAAAACAGAGCATGTGTCCTACAGCACTGGGCCTGCTTCTTTGGCTGCATAGACCCTCTGTAGACTGAAGTTAACAAGTGAAATAACACTGTCTGACTGCTTTGAGAATCAGTCCCACTGGATTCTATGATGAATTTCAGTATCAACTGCCAGTTTGATTAACATTTTGCTCCTAGTTTTCTTAAACCAATGTACTCCACAACCATAAAATAGAATACTATAGTGTTGTGAAAAAAATCCTTCTGAAAATTAAAGATGGAAAATGCTGATGATTAATTTTTAAATAGAGAAAAATAGAATCGAGAGCTAGAAAAACAGAATGATGCTAGATTTTTAGCAGAACTAATGGTGGTGGTGTGTATGTAAATATCAGAATATGTAAGGAAAGATAATGAGAGATGCCACTGCTGCTAAGTCGCTTCAGTCGTGTCCGACTCTGTGCGACCCCATAGATGGCAGCCCACCAGGCTCCCCCGTCCCTGGGATTCTCCAGGCAAGAACACTGGAGTGGGTTGCCATTGCCTTCTCCAAATGAGAGATGAGAAACTCACTAAAATTATGCAAAAATTATGCATTTCTATAACTATAAAGATTGTGTTTAAATTTTTACTTTTTTCTTTATATTTTCCATATTTTTAAACTTTCAGCTATAAGCATGTATCACTTTTTATAATCAGGCAAAAAAAAAGTGTTAGTTTTGCAGTTCCCTTCTGACACTTTCTTACGTTATCTCCCTCCAGTTGTCAAGAAACAATTGGTTGCCAAATACTAGGAAATTAACAGCAATTATCACCAGCTGCCTAGCTGCTCAGAGTAGTCACTGGACTGTAATCCACCCAGCATGAGATAGAAAACCTTGAAGGAATAAAGTGAATGATTAATCAAACTTGAAAAATTAACTTCCCAGGAGAGCATATATCAAGATCTTACTGACCACCGGACATTATTCTGAAAGTTGAGTTTTAATAATTTCAGCAGCATCAGCACTTCAAAGCAGGTTGCTAATGGTCCACTGGCAGAAGAGGAATTTCATATGTTTGAGATAGCTTCTAAAATTCTAGTTAACAGTGAAACATTTCATTGTCTTGGATGTGACAATAATATTTATTTATGTGATTTTCTTTATTTAATCAGCATTGGGTTCAAATGCACAAAGAGCATTACTGGATTGCATACTGACTTTACAAAGATAGAGAACTATTGTCCTTCTCTCTAAATTTCCTAAACTCCACGTAGGTAAACTACATGAGAGCATTTATTGTTGTTTATTGTTGTTCAGTTGCTAAGTTGTGTCAAACTCTTTGCAATCCCATGGACTGCAGCATGCCAGGCTTCCCTGTCCTTCACCATCTCCTGGAGTTTGCTCATACTCATGTCCATTGAGTCGGTGATACTATCTGACCATCTCATCCTCGGCCACCTCCTTCCTTTCCTACCCTCAATCTTTCCCAGGATCAGGGTTTTTTCCAATGAGCTGGCCCTTCATATCAGGTGGCCAAAGTATTAGAGCTTTAACTTTAGCCTCGGCCCTTCCAATGAATATTTAAGATTGTTTTCCATTAGGATTTACTGTTTTGATCTCCTTGCTGTCAAGGGCTCTCAAGAGTCTTCTGCAGCACCACAGTTTGAAAGCATCAATTTTTTGGCACTCAGCCTTCTTAATTGTCTAGCTCCCACATCCATACGTGACTACTGGAAAAACCATAGTTTTGACTATACTGATCTTTGTCAACAAATTACATCTCTGCTTTTTCATATGCTGTCTAGGTTTGTCTAGCTTTTCTTCCAAAGAGCAAGTGTCTTTTAATTTTGTGACTTCAGTCAAACATCTGCAGTGATTTTAGAACCCAAGAAAATAAAATCTGCCATGGTTTCCAATTTTTCCCCATCTATTTGCCGTGAAGTGATGGGACTGGATGCCGTTATCTTAGTTTTTTGAATTACAAGAACATAGATACTCATTTTCAGATTTTGAGGAGAGCTAGCAGTAGCGCTCTTCTTTTCTATTCAAATCCCAATCAAGTTAAAATATAGACAAATGTTAAGGCAGCTAGAAGATTGAAATTGGGGAGAGCACTTCCATTTGTGGCAAAGAAGGCATTCTTATTTTGACCCAGAAGCGGACAGACACCAACCTTGTTAGAGGTAACCCTAGTGCTAACCCTCTCACGGGGGACGAAGCTGCCTCTGCATAACTGTTGGTGGTGAGGAGCAGAGCAAAATGTGTACTCCCTCCGGGCAAAATTGTACTACACCAGTGTTTCTCAAAGCATTGATCCTGGACCAGTAGTAGCAGCATCACCGGGAAAAATGTCAAAAATGCAAAGTCACAGACCAACCTCAGACCTACTGAATCCAATCTCTGGAAAGGGGGCCCAGAAATTTTTTAAAGAGCATCTCTAAGGAATCCTAAAATCACCTGTATTAAAGAGATAAAGAAAGATTGAAAGAGAGAAGAAAACTAAAATAGACATGCATGCCATCTCTTTCTGAGCTCTCCAATAAAATAACTCTTCCTACATCTGTGGCAAGAAGGAAGTAAGGGAAAGTAGAAGAGAGGCTAGGAAGGTTACACTTTAGTAACTCCCTCCAGATAGAAGGGAATATCCAGAGTAGGGAAGAAGCATCCACCTACAAATCTTCTTTAGCTATTAATCCCCTTAACCCACTGAATTTAAACATTCAGTTTATGGTCAAATGGGAGTTTATCTGTCCTTTTGATGGAGATCACAGGAGAATCATGACAGTTTGTTTCCTCTTTCATAGGCCCACTTCTCCCTTTACCAAACTTTTACTTCTTGTAGTACCTTCCTGGAATCATTGGTGGACAGTGTACACTTCATTTCTCAGTTTCTGAAATGATTTAGAATACCGATTAAGTTGGTTGAGACAAAAATTAGAATTATGACTAATCCCTTCATAATGAAAAGTTTAGGGCTAATCTAACTATTATGAAATAGGGACATTTACAGACTGTTTTTGATGACAAGGAAGAAAAAGCTTTATTCTTAGCTCCAGAAAGTTTTAAAAATTTAACTCAGAAGATTTATCTAAAAGTCCATAGCCAAGCTTGCAAATCAAACTTGAAGAATCTACTTGGAAAATTCCAGCTAACGACCTACTTAGCCAAGCAGCTACTCTTTTCTATTTAATCAGAGAAATGATCTATGGTGCAAAATATTTTAGCAGTCCAATCATGCATGTGATAAGTAAAGTTATATAACTGTATAAAACTGCACAATGTCTAAACTGAAGGCATAGGATGATCATAAGTTGAACTTGATGATTTTCTCCTTGGGTACAACTAATTACAGTGGAGGACTGTTTCACTAGGAATTAACCACAAGGCTGTTTTGTACTTAAAGGACACCCTCACTTCTGTTTCCCATCTCAAATTAAATTCACTAGTATTATCCAACATAAACTATCTGAATTCCACAAATAAGATCAAATGTCAAATTAGAATATACTAGTAATAATAACAAGCAAGATTCCCAAATGTGAGATAATTTTTCTCTCGTTTTTATATTCCAAGGAAGAAATTAAGGAACAAAATTTAAAGACAACAAAAGCCAATGAATTAAAGCCTCAAATTGAGCCATCTTGTTCTTTTTTAAGTGAAAGGCCTAAAAAAATAAAATTCTTCCCAAACTTCTTATCATGCTGGGTCTTTGAGAGAGTCATTGATGTTCCTATTGAATTGGGGCTCACTCACAACCACCAAGGAGGTGATGTAATTCTTTTTGGACCTCAGAATACAAATCTGTCTCTCAGAACCTGTCTTTGAAGTCCCTAAAGAAACAGCCAAAGGAAATTCTGCAATATGCCAGATATCTGAGAGGCTGTCTCCTAAAAAACACTTCTACATAAAACATAAACTTACAGGAACTAAGAGAAACCTCTGTGTCACCACCCCTCTATGCAAAATAAAAGACAACAACCCATGAGCTGAAATCTGAATAGGTAGAGTTGCCCATATAATTGTTTAGATTGGAATGCTAAACTTTGGGTCTCTGGGAAGATGAAGGAGCTGTAATTGAGACACCTGCATTACATCTGAGATCTGGTTCCAGCAGAATTCCCTTTCATTGCAGGGAAATATCTTTAATTCTGGTACTTAGGATTCTCACCAATCAAAAGCAATTGGATACAAGCACATCACCAAAAATGACCAAAATCAGAAGGATTCAGCAGGACTAACAACAAATTTAGGCCTACAAAGATGAGTTTTGTTTGTTTTTTTTTTCCCCCAGATTTTTGTTTAATAAATATAACCAACCGTTCCAAAAGTTTGGGGCTTAAAAAAGATCTCTCTCTCTCTCTTTCCCTCTTTCTCTTTTTAAAACTTTTACATGTCAGAAATTTGAGAAAGTCTTAGCTAGGTGGTTCATCTCCGATCTATTGGGATCAGTTGAAATCACTGGGGGCTGGAGGAGCTACTTCCTACATGCCTTCTTTGTTGATATGTCTACCGCCTATTGCTCCTTGGTTTTCTCTCTCTCCAAGTGGTGTCTCATCTTTCAGACTCTAGCCACTCAGCTTGGCCTCAAGGATGGTAATTCCATATTAATCACATTTCTGTTATGTCTGTTGGCTTCCAAATAGGGTTGTCGTTTTCAGCAAAAACAAATAGAGGATACCCACTTAAATTTGAATTTCACGTAAACAATTTTGCTTTAGTATAAAGTATCCTAGATATTGCCTGAGACACACTTAAATTAAAAATTATTAATAATGTTAATCCTAAGAATTAGTTAAGTGAAAGACTTTTGAGCCATTTAAGGGCCTTTCTCAGAATTGAAACAGTGTCCTCTCCACCATGGAATACTGGTCAAAGCCATCACAGTGTTCATCCAGATTTGATTTCACTTCTTGTTGAGGCAGTAGCAAGATCACATTGCAGAAGGGACTGTGGGATGGACTATATTATGGCCATCTTTGGAAAATATAGTTTGTAAAAAAAAAATAAGCATTAATATGGGAGAAGGTTTTAAATATACAATGTTCTGATGCTGGCCTTGTAAAATGAGTTTGGAAATGTTCCCTCTTCTTCAATATTTTGGAAGAGTTTGAAAATCATATTAATTCTTTGAAAGTCTAATTACCAATGAAGCCATCTGATCCTAGACTTTTGTTTTGGAGTAAGTTTTTGATTATTAATTCAATCTCCTTACTCACCAGTCTGTTCAGATTTTTTACTTTATGATTCAGTCTTGGTGGAGTGTATGTATCTTGGAATTTATTAATTTCTTCTGAGTTATTCACTTTGTTGGTATATAATTATTCATAGTAGACTATTATGATTCTTTGTATTTCTGTAGCATCAGTTGTAATGTGTCATTTTTCATTTCTGACTCATGTTTGTCTTCTCCTTTTTCTTAGTCTAGCTGAGGGTTTGTCAGTTTTGTTTGTCTTTTCTGAAAAGTAACTTGATTTCATTTGTTTATTTTTTGTTTCTATTCTCAATTTTATTTATTTATGCTCTGACCTTTGGTACTTTTTCTTTCCGCTGACCATAGGCTTAGTTTGTTCTTTTTCTAATCTCTCAAAGTATTAGTTTACTGGAGATTTTTATTTTTGTTGCTTTATTACAATAAACTTCCATTTAGAACTATTTTTGTTGCATAAGTTTTGGTATGTTCTGTTTTCCTCTTTGTTTCAATATATCTTTTGATCTTTTTCTTTAACCCATTAGCTTTTTAGGAGTGTGCTGTTTAATTTATACAAAACTCAAAACTGGATCAAAACATCATTGTAAAAACTATGTTACAATATCACTGACAAAATTAAAGGAAGAAAGAATTAGAAAAAAAATAGAGCTTCTGAATAATACTGTAGATACAAAAATGTGGCAAAAGAGAAAAAACAAAGTTAAAACAAGCCCCACGTTATCAGCAATAACAATAAAATTAAATATATTGAATTTGCCAGAGATTCTCATATTTGAAAAGAAAACATTCTACTATACATGCTTTATAAGATGAAACTAAAACATAATAGACTGCAAAGTTTCATCTAAGATGCTAGAAAAAATTATACCAGGAAAATACTAATGAAAAGGGAGCTGGGGTGATGCTCTTCCTATCAGACCAATTTGACTTCAAGCCAGTTAACTTGGTTAGGGACAGCCTAAGCTGTGAAAACAAGTGATACTTCAAATACAGCTGCTCTATCATGTGACAGACAGTCCAGGAGCAAGAGATCAGTCAGTGCAGGGAAGGGAGCAGCAATGACAGCAAGGTCATTGAAAGACTCAGTCCTTCACTTCCTTGGTCCACCAGCACTGGGAGTGTTGTTCATCTGTTTTTTGTTTGTTTTTTTGTTTTGTTTTTTAGTGGGTAAAGCTTGGTCACCAACATGTCCATGTCTCAGCCAACAGAGAGACTGCAGTCATTTTCTTTCCAGTGTAGGTGATAAGTTGTTACACTTTTGCTCCCAATAATTAGTTACAAATTAGGTACATGAATACAGCTGGTTGCAAAGGAGGCTAGAAAAGGAACTCTTGCTAGGAGGCTATGTGGCATCTAATTCAATAGAACAGGAAGACATATGATTATAAAACTGAAAGCCCTTGTTAAAATAGCTTCAACATATGTAAGGCAAATATAAAGGATGAATCTGATGAACTGACTATTATAATGAAATATTTCAATACTCCTTTCTCAGTGATTGATGAGTCATGCAGAAAAAAGTTAATAATAGAGTAAGTTTGAAAAGCACAACTAACAGTCTGTATTAAATGAATACATGTAGAGCTCTGCACCTACAAATTAGAAGTACACTTTCTTTTCACACATATATGGTTTATTTACACAATCCATCACATACTAAACTATAAAAACTCTCTCAACAAATTTCAAAAATCACTATCTTGATTGTATATTTTGTGACTACACTGCTATTAAATTGGAAGTTAGTATCCAAAAGATATATTTGAAACACCAAAAATACACCATGCAAAACTACATGTCAAATAATTTATAATAAAACTTCCTAGGAGGATAGTTTATTTGGTGCCTAAACAAATCCATACAAGAGGGATTGAAAATGTGTGAGAATTAATGTCTTCTCACAAGAGATTTTAGATGCTATTACACTAGGCAATGGAGAAGGTGATGGCACCCCACTCCAGTGCTCTTGCCTGGAAATCCCATGGACGGAGGAGCCTGGTAGGCTGCAGTCCACGGGGTCGCTAAGAGTCGGACATGACTGAGCAACTTCAGTTTCACTTTTCACTTTCATGCATTGGAGAAGGAAATGGCAACCCACTCCAGTGTTCTTGCCTGGAGAATCCCAGGGACGGGGCAGCCTTGTGGGCTGCCGTCTATGGGATCACACAGAGTCGGACACGACTGATGCGACTTAGCAGCAGCAACACTAGGCAAAACCCACATTTTAATAATTACTAAGGCTCTTGAAGTATGGGGCTCAAGAAGGACATGGAACTTAAAATACATTTAGTGTAATGGATGAGGAAGACCCAACAGTTAAATTCGATGACCTCCTTTACAACTCTTAAATTTTGCAAAGAAGAGGTAGTAATCACTTGTATTGTTCCCAAATACTAAACCTACTTCCTGTAGGTGAATTATGAATCTCGTCATTGCCATAAGACTTGCCGTGCATCCAGTGAAAGAGTACATATATGTCACTTTGAGGCATTTGGCCACATCACTTCCTTTGTCCAACAGCATGTGAGCAAATGGGATATCCATTACGTCCACACAACTGCTTTAACAGCCACTGCTATTTGTTGCCGTTTTGCTTACTCTTTTCCCTCTGTTCTGAGAATAGCATGTCCCAAATAAGCAAAGACTCTTCAGCCTGAATCCTGGAATAAAAGAGAAATGTGCAACAGACCCACAGGTGCTCTAAAGTGACTATCAGCTAACACGTTTTTTAAAAAGTTTTTTTTTTTAAGTTTATGGTATAGTTTGCTATAGCAGCAGGCTAAGCCAGACACTGTGCCAGACACCTCACTCATCATGCATAAACAAACAGGAGCATTATGTTCCTAGGTATGATATGTTATGATGCCAAAACTCACAGTCTAATGTGAAAATTTCCCTTCTTGTGCTTAGACTCATGATCATGAATCCCAGGTTTCTAGTATAGGCTAACAAGGATCATGGACAGAGGAGCCTGCTGGGCTGCAGTCCATGGGGTTGTAGGAGTCAGACACGACTGAATGACTTCACTTTCACTTTTCACTTTCATGCATTGGAGAAGGAAATGGCAACCCACTCCAGTGTTCTTGCCTGGAGGATCCCAGGGACAGGGGAGCCTGGTGGGCTGCCGTCTATGGGATCACACAGAGTCGGACACGACTGGAGCGACTTAGCAGCAGCAGCAACAACAAGGATCTTAGTGAGACTAATCTGTGGGAGAGACGCTTTCCCTATTCTAATCCCTTCCTCTCAAACAACTGAAGTGCTAGGAGTCAGACACGACTGAATGACTTCACTTTCACTTTTCACTTTCATGCATTGGAGAAGGAAATGGCAACCCACTCCAGTGTTCTTGCCTGGAGGATCCCAGGGACAGGGGAGCCTGGTGGGCTGCCGTCTATGGGGTCACACAGAGTCGGACACGACTGGAGCGACTTAGCAGCAGCAGCAACAACAAGGATCTTAGTGAGACTAATCTGTGGGAGAGACGCTTTCCCTATTCTAATCCCTTCCTCTCAAACAACTGAAGCTTTCCTAATGGCTCTTGGTAATATCATTTTCTGGAAATAACTTCTGTTAAATGGGGAATGGTTACTTTTCGAAATTCAGTAGGCCTGGGAGCAGAGCTATATTTATGTGTGTTCTAAAAAATATTTGGATTTAAAAGAAGTGAGCCACATAGAGACTTGGAATTCAATTAATTAACTCCTGAGTTCTCCCAGGGTGCAGCTCTTGACAAAGTCCTAAATTACCCTAAACCCAGGAAATTCTTCCAAGCTGAGATGCAAAAGAGAAAGAAGAAGAAATCCTCAACTTTAATTTCTTTGAAATTTAAAAAACAGGAGCATGAATATTTGATATTAAACTTCAATCCCTTTATATTTGAATTTTTTTAGTTTTTACATGCAAGAGGATTGAATTTCTTTGAATGTCAACTTCTCCCTGATGAGTGATAAAATGAAGGGGTTCAGGTTGAAATTTGGGATATCTCCATGTTGACTTCATTATTTGAATACCTTAGTGTTGTCATTTGATGTTGTCATAAGCTCCTGATAGGTGACATTGGGACAATCTGGGGAGAGAAATACACATGGAAATGAATTGTCAGTATTTTACAACTCTGACCCAAATATTAATTTAATATTGAATTTTTCATCTAACTTCAAAGGCTTGTGGCAACAAAATTGTACTGCCCATCAGTGGTCTGAGAAAAATATCCAAGGAGCAATGGTTTATATGGAAGAAGTGGTCTCATGAGGGTAGAAGCAGGACTGTCTGGTAGGCCAGTGACTTCCCCCAAAGAGAAGAGCCACAGCACTGATAATCCATGGACTCATTAGATAAACCCAGTACACTGACAGAAAAAGAGCTGCTAGATGTTAGGGGAGTTCTTCCTTACACTCCTGATATTTATTTATATCTGGCAGGAGCTCCACTATTGTTGCCTATCGTCACTCATTCCACCTCCATGGTGATCCATGAGTTAATGAAAAGAAAATGGGCATGTCAGCCCAGTCATTTGCTGTTCTTTTTCTCTACAGAAAGAATGTGTTCCACTCTGCTGCCCCATTCTACAAGTTGTAACTAGGTGGGAATGAGTTCTAGTCCTAGTGATATAGGCAGTGCTGAGATAAGAAAATCTCAGTGGCTTCATGTACAAAGTTGGCTTGGGTCAGGAGCTCTGCAAAGCTCCTCACTTCGAATCAATGACTCAGAGATTGAGTTGGCTTGCATCTTACCATTGTACCATTTGAGCATATGAGTTTCTGGTAATGTTAATGTGAAGACAAAACCTTGCATGGCACATTTTAGATGCTTTAACCTGTAAGTGATATACCTGTAAGTGATGTATACACATCATAGCCCATTCTCTAGAACTCGTCACATTATTCAGTTTTACACAAGAGAGCCAGGGAATATTGAAAGCATATGGAGATTTGGTAAGTGGCTGATATATAATATTCTGCTGAACACTGCTTGTCCATAAGATATGACACATTTAGCTATATCAAGTTTATCAGTATTGAAGGTGATATTTCTTATCTTGTTTGTCTTGTTTAATGGCTTCAGAATTTGAGTAGTATAGAGATATGATTTCTATTGCCACCTCCAGTGGCCTCAGTATTGAGTACTGAACAATTAGTAAAGATAATACAAGATCTCAGAACAAAGAATAATGACTGTAGATCAGACAAATATTTGGAAAGTAGGTGTAACCTCAGATTTGAAAGATTAATGAGACTTAGAGTTTTAGAGCTTTAAACATTTTTATTATCTCTCTTCCCCTAAATAAAATCAGCAACAACAACAACAAAATTCTGAAACTGTATCTTCATAATGAAATAAAAACAAGAGAGATAGGGAAAAGTCAATGAGTTGATACAGAGATTCTGACAGTCTTGAAATGTTAAGTCCTGAAATGTAAGTTTCCTTGCTTCCCTGTAATACAAAACCATTATTTTTCTTGATGGCTTAACAAGGATGTGTTGAATATATGCCATATCCATGCAGATATAGACATATTCCATAAATAATGTGGCAGTGAAGAAGCCTTGAATAAGATCCTATATGCCATTATTTGCTAGCAACATTTTAAGATACTCAAATCTGATCCATTGCAAGGCTTCTTCTTCTGAGTCCTTTTTCTTGTAAGAGGACAAATAAAACTGAACTTTGTCAGTTTCTTTGAATGTTATGTTCTGCATTCACTGTCATAGCACTCATTCCAGTAGATTTTCTACAGAACTTTGTAAATGCCAAGGTACCTTCTTTGAGAATTGTTATCAGGTATAGATTCTCATCTAAACAAGAAGCTGTCATTTATTGAAATTCCATTAATGACATTAAACTTCAATATATATATATTATATGAGAGCAAATTCCTTGAAAAAATGTTTACATGTAATGATTTTCTTCATAATAAAAAGAAATAAGTTCAAGAAGGAAAATAAATTGTTGTATAAGCAGGCAATGTTTAGGGTGATTTTTGTCCTAGAAGTAATTTGTATTAAGGTTAAATATATACAATATGTGCTACTATTTCATAGGACTGGTTCAATATTACATAAGAAAAACCAGTTACCTCAGGTCTCAATGCTGTGTCTACCCTGCATTATTCCCCACTCCAATCTTTTTTTTTTTTTATCCCCACTCCAATCTTTTGAATCTATATTAAAATTATTATTATATTCATTTCTTCAGTATGTATTGGTCAAATCGCAAGTGACAGAAACCCAATTTAAACTAGCATAAATAAAAGAAGAGAAAAAAGAAAAGAAAAAGGAAGTCAGGAGACTGGGAGGAAAGAAAGGAGGGATTACAAGAGGTTAGAAAATAATGGCTCACTGACTGAATGGTCTAGGAGTCAATTAAATTCCCTTCTGGCATAAATGGACTTAGATGTGCAAAATGTCAAATATCTCACTCTCTTTCTCTCTCCTCCTCTTGCCAGACTCTCTCTCTCCTTGCTCTCTTTAGAAGACAGATACTAGTGGTACAATACCTAAGCTTGAGTCTTGGTTTAAGAAAAATAACGTCCAAAAAAAAAAAAAAAGTCCACAGGAGACACTCTGATTGGTCCATTTTAGGTCATACATTCAAACAAACTCATTAGTGCAGTAAGAAAGATGGAATACTCTGAGTGTCCAGGGTCAGCATCACAGACACACCTCTGTTAACAGATTTAAGAGAACTGAATAAAGAAATATGGTCAATAAGCTAAAAACAATTTATAACACTATGGATTTATTTTGTGTCAGGCACATTTCTCCCAACTCTTTCTTTGGTAAACTACCTATCTCCATATCACTTAGTTCCCCTGGGTTTTCTCCTGTTCCCTCATCTGAAACATATTTCTTCTTCATTTTGTCTAAATCACCTCATACCAGTCAGACTGGCCATCTTCAAAAAGTCTACAAATGATAAATGCTGGAAAGAGTGTGGAGAAAAAGGAACCCTCCAAAGCTGTTTGTGGGAATGCAAATTGGTGCAGCCATTCTGGAGAACAAGATGGAGGCTCTTTTAAAAGCTAAAAACAGGACTATCATATGACCCAGCCATCCACTCCTGGGCCTATATCCAGAGAACATTACCATTTGAAAATATACATGCACCCCTGCATTCATAGCAACACTAGTTATAATAACCAAGTCGTGGAAGCAACCTACTTAAGGGTCCATTGATAGACGAATGAATAAAGAAGATATACTAAATATATACAATGAACTATTACTCAGGCATAAAAAAATGAAATAATGTCATTTGCAGCAATGTGGATGGACCTAGAGATTATCATACTAAATGAAGTCAGTCAAACAGAAGGAAGACAAATATCATATGGTATATGTGGAACCTAAAAAAAATGATAGAAATGAATTTATTTACAAAGTAGAAATAGACTCACAGACACAGAAAACAAACTTATGATTATCAAAGGGGAAGTGGGGGAGAAGGATAAATTAGGAATTTATGGTTTAAATATACAAACTGCTATATATAAACTAAATAAGCAACAAGGATCTACTATATAGTGTGGGGAGCTATTCTCTCTCTCTCTCTCTCTCTCTCTCTCTCTCTCTATATATATATATATATATATATGAAACTAACACATTGTGAATCAACTGTATTTCAATGAAAATTTAAAAATAAAAATAAAACCCTTTAGACCTTAGACCTTCAACTGTTGTCACCTATATTTATTTTCCCTGATGTATGGCTTAATTTACTTTGTACTTTCCCAATGGGAAGAGATATTTTATGTTAACCCCCTGATTTTAAACATAAAAAAAGGACTGATGCACGGGGATGGTCCAGAGAGAGGGTGTGGGGCGGGAGGGGGGAGGTGGGGGTCGGGATTGGGAGTTCATGCACACTCGTGGCTGATTCATGTCGATGTGTAGCAAAGCGAATACAGTATTGTAAAGCAAAACAAACTAAAAAATAAAAATTAATTAAAAAAAATAAAATTAAAAAATATATAAATCTCCTATACCTACAGTTATAACCCCTCTTTATCCCCAATATTTTTTTTCTTCAATCTGCCAGAAGTTGTTTTTCAAAGAACTGTCTTCTGGCTTTTAAAAAATTTATTTAAAATATCTACCTATCTTGAGCTATAATTGATATGTAGTACTATATAAGTTTAAGATATACAACATAACAATTTAACTTACATGTACCATGAAATAATTATCGCATGTAGACACAGCATTAAAAAAATAGAAAACTATTTCCTTTGTGATGAGAACTCTTAGAATTTCTTTCTTAATAGCTTTCATTTATAATGTGCGGCATTATTAATTATTTTTACCATGTTGCACATTACATCCCTATTACTCGCTAATAACTGGAAGTTTCTACCTTTTGACACACTTTGTCTAATTCCCCCTTTTGTCTAATTCCTCCCCCCTCACCCTCCACCTCAGGTAGCACAAATCTCATCTCTCTTCATTAAAATTTGTTTTTAATTAAAGGATAATTGATTTACAAAAAAAAAATAAATAAATAAACATAAAAAAACACATGGAGAAAAAAATCCAGGCCCCAAAGAGTAAAAAATTTATAAAATTTTTTCAGAAAAGAAATTGATTTTATGATTCATTCACTGTGGGATTAACAGCATCATAAGTGAAATCACTCAGTCGTGTCCGACTCTTTGCGACCTCCATGGACTGTAGACAACCAGGCTCCTCTGTCCTCTGGTATCCTTTGGATTCCCATATCATATGTGAAACAGAGGGTGTTAGGACAGTTTTGAAAACATTTTGGAAAAAAAAAAAACCTATTTCATCTGATCTCAGAAACACTTGCTGGGTAACCGTTCATCCTCCATCATCATCTCTTTATTTTCTTCTTCCTTGATATTCATCTGGAAGAGAATGACCATCTATCTTTGAGATTATATTTGAAACTGGAATATATGACCATGTGGTTTTTTATAGGCTCCTCTGTCCTCTGGTATCCTTTGGATTCCCATATCATATGTGAAACAGAGGGTGTTAGGACAGTTTTGAAAACATTTTGGAAAAAAAAAAAAAACCTATTTCATCTGATCTCAGAAACACTTGCTGGGTAACCGTTCATCCTCCATCATCATCTCTTTATTTTCTTCTTCCTTATATTCATCTGGAAGAGAATGACCATCTATCTTTGAGATTATATTTGAAACTGGAATATATGACCATGTGGTTTTTTAATGGAAAAATTAATAACATACAAAACAGCAGTTATTCACCAATGTATTGTTATTTATAGCAATCTGCTCCCTTGGTGGAAAAAGTGGAGGGTAAAGAAAACAAATAAGAAGAGAAAATCTTTAAATAATAAGTCAGTCATCTATTCTTGTATAAACATTATATGCATTCCAGTAGTATCTTCTGTGGCTTTCTTTAAAAATCACAATCACTGTAGGTAAATAGATGCAAAAATCTCATTTTTGTTGTAGAAAGAATTATATTCTATAAGAAAAACTTGTGTATTATTTTTTCCTGACCTGGGGGTTGAACCCAGGTCTCCTGCATTGCAGTCAGATTCTTTACTGCCTGAGCCATCAGGGAAATCCATTATTTTATACATTAAACACAAATATAGACAATGCTATGTGAAAATGTATATTATGTATTTATTTCTATAAGGCATAGTTATATGTTTTGTATGGATATATTCATGTTTTATACATGTGACTCCTTCAATAAAGTAAATATTGATACATATTTTATAAATATGTTGTTATGCACTGAACTGTGAAAGTGTTATTCACTCAGTTATGTCTGACTGTGACCTCATGAACTACTGTTTGTGAACTCATGAACTATAGCCCATCAGGCTCCTCTGTCCATGGAATTCTCCAGGCAAAAATATTGGAGTGGATAGCAATTCTCTCACAACACTTACTGTTTTACTTGGGTTTCTCTTACCTTGGGTGTGGGGTATCTCTTCACGGCTGCTCCAGCAAAGCACAGCCGCTGCTCCTTACCTTGGACGAGGCGTATCTCCTCACCGCCACCCCTACTGACCTTGAACATGGAGTGGCTGCTCTCGGCCCTCCTGCACCTGCGCAGCCACTCCTCCTTGGAAGTGGGGTAGCTCCTCCTGGCCACTGCCCCTGGCCAAGGTAAGAAAACCCAAGTAAGACAGTAGGTGGTGAGAGGGCATCAGAGGGCAGACACACTGAAACCATAATCACAGAAAACTAGTAAATCTGATCACACGGACCACAGCCTGGTCTAACTCAATGAAACTAAGCCAACCCTGTGGGGCCAACCAACATGGGAAGGTCGTGGTGGAGAGGTCTGACAGAATGTGGTCCCCTGGAGAAGGGAATGGCAAATCACTTAAGTATTCTTGCCTTGAGAACCACATGAACAGTATGAAAAGGAAAAATGATAGGATACTGAAAGAGGAACTCCCCAGGTCAGTAGGTGCCCAACATGCTACTGGAGATCAGTGGAGATATAACTCCAGAAAGAATGAAGGGATGGAGCCAAAGCAAAAACAATACCTAGTTGTGGATGTGGCTGGTGATAGAATCAAGGTCTGACGCTGCAAAGAGCAACATTGCGTAGGAACCTGGAATGTCAGGTCCATGAATCAAGGCAAATTGGAAGTGGTCAAACAGGAGATGGCAAGAGTGAATGTCGACATTCTAGGAATCAGCAAACTAAAGTGGACTGGAATGGGTGAATTTAACTCAGATGACCATTATATATACTACTATGGGCAGGAATCCCTTAGAAGAAATGGATTAGCCATCATGGTCAACAAAAGAGTCTGAAATGCAATACTTGGATGCAGTCTCAAAAATGACAGAATGATCTCTGTTCGACTTCAAGGCAAACCAATCAACATCACAGTAATCCAAGTCTATGCCCCAATCAGTAATGCTGAAGAAGCTGAAGTTGAATGGTTCTATGAAGACCTATAAGACATTTTAGAACTAACACCCAAAAAAGATGTCCTTTTCACTATAGGGGACTGGAATGCAAAAGTAGGAAGTCAACAAACACTTGGAGTAACAGGCAAATTTGGGCTTGGAATATGGAATGAAGCAGGGCAACAGCAAATAGAGTTTTGCCAAAGAGAACACACTGGTCATAGCAAACACCCTCTTCCAACAACACAAGAGAAGACTCTACACATGGACATCACCAGATGGTCAACACCGAAATCAGATTGATTATATTCTTTGCAGCCAAAGATGGAGAAGCTCTATACAGTCAACAAAAACAAGACCAGGAGCTGACTGTGGCTCAGATCATGAACTCCTTATTGCCAAATTCAGACTCAAAATGAAGAAAGTAGGGAAAACCACTAGACCATTCAGGTATGACCTAAATCAAATCCCTTATGATTATAGAGTGGAAGTGACAAACAGATTTAAGGGACTAGATCTGATAGATAGAGTGCCTGATGAACTATGGAATGAGGTTCATGACATTGTACAGGAGTCAGGGATCAAGACCATCCCCATGGCAAAGAAATGCAAAAAAGCAAAATGGCTGTCTGGGGAGGCCTTACAAATAGCTGTGAAAAGAAGAGAAGCGAAAAGCAAAGGAGAAAATCAATAATCTCAGATATGCAGATGACACCACCTTTATGGCAGAAAATGAAGAGGAACTAACAAGCCTCTTGATGAAAGTAAAAGAGGAGAGTGAAAAAGTTGGCTTAAAGCTCAACATTCAGAAAATGAAGATCATGGCATCTGGTCCCATCATTTCATGGGAAATAGATGGGGAAACAGTGGAAACAGTGTNTTATGGCAGAAAATGAAGAGGAACTAACAAGCCTCTTGATGAAAGTAAAAGAGGAGAGTGAAAAAGTTGGCTTAAAGCTCAACATTCAGAAAACGAAGATCATGGCATCTGGTCCCATCATTTCATGGGAAATAGATGGGGAAACAGTGGAAACAGTGTCAGACTTTATTTTTCTGGGCTCCAAAATCACTGCAGATGGTGATTGCAGCCATGAAATTAAAAGACACTTACTCCTTGGAAGGAAAGTTATGAGCAACCTAGATAGTATACTGAAAAGCAGAGACATTACTTTGCCACAAAGGTCTGTCTGTCTAGTCAAGGCTATGGTTTTTCCAGTGGTCATGTATGGTTGTGACAGTGGGACTGTAAAGACAGCTGAGCGCCGAATAATTGATGCTTTTGAACTGTGGTGCTGGAGAAGACTCTTGAGAGTCCCTTGAACTGCAAGGAGATCCAACCAGTCCATCCTAAAGGAGATCAGTCCTGGGTGTTCTTTGGAAGGAATGATGCTAAAGCTGAAACTCCAATACTTTGGCCCCCTCATGTGAAGAGTTGACTCATTGGAAAAGACTCTGATGCTGGGAGGGATTGGGGCAGGAGGAGAAGGGGACAAAAGGGCATGAGATGGCTCGATGTCATCACTGACTCGATGGGCGTGAGTTTGAGTGAACTCTGGGAGTTGGTAATGGACAGGGAGGTCTGGCGTGCTGCGATTCATGGGGTTGCAAAGAGTAGGACATGACTGAGTGACTGAAATGAACTGAACTGAGCCATTCTCTTCTCCAGGAGATCTTCCCAACCCAGGGATCAAACCCAGGTCTCCTTTATTGCAGGTAGATTCTTTACTGTCTGAACTACCAGGAAAGCCTAAATTATATCTCCCCCCGCCCCAAATCACATGTTGTAGCCCTAACTCCCAATATAACTGATCTGGAAGCAGGGTGGTTAAGATGGAATTAAGTTTAAATGAAGATGCTATGGTGGGTCCTGGATCAGATAGGACAGTGGTTTTGAAAGAAGAGAAAGAGTTCTTTTGGTCTCTAGCATGTTAGGACACAGTGAGGAGATAGCTATCTGTAAACCAAAAAAATGTGTTCTCACTAAACCCCAAATCAGTTTCACTTGATATTGGACTTCTTTATCTTCTAGAACTTTGAGAAATAAATTTCTCTTCTTCAAACCACCCAATCTGTAGTATTTTGTTATGGAGGCTCAACAGACTGAAATATATATATATATATATATACATATATATGTACATATACATTTGGAGAGGACATGGCAACCTACTCCAGTGTTCTTGCCTGGAGAATCCCATGGACAGAGGAGCCTGGCAGGCTATAGTCCATGGGGTCCCAAAGAGTCAGACACAACTGAAGCGACATAATGCGCACATACATATATAATGCTAGTAAGAGTGGTCAGCATTTATTTAGTGCTTACCAAATGCCCCGAGTGCTATTTTAGGCTGGTTACATACATAATTTCATTTAGTTTCCATCACAATTTTGTGTTATGCATTATTATATCAGTGTCATGTATTAATCAATTGTTCACAGTCATACAGCTGACACCCAGCAGGGCCAGAATTTGAATTTGCACAAGACAAATAAATTAAAGATAAACTTAGCAATAGCAAAACTGAACAACAACAAAAAGAGAAAGCAGAAAAATGGTTGTAAATAAATTATTCACCATAAAACATACTTTTCAAAATCTCTGAAAGAAATTCATTGTAGAAATTGACACATAGAGAAAAAATATTTGGTATATTTTTAAAATCAGCCAAGTAATCCTATAAGTTATAAACTAGTGGTTCGGTTCAGTTCAGTTCAGTTGCTCAGTTGTGTCCGACTCTTTGCGACCCCATAAATTGCAGCACTCTCGGAGTTCACTCAGACTCATGTCCATTGAGTCAGTGATGCCATCCAGCCATCTCATCCTCTGTCGTCCCCTTCTCCTCCTGCCCCCAATCCCTCCCAGGATCAGAGTCTTTTCCAATGAGTCAACTCTTCCCATGAGGTGGCCAAAGTATTGGAGTTTCAGCTTCAGCATCATTCCTTCCAAAGAAATCCCAGGGCCGATCTCCTTCAGAATGGACTGGTTGGATCTCCTTGCAGTCCAAGGGACTCTCAAGAGTCTTCTCCAACACCACAGTTAAGGATAGAATTTAAACGTCTCTTTTGAAATCTATTTTATTGGGAAATGGACGGGGAAACAGTGGAAAGAGTGTCAGACTTGATTTTTCTGGGCTCCAAAATCACTGCAGATGGTGACTGTAGCCATGTAATTAAAAGATGCTTACTCCTTGGAAGAAAAGTTATGACCAACCTAGATAGCATATTCAAAAGCAGAGATATTACTTTGCCGACTAAGGTCCGTCTAGTCAAGGCTATGGTTTTTCCAGTAGTCATGTATGGATGTGAGAGTTGGACTCTAAAGAAGGCTGAGCGCTGAAGAATTGATGTTTTTGAACTGTGGTGTTGGAGAAGACTCT
>SJXQ01000051.1:20955-150626 GCA_006408695.1 Aepyceros melampus | reverse complement strand
CATCCCACCCTCTCCCTCTCCCACAGAGTCCAAAAGGCCATTCTATACAACTGTGTCTCCAAAAAAAGTCTGACACTGTTTCCACTGTTTCTTCATCTATTTCACATGGAGTGATGCATTACTATACTGTATTGGTGTTTTTCTTTCTGGCTTACTTCACTTGGTATAATAGGTTTCAGTTTCAACCACCTCATTAAAACTGATTCAAATGTATTCTTTTTAATGGCTGAGTAATACTCCATTGTGTATATGTACCACCGCTTTCTTATCCATTCATCTGCTGATGGACATCTAGGTTGCTTCCATGTCCTGGCTATTACAAACAGTGCCGCGATGAACATTGGGGTACACGTGTCTCTTTCAATTCTGGTTTCCTCGGTGTGTATGCCCAGCAGTGGGATCGCTGGATCATAAGGCAGTTCTATTTGCAATTTTTTAAGGAATCTCCACACTGTTCTCCATAGTGGCTGTACTAATTTGCATTCCCACCAACAGTGTAAGAGGGTTCCCTTTTCTCCACACCCTCTCCAGCATTTATTGCTTGTTGACTTTTGGATCGCAGCCATTCTGACTGGTGTGAAATGGTACCTCATTGTGGTTTTGATTTGCATTTCTCTGATAATGAGTGATGTTGAGCATCTTTTCATGTGTTTGTTAGCCATTCGTATGTCTTCTTTGGAGAAGTGTCTAAGGAAATGTCTGGCCCATTTTTTGAATGAGTCATTTACTTTTCTGGAATTGAGTTGCAGGAGTTGCTTGTATATTTTTGAGATTAATTCTTTATCAGTTGCTTCATTTGCTATTATTTTCTCCTATTCCGAAGGCTGTCTTTTCACCTTGCTTATAGTTTCCTATGTTGTGCAAAAGCTTTAAAGTTTAATTAGTTCCCATTTTTTAATTTTTGCTTTTATTCCATTACTCTAGGAGGTGGATCATAAGAGGATCCTGCTGTGATTTACACTGGAGAGTGTTTTGCCTATGTTCTCCTCTAGGAGTTTCATAGTCTCTGGTCTTACATTTAGATCTTTAATCCATTTTGAGTTTATTTTTGTGTATGGTGTTAGAAAGTGTTTAGTTTCATTCTTTTACAAGTGGTTGTCCAGTTTTCCCAGCACCACTTGTTAAAAAGATTGTCTTTAATCCACTGTATATTCTTGCCTCCTTTGTCGAAGATAAGCTGTCCATAGGTGTGTGGATTTATCTCTGGGCTTTCTATTTTGTTCCATTGATCTATATTTCTGTCTTTGTGCCAGTACCATACTGTCTTGATGACTGTGGCTTTGTAGTAAAGCCTGAAGTCAGGCAGGTTGATTCCTCCAGTTCGAAGATAAGATGTACATAGGTGTGTGGATTTATCTCTGGGCTTTCTATTTTGTTCCATTGATCTATATTTCTGTCTTTGTGCCAGTACCATACTGTCTTGATGACTGCAGCTTTGTAGTAGAGCCTGAAGTCAGGCAGGTTGATTCCTCCAGTTCCATTCTTCTTCCTCAAGATTGCTTTGGCTATTTGAGGTTTTTAGTATTTCCATACAAATCATGAAGTTATTTGTTCTAGTTCTGTGAAAAATATCATTGGTAGCTTGAATCTATAGATTGCTTTGGGTAATATACTCATTTTCACTATGTTGATTCTTCTGATCCATGAACATGGTATATTTCTCCATCTATTTGTGTCCTCTTTGATTTCCTTCATCAGTGTTTTATAGTTTTCTATATATAGGTCTTTTGTTTCTGTAGGTAGATATGTTCCTAAGTATTTTATTCTTTTCATTTCAAAGGTGAATGGAATTGTTTCCTTAATTTCTCTTTCTGTTTTCTCATTCTTAGTGTATAGGAATGCAAGGGATTTCTCTGTGTTAATTTAATATCCTGCAACTTTACTATATTAATTGATTAGCTCTAGTAATTTTCTGGTGGAGTCTTTAGGGTTTTCTATGTAGAGGATCATGTCATCTGCAAACAGTGAGAGTTTTACTTCTTCTTTTCCAATATCTGTAGGTAGATATGTTCCTAAGTATTTTATTCTTTTCATTTCAAAGGTGAATGGAATTGTTTCCTTAATTTCTCTTTCTGTTTTCTCATTCTTAGTGTATAGGAATGCAAGGGATTTCTCTGTGTTAATTTAATATCCTGCAACTTTACTATATTAATTGATTAGCTCTAGTAATTTTCTGGTGGAGTCTTTAGGGTTTTCTATGTAGAGGATCATGTCATCTGCAAACAGTGATTGTTTCACTTCTTTCCCAATCTGGATTCCTTTTATTTCTTTTTCTGCTCTGATTGCTGTGGCCAAAACTTCCAAAACTATGTTGAATAGTAGTGGTGAGAGTGGGCACCCTTGTCTTGTTTACATTTTTGGACTAAAGAAATAAAAATCAGAAGAGGCATGGTTGGAAAAATATCAGGATAGCTGAGTACTGTAGAAACCAGGAGGAAAATATTTTAAGGATTAAGGTGGGTTTCAAGAGTGCCAAAAGGTGCAAAGAGGGCAAGAAGTACCAAGACTGAGGGAAAAAATGAAGAATCATCTTTGACTGTTGAGTGACTATTGAATGACTTAGGGTAGAAAACAGATTTTCAGATATGTTTCATTTGGAGAACAGAACCATCCTTGGAGAAATACTCAAATGACTCTCTAAGATTTCAGTTACCAAGGAACTGGACATGGAACAACAGACTGGTTCCAAATAGGAAAAGGAGTACATCAAGGCTGTATACTGTCACCCTGCTTATTTACCTTATATGCAGAGTACATCATGAGAAATGCTGGGCTGGAAGAAGCACAAGCTGGAATCAAGATTGCCGGGAGAAATATCAATAACCTCAGATACGCAGATAAAACCACCCTTATGGCAGAAAGTGAAAGCGAAAGCGAAGTCGCTCAGTCGTGTCCAACTCTTAGCGACCCCATGGACTGCAGCCTACCAGGCTCCTCCATCCATTCCAGGCAAGAGTATTGGAGTGGGTTGCCATTGCCTTCTCCTACAGCCAGGGACTAGATCCCCTTTTAATTTTCTTCCAGTCCATGGCAGAAAGTGAAGAGAAACTAAAAAGCCTCTTGATGAAAGTGAAAGTGGAGAGTGAAAAAGTTGGCTTAAAGCGCAACATTCAGAAAACAAAGATCATGGCATCCGGTCCCATCACTTCATGGGAAATAAATGGGGAAACAGTGGAACACTGTCAGACTTTATTTTTCTGGGCTCCAAAATCACTGCAGATGGTGACTGCAGCCATGAAATTAAAAGATGCTTACTCCTTGGAAGGAAAGTTATGACCAACCTAGATAGCATATTGAAAAGCAGAGACATTACTTTGCCAACAAAGGTCCATCTAGTCAAGGCTATGGTTTTTCCAGTGGTCATGTATGGATGTGAGAGTTGGACTGTGAAGAAAGCTGAGCACCGAAGAATTGATGCTTTTGAAGTGTGGTGTTGGAAAAGACTCTTGAGAGTCCCTTGGACTTCAAGGAGATCCAACCAGTCCATTCTAAAGGAGATCAGCTCTGGGTGTTCTTTGGAAGGAATGATGCTGAAACTCCAGTACTTCGGCCATGTCATGCGAATAGTTGACACATTGGAAAAGACTCTGATGCTGGGAGGGATCGGAGGCAGGAGGAGAAGGGGCTGACAGAGGATGAGATGGCTGGATGGCATCACCGACTCAATGGACGTGAGTTTGAGTGAACTCCAGGAGTTGGTGATGGACAGGGAGGGCTGGTGTGCTGCAATTCATGGGGTTGCAAAGAGTCAGACATGACTGAGTGACTGAACTGAACTGAACTGAGGAATCCCTGACATTAGGGTATGTCTGTACAAAGACACACTATAAATAATGGATCCAAGGTCATTACTTTACCACACATCAGAGCCACTTCACCAATGGAAGCAACTCACAAGTTCATTGAACAACTTCATTTTAGGTAGTCCAATGTGTGAATAAACACACCACTTACTCCTGACAATACACAAAGATAATTGGTGATCACAAACATTAATTTTGTCTAATTGTGCTAAGGTTCTCTAAAAGCAGTTTGTGAAACTGACACCTAGTCACATCAGTTCTATCATGTCCAGGGCATGCAGTTTTGGGTTTTTTCTTATTTTTTTTCCCTTCTACATTTTTAAAATTGAAGTATAATTGATTTACAATGTTTTGTCAGTTTCTCCTGTACAGAAAATTGATTTAGTTATATATATTATAAAACTTTAATATATACAAAAGATATATCTGTGTATGTGTGTGTGTATACATTCTTCTTTATATTTGTTTCTGTTATGGTTTACCATAGGATATTGAATAGAGTTCCCTGAGCTATATAGTAGGGCTCTGTTGTTTATACATCCTACATATAATAGTTTGCATCTGCTAGTGCCAAACCCCCAATTCTTCCCTCTCCCACCATTCCTTTGGGAACCACAAATCTGTTCTGTAAATTTGTGAGTCTGTTTTTGTTTCATCAGCTCAGTCCAATACAGGCTGTTATTCCATGTCTAGTTCTAACTGTTGTTTCCTAACCTGCATACAGATTTCTCAAGAGGCAGGCCAGGTAGTCTGATATTCCCATCTCTTTCAGAATTTTCCACAGTTTATTGTGATCCACATAGTCAAAGGGTTTGGCATAGTCAATAAAGCAGAAGTAGATGTTTTTCTGGAACTCTCTTGCTTTCTCGATGATCCAGCAGATGTTGGCAATTTGATCTCTGGTTCCTCTGCCTTTTATAAATCCAGCTTGAACATCTGGAAGTTCACAGTTCACGTATTGCTGAAGCCTGACTTGGAGAATTTTGAGCATTACTTTACTAGAGTGTGAGGTGAGTGTAACTGTGAAGTAGTTTGAGCATTCTTTGGCATTGCCTTTCTTTGGGATTGGAATGAAAACTGACTTTTCCCAGTCCTGTGGCCCCTGCTGAGTTTTCCAAATTTGCTGGCATATTGAGTGCAGCACTTTCACAGTTAGTGCCAATTTCAGGTATCAACACAGTGTCTGATAAGGATTCTCTGGTACTGATGGTGAAGCCGAAACTCCAATGCATTGGCCACCTGATGCAAAGAACCGAATCATTGGAAAAGACCCTGATGCTGAGAATTATTGAAGGCAGGAGGAGAAGGGGATAACAGAGGATGAGATTGTTGGATGGCATCATTGACTCGAAGGACATGAGTTTGAGCAAGCTCCACGAGTTGGTGATGGACAGGGAAGTCTGGCGTGCCACAGTCCTGGGGTCACAAAGAGTTAGACCTAACTGAGCAACTCAACTGAACTGCACATTGCTAAACCTTTATTTCTTATGAGAAACAAGAATATCACTGAATCATTTTCAAAAAGCTCCCCAAGAGGTCATTTTTTGGTTACCTGTTTGGATGCAGAGTTAGTCACAAAGTCTGAGTCACTGAATTGTTTTTAATCCCTCATGCTAACTCATTTATTTTGATGATTTTGTGGATTAGACCACTATTTCTTCATCAGGCATTTGAAATTCATTTTTGTTTTAAGTAAAGATGCCTAATAGTGGCAATATGTGGAAATGTGCTCTATTTAGATAAACAACAAAAATGACTTAGCAAACTATGTCCAGAACCAACTAATATTTGTTAAATCCTTCAAATATTTGTTCATTATAATGTACTGAGTTGGAAAATGAAATCGCTAACTGAATCACTAACATAAAGCTATTACTTTCTGTATTTGTTCACTCATGGATAATAGATACTTTGGACCATCAGTATAAAATATATAAGAATGCAGGATATATGAGAATGGAATCTTCCAGGGTAATGTAGTCTACACTGTTGGGTTTTTTGCTTGTTTATTTTTTGTTGTGGTATATGCTACTATTTTGTTTATACACTATCATATTGTAAATAAAATCTTCAGTGACGTTAGCAAGCAGCAAGGGTGGAAACTGAGAGATAGTGACCTGATTTGAACTTGAAAAATTTAGAGTCTGGGGAAATCAGTAATGATGTTTACCACTCATTAACCATAGCACCTAAAGGAACCCCCCCACTAACATTTAGGCATGGTAAGGTTGTCAGATTTAGCAAGTAAAATTACAGGAGGCCCTATTAAATTTGAATTTCAGATAAGCAATGAATTTTTTATAACACAAGCTTACCTCATACAATATTGAGGATATACTTATCTAAAATTTTATTTGTTTATCTGAAATTCAAGTTTAATGGGGTACCCTGTACTTTTTTCTGGCAACCCTAGGAAGTGGCAGGCAGGACACACTGCAATGACAAAGAAGGTACCAAAGAAGTCACCATGTGTCATGGGTGACTGCTGAAAATCGGCCTGCATGCCATTTTTATCATTCAGAACTTGACTGATTTCCAGTCTATATTGAGGGCAGGTCAGTGTAGACAATCTCATTTCTACAAATGTAAATAAAGGATAAAAATATAAGCACCACTCTGAAATAAAGTGAATCATTCTGTCTGGGTAGAAACAGCTGCCAAACAGTCGTGCCTTTCCTTTGAATACATGTAAGGTACTTTTGAAAACATTTTAAATTTTATTTAAGTAATTATTGTACAGTGTCTGAGAATAGTGGTAGTGTTAGGGGAAACATACTGACTAAAACCACCCACCATAGCCAGGCACCATAGTAACCATTTGCACGAATTATTTTACAACAGGAGGTCCTAGTAAGGAACCCAGAACTAACAAGCTACCACCAACCTTAAGAAATCAGGAAAAGTCAAAAGGAGACACCACGTGTCCTACCACCTCCCAGAATCCTTCTAGCTGGCATCCATCTTGGCTGAGCAATGTGTGTGCCACCAGGGAGGACTCTGAGTCAGAGTGATTGGCCAAAGACAACCTGGAAACAAATCCTATCACCATAAAACCTGAGAGCCACGTGGCAGAGCAGTTCTCCTGGGTTCCCTTATTCTACTGCTCTCCACCTGGGGGCCCCTTCCCAATAAAGTCTCTACTTTGTCAGGACGTGTGTCTCCTCAGACCGTTCATCTCTGAATGTTAGACAAGTGTTAGCCCTTTTCAGGCCCTGCAAGGGTTCCCCCAATACCAGTAAAATGATATAAGGGAGAAGAGTGGTCTGCTACCATGTCACCCCCACCATGGAACCCCACTTTCCAGAGGCAATCATTTTCAAGCCATTCTATTATTTTTCCTGGTGTTTATTTCCATATTTCTAAATTATATGTATAAACTGCTATTATTACTGTAGATAATATCTGTTGATTTATGGCTATGAAATATTAGGATACAGCTCTTTTGCACAGCAAAACCCTTCCAATGCTCCTCACCACACACACAAACCACATTTTTTTCTGTGATCTCCCACCCATTATTGTAGTATAATTATAATGCAAATTCTAGTTGAATAAAGAGTAACACATATCATTAACAAGATGCGAATATGGTTTACAGTAGAATCACACAGTGTGTATTGCATTTCTCTTTTACAACTTTTGCTTTCCCTGAAGTTAACAACAAATTAATTTTTCAATGATTAGTTTTTTAGGCACTAATTTATCCTCAAGTTCTTTTAAGAGAATTCTAAAGACGTTTTCAATGTCAAGCACAACCAAAAAAATTACAAATTGCATATTATTTTTTCTTTAAGGTAGCCTTTCTGAAGCCCTCTGATCCCTTGTTTTGAACTCTACTAATTACTTATTCCTTGGAAGAAAAGTTATGACCAACCTAGATAGCATATTGAAAAGCAGAGACATTACTTTGCTAACAAAGGTCCGTCTAGTCAAGGCTATGTTTTTCCAGTGGTCATGTATGGATGTGAGAGTTGGGCTGTGAAGAAAGCTGAGTGCTGAAGAATTGATGCTTTTGAACTGTGGTGTTGGAGAAGACTCTTGAGAGTCCCTGGGACTGCAAAGAGATCAAACCAGTCAATCTTAAAGGAAATCAGTCCTGACTATTCATTGGAAGGACTGATGCTGAAGTTGAAACTCTAATACTTTGGCCACCTCGTGCGAAGAGTTGACTCATTGGAAAAGAATCTGATGCTGGGAGGGATTGGGGGCAGGAGGAGAAGGAGATGACAGAGGATGAGATGGCTGGATGGCATCACTGACTCGATGGACGTGAGTCTGAGTGAACTCCAGGAGTTGGTGATGGACAAGGAGGCCTGGCGTGCTGCAATTCATGGGGTCACAAAGAGTTGGACACAACTGAGCGAGTGAACTGAACTGAACTGAATTACTGTCTAGTCCTGCAACTGAATACTGTCCTAAGATTATTGTTCACTGTCATAATCAGACTTCCTTGTGTGTAATATATTGATGTCACTATATCTTAACCCTAGGTTTTTTCTCTCTCTTGATTTAACTTCTTGTGTCAGTAGAGTACACTTCAGTCATGTCCAACTCTTTACGACCCTATAGACTGTAGCCTGCCAGGATCCTCTGAGCATGGGATTCTCTAGGCAATGATACTGAAGTGGGTTGCCACGCCCTCCTCTAAGGGATCTTCCCAACCCATGAGGCTGCATCTCTTGCATCTCCTGCATTGGCAGGCAGGTTCTTTACCACTAGCACCACCTGGGAGCCCAAGAGTGGTACACAAACATTCTTGAGTACCACAGTGTTACATCATTCTTTGAAAAAAAAAATTCAAAAAACTCCATGGATCATAATATTTTTGAGCAAGAAAAGAAATGTATGCTTCATTTTACTTAAGAGGAAACTGAGACTGAAATATGTAAAGAAACTCTTATCTAAGTTACATTGTTATGAAATCTATGAGAGACTATTCTTTAAAATATATATATATATTTAAATCTTCTTTAAGAGGAAGCCTATAATACTCTCAACTACCAGGTTAAATATGGGCAGAGCTGAGAAAGAAGACAAAATTAATTGTATCTATTATAAGGTCCTGTCAAAGCAGAAGACATAAGAGACATGGGTTTGATCCCTGGGTCGGGAAGATTCCCTAGAGGAGGGCATGGCAACCCACTCCAGTATTCTTGCCTGGAAAATCCCATGGACAGAAGAGCCTGGTGGGCTACAGTTCATAAGGTCGCAAAGAGTTGGAGATGCCTGAAGCAACAGCACGCAGAATGCAAAGCAACTCTGATTGCCCCTAATTGGTATAGGGCATGCCTTATTAATAATGATCCTGAATGAAATATATTCACTGTTACAACTCAATGACCTCCATGGACCAGATGGTGCTAGTGGTAAAGAAAGTGCCTGCCAAAGCAGGAGACATAAGAGACATGGGTTTCATCCCTGGGTTGGAAAGAATTGTTGGAGGAGGGCATGGCAACCCACTCCAGTATTCTTGCCTAGAGAATCTCATGGACAGAGGAGCCTGGTGGCTACAGCCCATAGGGTCACAAAGAGTTGGACACAACTGAACGACTAAGCACACACACGAAGAGAGAGGGAGCTTAAGACTGATGATGGCTTCATTAATCTCTTTGAAATCAATTAGAAAAGATTAAAAAGTAAACAAATACTATATTCTTATGAGGATTCACATCCCAAATTTTAAGGGACCTCAAAACTGTTCTCCTTCAAGCAATAAAAGACGCTAATTGCACCCTAACAAGCCCAATTCAAGTAAACCGTAGTATTCTAGAATTTCTCCCAGTAACAGGCATCTTTTAGTAAAAATGTAGGCCAGTCATCTCTGAGGATCCCTTCATCTTTAAGAAGGAAAGCCCAGACATCCACAGCAATGAAAAGGATCTCTATGCCATGTAGTGAGCACAGAATAAAAATATTGTTTCAGTTGAGTCTAACGAAGATAATTTTGGACAGGACAGTGCCTTTGTAATCCTTCAAATTATACTGGGAACTGGGCTTGGGTTTGACAGCAGAAGCTTTTTACCTTAAGGTAACAAAAGTCCTTTAACTGTTAAGCAATAACATCAAATTTAAATATCAAAGAATTCTCAAAATCGGCTAGTAAAGCAGTCACAACTGATCCAGAGGGCTGGGCTACGGTTTGCACCTAATTAATTAAAATGAAACCTGTGCTCGCAATGTTAATTTTGGCCTGCACTGTTATGAAATCTTTTCATCAATTCTCAAAGCTTTCCTGCGTCCATGGAATTTTCCCAGCTTCTGAAATCATGTGTCAAATCGTTTGTAATCTGTTGAAAGCTATTTGTGACCTTTCTTTAAGCTTAAAAAGAAATAACTCCATCTGTTGGCTACATCACCAGAGAATTTTGGACAGGGGGAAAGCTAAAAAGTAAAAAGAGAAGAAAGGCAGCTTTTTCTTTTGACCTTTGAAATTGTAATGTTATGTTAATTGAGTCTGAATTTGTTGTTAACAGTTATTTCATTGAACATTTCTGGGAACTGTATTAAGTCAAATGTTTATAGGAAAGAGGTGTTTTCTCTCACATTTGTTTGTCTTCCTGGTTTTCTACACAATATCCATTTCCCCTTTTTCTCTCTGAGTAATTTATTCTCATGGTGAGCTCCTGACTTTTCCCCCTATAAATCTTCTTTAGTGAAAAGTTTCTGTTTCACAAACATGTGTTAGTAAAGAAATGTCAATAATTGAAAATCATTGTATTCCCCCAAGTGAACACTATTTGTAGCTTTATCAGTAATCATTTGAATCACAGGATAAATAATGCATTTTTGAGAGATCCCTATATAAAGATAATTTTTCATTTGTATCTTATATTAAAATATGTTAAGTCATACAAAACCTATGCCTATATTTTTTTTAAATAAGGAAAGGTGCCTTTTTAATAGCCCATTTCAACTATTTCTCGGGATCTTCAATTCTTTGTATAAATTGGAAGGAAAAAAAGTAAGAAATTAGAGAGAGAGAATGTCAGGTGACCTGTACCTTTCTAAAATTTCTCAGCTGTCTTTGACTGTTGCTTGGTAAATATTTTAACTCCTCAGTAAGCTTTCAACTCCTCTGCCCTCCATGAAGAAGCATTTACAATCATAGACCCAGTGAAGAGCAGACCAGTTCTGGGTCTCTGGGAATGAGGTAGGGTGATGTTGAAGAGAAGAGCAATATTGTGAAGCTTCTCAGAAAGACAGCCCATGTCTTGAGTCCATCAGATAAGTCAGTCCTGCATGAAGGCTGACTAGAGGCTTTTAAGAGTCAGACTAACCAGCTTCTCTTCACAAGGACAAAGGCCCATTTGCAGAAGTTGAAACAACAGCATGTGGGCAAGGAGATATAACACTAAATGGTAACTTGGCTATGATTTGTTGAACAGTAAAAAGGAAGTAAAACCAATCTTCAGGGCCACTGATGAGTGGGTTGCTATAAGTAAATCCTATGAATTATCCTGGGGCGGTGTTGCAGGGCTCCAGAAATGAAGTGTTCCTCTGGAACATGCTTTGATCAACTGGGATATTACAGGACAATCCAAGTTCAAGTTTCCTATCAGTTCAGTTCAGTCGCTCAGTCGGGTCCAGCTCTTTGCGACACCATGGACTGCAGCACACCAGGCTTCCCTGTCCATCACTAAGTTTTTTTTTTTTTTTTTTTTCATCACTAAGTTTTCCTATAGGTTTTCCTTTAAATACTCAGCCTTGCCTGGAACATCATAGTCTTAAGAAGCTCAAGTAGAGTTTCTTTATTTCTTCAGAAACCAGCCCTTGAGAATTCACCAGCCTCAAATCCAAGTGGGCATAACACCGAGCAGCTAGCAATGGAGGAAGTTTATTTCATCCCCATTATCAATCTTTCCGTGATCCTCAAGGCCCATAATGACTCTTCTACTCACCTCCATTTTTATTTCCACTACCTCCAAGAATAAATAATAACTACATATACTTTGAGGGACTGTTGATGTACTGTTTCTGGAATTTTTCTGTAAACTAAATTTTCTTAGGCTGTTGTGTCATCTTGAAAAATAAATAAGATGTGATTACAACTTGGCATTTTTACAAAGCCAAGGGCTGAACCTACTGTTGCTCCCTTTTGTTTTAGTCTGTGCCTCTAAATGTTAGAAAATCCTGTCACAGATATAAAACATGCTCTCACTTACTGTGTACTACTTTGTACTTCCATTCCAGAATTTCTAATAACACAGAACATATTTTCTGCCCTTTTGGATGGTGCCCAAGCATTCTGACTTGATGTAGATATGTCTAGATCAAACCTCTTGCAGGAAATGTCTTTCTAATCAGCCATCTTGTTCTGGGCTCAGATCAAGGGAGCATGAAAGCTATTAGTAGAAAGAAAATTAGAAATAACATGCTGGATAAAATATTTTCTTCCTTTTAAAAGAAAGAACTTGAGAAACTAAAGTTTAGTTCAAGTACACAGGATCAACATGAGCCAAGCTAAAGGCTTTTTAACATTATCAGAAGTCAAAACACTAGAATTAAATATGTAATATCTCAAATATTGACTCTTCATTTTTTTTCATCTTCAGCTGAGTATAACAAGACAGAGTCTTGTTTGTGGTTTGTTTTTCCTTCCCCTATCTTCCTTTCCTGGTACATGATACATGTTAACCCACTCCCACTCCCCCAACTTCCCCCAATTACCTTTCTGGGGTCAGACATTCACCAAATTGGTATTTCAGAAGTGAGTCTTTTAAAAAGTAATTCAAAGAGGAAAAATGAAGTTTTAGCATCATGGCACCTATTCATTACACCCTTCTTGATGTAGGTCACTTTTGGTAATGTGAAAAGTCTAATTACTTTGAAGACAGTCTTAAAGGTGCTTGATCTTGATAATGGACTCTCTAGGGAAATGAAAGAATATGAGAGTCCTTATCTCTTTCAGTTCAGTTTCATCTGGTAGGGGGAGGAGTCTGATGGAAATAAGTAACAGAGTTGTGTCTAACTCTTTGCGACCCTATGAACCACAGCACGCCAGGCCTCCCTGTCCATCACCAACTCCCAGAGTTTACCTAAACTAATGTCCATTGAATTGAAGGGAATGGCAAACCACTTCAGTATTCTTGCCTTGAGAACTCCATGAACAGTATGAAAAGGCAAAAAGATAGGACACTGAAAGATGAATTCCCCAGGTCGATAGGTGCCCAGTATGCTACTAGAGATCAGTGGAGAAATAACTCCAAAAAGAATGAAGGGAAGGAGCCAAAGCAAAAACAACACCCAGTTGTGGATGTGACTGGTGATAGAAGCAAAGTCTGATGCTGAAAATAACAGAGAACCCAGACCAAATGCTAAGGAAGGTATACAAGATTCCTGAGGTAGAAAAAACTGCAAAATCTAAGTAGGAGAGTGAGAAGAGTGCTAGTCTTTGTAAAAGAGAGGATCCCAGGTATCTGGAAGAGAGGAGATCACATAGGCGGCCTCTAGAGCTGAGTGGAGGCCCATTATGACAAAAGAATGACCAGGCTGGGAGGCGATGAGCAGAGAGGATGGGTCACTCATCCTTCTACACACAGAGCGTACTCTAGGCAAATGGCACTGGTGATGTGAGAGTGAAGTCAAGATTTGTTCCTTTCTCAAGGGAAAGTTTTCATTTGCTTGTTTTTGTAATGGACTATACTATCATGCTTTCTTGTGTTAAAAGTTTACATAGGAACTGAAGGGAAAATGAAATAAGCCTAGAAAGGACAATGGGTGTCTCTAAGTTGAAAATTCAAATTCAGAGGCTTTTATTTCAGCTTAACTATACAAGTCTCTTGTCACACAGCCTGCCTATCTGGGCCAAGGAAGTCTATTTGATGAAAACATTACTAAGCTGTCATGACCAGTCAACTAGCATCCAACCAATTTATGATCGTCATATTCACAATAGAGAGCCACCTTCTTTATAAGTGAGAAAAAGGAAGATAACAAAAAATAAATAAATAAAGGGAGACAGAAGCTTTGCCCTGGTTAGCATTAGAGTGGAAAACTGTCAGTTGGGAATACTTGTAGCTGAGTTAGGTGAAAATGAATAGAACCAATGCTTCAGCTTTTTTTATTTCAAAGCAAATATTTCAAAAGTAATTGATGAGGGCAAATATGAGGGAAAATTATTATGATTATACCTGGAATACCAAGTCAGTCTGTCAGGGGCTGATTTGAATTGTTTCCCAGTGCCATCATCAGTGGAACAATTTTCCACTGCCCATTTCAATCCCAAAGCAGGATAATTATCCCAATTCTGTTTTACAGCCATAAACTTCTGCCTAAAAAACTGCCTAACTTCTGCCTTAAACTCATATTCTATGTTACAAAGTGAAACTTCCAGAGAGAGAGATGATGGTAAGCATGAAGTCATTCCAATTTCAAAAGTCAGCTCTATTTGCCTACTGATGGTTGGCCAGGGCCATAATCATCTCATTCAGTGAATGCAGATTGCCAGCTGTTTGCTGAATGCCGTGCCCAGTTCTGTGAGACCCACCGTGTCTTTCCCTCAGGCAGCTCACAATCACGTGACAGGGATGGGAAGTCATAGTGAAAAATAAACACAAAAGGCCGTAACAGAAGATATACTGTGATAAATACATAAAATGACAAAGACAGACATGTAAAAAGATAGTAAAGATTGAACCATCTCAGCCTATTTGTAAGGCAGGAATAGAAACCCAGATGTAGACAATGGACAGATGGACGTGGTGGGAAGGAGAGGGTGAGATGAATTGGGAGATCAGGATCAACTTTATACATTATTGTGTATAAAATAGATAGCTAGTAGAAAGCTGTTTTATAGCACAGGGAGCTCAGTTTGGTGCTCAGTTATGACCTAGAGGGGTGGGATTGAGGGAGGGTGGGATGGAGGTTCAAAAGGGAGAGATGTATGTATATATATATAGCTGATTCACATTGTTGTACAGCAGAAACACTCCAATAAAAAAATAAAAATATAATTTAAAAATTGAACCATCTATGTTCATTTTCTCAATATTTTTAATTCAATTCAGTTCAGTTCAGTTGCTCAGTCGTGTCCAACTCTTTGAGACCCCATGAATCACAGCATGCCAGGCCTCCCTGTCCATCACCAACTCCTGGAGTTCACTCAGACTCATGTCCATCGAGTCAATATATGTCCATATATATATACATATATATATACACACACACACACACACACACACAGAAGAAAACATGTATGACTAATACTTAAAAGCTTTAAGCTTTCCTCTAACTTTTTACATGGTCTTTGATATACAAGAAAATTAACTGTTTTAATATATAAAAAAAGTTTTCACCCAGACTCCATTTTCATATAGAGAAAATTAGGATATTAAAAATATGTATACAAATTCATATGGTTTGGTTTTTCCAGTCATAGTTCACTTCTTAGTCTCTCTTGGTGACATATCTCCCTCATTCTCTATCATCTCTGTCTTCATTCATAAGATTCCTGTTACAAAGAAACAGATTATGTGCCACATTGACTGGCACATTTCAACCTTCGACAACAGAATTCCACCTCCCTTGATCCTAAGGAACGGATCCAACATGAAGCTACCTTGACCCACAACAGTCAGTACTTTGAGGATCTTACAAAAACTGACCCATATGATTCAGGCAATATTCAAATGTCAAGTTTCTGGCAGTGACAACAGTGGAGAGTAAGAGCAATGAATCTTCTCTATCCACAACAAAAGGTTAGAACACTTCTAGTGCTTTCTTTGGCTTTCCTATAACATGCATTCCAGCTTTCTTAGAACCTCAACCTCTCTACTAGATTATGGTGACTATGTTTGGGGACATGTATGCATTTAGTCAGTTCAGTCACTCAGTCATGTCTGACTCTTTGTGACCCAATGAACTGTAGCACACCAGGCCTCCCTGTCCATCACCAGCTCCTGGAGTTCACCCAAACTCATGTCCAATGAGTTGGTGATGCTATCCAACCATTGCATCCTCTGTTGTCCCCTTCTTTTCCTGCCCTCAATCTTTCTCAGCATCAGGGTCTTTTCAAATGAGTCAGCTTTCCTAATTAGGTGGCCAAATAATTGGAGTTGCAGCTTCAACATCAGTCCTTCCAATGAACACCCAGGACTGATCTCCTTTAGGGTGGACTGGTTGGATCTCTTTGCAGTCCAAGGGACTTTCAAGAGTCTTTTGCAACACCACAGTTCAAAATCATCCATTCTTTGGCACTCAGCTTTTTTTTTTTTATAATGCAACTCTCACATCCATACATGACTACTGGAAAAACCATAGCCTTGAATAGACAGACCTTTGTTGACAAAGTAATGTCTCTGCATTTTAATATGCTATCTAGGTTGGTCATAACTTTCCTTCCAAGGAGTAACCATCTTTTAATTTCATGGCTGCAATCACTATCTGCAGTGATTTTGGAGCCCAGAAAAATAAAGTCTGACACTGTTTCCATTGTGTCCCCATCTACTTGCCATGAAGTGATGGGACTGGATGCCATGATCTTAGTTTTTTTTTTTTTTCTTTAATTAATTTTTATTTTTTAGTTTGTTTTGCTTTACAATACTGTATTCGTTTTGCTGTTTTTGAAGACAATGTTCTGCTTTTCTGGATGCCTTATGTCTTCTGTTCGCATTCAGAGGCTGCCCTGTAGAATTTGCCCAGCGTTGAGATGTTCTTTTGATAATTTGTGTGGGAGAAAGTGGTCTCTCCGTCCTATTCCTCCGCCATCTTAGGCGCCCCCCCATGATCTTAGTTTTTTGAATGTTGAGCTTTAAGCCAAAATTTTCACTCTCCTCTTTCACATTCATCAAGAGGCTCTTTAGTTATTCTTCACTTTCTGCCATAAGGGTGGTGTCATCTGCATATCTGAGGTTATTGATATTTCTCCCAGCAATATTGATTCCAGCTTGTTTCATCCAGCTCAGCGTTTCTCATGATGTACTCTGCATAGAAGTTAAATAAGCAGGGTGACAATGTACAACCTTGATGTACTCCTTTTCCTATTTAGAACTAATCTGTTGTTCCATGTCCAGTTCCAACTGTTGCTTCCCGATCTGCACACAGGTTTCTCAAGAGACAGGTCAGGTGGTCTGGTATTCCCATCTCTTTCATAATTTTCCACAGTTTATTGTGATCCACACAGTCAAAGAATTTGGCATAGTCAATAAAGAAGAAATAGATGTTTTTCTGGAACTTTCTTGCTTTTTCAATGATCCAGCAGATGTTGGCAATTTCATCTCTGGTTCCTCTGCCTTTTCTAAAACCAGCTTGAACATCTGGAAGTTCAAGGTTCATGTATTGCTGAAGCCTGGCTTGGAGAATTTTGAGCATCACTTTACTAGTGTGTGAGATGAGTGCAGTTGGGTGGTAGTTTGAGCATTCTTTGGCATTGCCTTTCTTTGGAATTGGAATGAAAACTGACCTTTTCGAGTCCTGTGGCCACTGCTGAGTTTTCCAGATTTGCTGGCATGTTGAGTGAAACACTTTCACAGCATCATCTTTTAGGATGAGTGATCACCCATCGTGATTATCTGGGTCATGAAGATCTTTTTTGTACAGTTCTGTGCATTCTTGCCACCTCCTCTTAATATCTTCTGCTTCTATTAGGTCCATTTCTGTCCATACCATTTCTGTCCTTTATTGAGCCTATCTTTGAATGAAATGTTCCCTTGGTATCTCTAATTTTCTTCCCCCCCCCGCCCCCTCCCGATCCGGCACCTCCTCCACCTCCTCCTCCCTCCTCTCGGCCGGCCGTGGCTCCTGCTCCAGTACACGGCGACGGCAGCCATAGCGGCCTCCTCTCTAATTTTCTTGAAGAGATCTCTAGTCTTTCCTATTCTATTGTTTCCCTCTATTTGCACTGATCCCTAAGGATGGCTCTTATCTCTCCTTGATATTCCTTGGAACTCTGCATTCAGATGCTTATATCTTTCCTTTTCTCCTTTGCTTTTCACTTCTCTTCTTTTCACAACTATTTGTAAGGCCTCCTCAGACAGCCATTTTGCCTTTTTGTATTTCTTTTCTTGGGAATGGTCTTGATCCCTGCCTTCTGTACAATGTCAGGAACCTCTGTCCATAGTTCATCAGGCACTCTATCTATCAGATCTAGTCCCTTAAATCTATTTCTCACTTCCACTGTATAATCATAAGTGATTTGATTTAGGTCATACCTGAATGGTCTAGTGTTTTTCCCCACTTTCTTCAATTTAAATCTTAGTTTGGCAATAAGGAGTTCATGATCTGAGCACCAGTCAGCTTCAGGTCTTGTTTTTTCTGACTGTATAGAGCTCTATCTTTGGCTGCAAAGAATATAATCAATCTGATTTTGGTGTTGGCCATCTGGTAATGTCCATGTGTAGAGTCTTCTCTTGTGTTGTTGGAAGAGGGTGATGACCAGTGTGTTCTCTTGGCAACACTCTATTAGCCTTTGCCCTGCTTCATTCTGTAGTCCAAGGCCAAATTTGCCTGTTACTCCAGGTGTTTCTTGATTTCCTACTTTTGCACTCCAGTCCTCTATAATGAAAAGCTGCATCTTTCATGGAGAGGTGGCAGAGTGGCACAGGAGCTGAGAGGAGATACGTGGATTTAATGTTAGCTTAAATCTCAACATTCTAAAAACTAAGATCATGGCATCTAGTCCCATCACTTTTTAGAAATAAATAGAGAAAAAATGGAAACAGTGGCAACTCTCTTCTCTTGGGCTCCAAAATCACTGCAGACGGTGACGCAGTCATGAAATTAAAAGACATTTGCTCCTTGGAAAAAAAGTTATGACAAACCTAGACAGCATATTAAAAAGTAGAGACATTACTTTGCTGACAAAGGTCCATCTAATCAAAGCTATGCTTTTTCCAGTAGTCAAGTATGGATATGAGAGCTGAACCATAAAAAATGGCTGAGAACCAAAGAACTGATGCTTTTGAACTGTAGTGTTGAAGAAGCCTCTTGAGAGTCCCTTGGACTGCAAGGAGATCAAACCAGTCAATCCTAAAGGAAATCAGTCCTGAATATTCATTGGAAAGACTGATGCTGAAGTTGAAGCTCAGCATCTACTTTGGCCACCTGGTACGAAGAGCCAATTTACTGGAAAAGACCCTTATGCTGAGAAAGATTGAAGGCCACTGGAGAAGGGCACGACAGAGGATGAGATGGTTGGATGGGATCACCAACTCAATGGACACGAGTTTGAGCTACTCCGGAAGATGGTGAAGGACAGGGAAACCTGGCATGGTGCAGTCCATGGGGGTCTCAAAGAGTTAGACAGAACTGAGTGACTGAAGAACAACAACACTGTATCTCCTCAAAAATTCTAATATAATATATAGGTTCTACTCAACAAATACAGAACTTATCAACATTTTATATATAAAAATAGGATGTGTGATACTTCGTGGGGACACTTTCTGGAATTTACTCGTACTGATACAGACAATATTCTCCTTTGATTATTGAGAATCAATTATGATAATGGTCTTAAATGCATACTTTAAAAAGCAATACAGTTTTATGGTGAATAATAGATGGGTAAATAGGTGATAGAAGTGTTAAGATAATAGGTTACAGGAAGAAGAATGGGGAAAAAATGGTTTCATTTATTTATTTATTGGTTTATTTGCTGTGCTGCATGGCATGCAGGATCACAGTTCCCTGACTGGGAATGGAACCCACACCTCCTGCGTTGGAAGTGTGGAGTCCTAACCACTAGACTGCTGGGGAAGCAGAGTTTGCAAAGAGTTTTGTAATACATATGTATAGTTATATTTTTCATACATAAACACTTATGCTTATTAGCATAAATCTTCTTTGTTATAAATAATGCTCTTTTAAAATTTTGTCTGATATTTTATTAGTTTATGTTTTATTTGAGTTATCATTTACTAGTTCAACCTATCTACCCTTACTTTTCAAATTTTTAGAACTAAATTTGGAGTCAGTTACTAACGCATAAAAAGTTTGGCACACGGCATAACTGGGGGTAGTAGACACCTCAGTACAGATATCCAGAGTCTGACTGGGAGGAAATGCATTTCCCTTCACTCCTTTCCTCTTTCTCAGTCACTGACCAGTCACAGTTACAGGCTATCATTTTTATTCTTTTGTGTTGGAGCTTTTAATTCATTTCTACAGTGAAATGGTGCAGAGTGGAAAATGAAAGATGGTGAGTTTAACCTGAGTAAGTAAAGTAAAGAAAGAGGTCTTAATTAGGGGGACAAGGGTGGAGAAGTTATTCATCTGTTTAAGGCAGTGGGCAGCACTTCAGGAACACTGTGATCTTGAGAAGTGAGAGGAATAAGAGTGTCTCCTTCACAACAATTTCTGAGCCCAGCCCTGCATCTGCTCAAATACTGTGGGCTCGGGTTTTGTGAAGAGACACCAGAAATGTGGGGTCATGAGATAGGTGCAGATCCAGAACAAGCCAGAATGTCTACCTACCATGCCTCCTATAAAAATCTCCCTTCTCCTTTTGGCCCTAGAGACGGACAGAGGATGTCTCTCAGTGCATTGGCAATTAGGACATTCTTTACAAGAGTTAATATTTTAATGTCCAAATGGGTACAAGGGTACAGGAGGGAAGAAGAGTCGGTTATAGTACTCTCCACTGCTCTCTGGTCTGGTGGAAGTCTCTGGAAGGGCTCAGAAAGATTTTCAGGCACATGGTGATAATAAAAAGCAGACAAAAACCTTTAGTTGGCTTTACGATTTTTGAAAACTCTCTACAGATAATGCATCCTCTTATTGCCTGCATCTAGGGCAGATTGCATACACAGCTCCCCAGCGGGAAGCCACTGCTAGATTTTCACATCGCTCTCAAAAATCTCAGCAGGGATATCCGGTAAAGTTCTACCATCCTCTTTTACCAAAACGTCCTTTTACAGACCTACCAGTTTTGTCTGTTATTTGAGGAAAGGTGAGATAGATCACATCTTCCTGTTTACAGGAGATTACAGTGAGGGATGGATGTTGTTTCCTAGGTATAAGGTTAGGTAAGATTAATCATGGAAAAGAGCTTAACCAAGAAGTTTTGATCAAGATCAACAGGATCCAAATGAGGCTTTCCCTCAATAATCATAGCAAGTTCTTGATTTGATATCGAAGAGAGAACTGAACATAGTGATTTGCTGTCTTTGATGCATCATATTGACATGTATGAAGTGGAAATTCTATTACACTGACTTTCTCTGTTATCTTAAACAAATTATTAAAATAGTAAGTGCCCCAGGCTCCTCCTTTTAAAAGATGGGTTGATAATATCTGCCCTATATTTCTCATAAAGTTGTTCGGGAATAAATATGAAGATGACCCTAGAGGATCTGGATAGTGTGGCAACAAGAGTTGGATAGAACATTTCCTGCCTATCACTAACTAAGAAACAGCCCTCTTCATCTGGACTTCTGGGCCTCCTATTCCTAAAGTAAACAAATGATCTCTTACTGAAAGGTATCATCGACTGAAAAAGATACACAACCTAAAATCTGGTGATTGTATTTTATTTGGCAGACTTCCTGAGGACTTAAGCTAACACAGCTCTGAGGGACTGCTCTGAAGAGGAAGGGAGGAGCCAGGATATACAGGGGTGTTTGCAACAAAGATCAAGCAGTTGGAACAATAAAAGATTACTGTTAATTAAAGAAAACTAGACCTCTCAAGCTAATGTTTAGCATGCTTTTCTCCATATGGGAAGCTGCAAGAGCCTAGGCTCACTGAAATTGTTCCTAGGATACGCACTTTGACTATCCAAGGGTCAGTATCATATTCTTTTCTATCCTGAATCCCCTCAGGGTACACTGCTAGGGTGGCTGCTGTGGCTGAGGGCTTGATGGCTGCAACATCCTTAAACAATATGGCAGGCGACCTTCTCCATCCTTAGTATATCCCACACCCTCCTACTGGGTATACTCACTGTTGTTGTTGTCACTAAATTATGTCCAACTCTTTGTGACCCCGTGAACTGGAGCATATCAGGCTTCCCTGTCCTTCACTATCTCCGGGAGTTGTCTCAAACTCATGTCTATTGAGTCAGTGATGCCATCCAACCATCTTATCCTCTGTTTCTCCTTTCTCCTCCTGCCTTCAATCTTTCCCAGCATCAGGGTCTTTTCCAATGAGTCACCTCTTTGCATCAGGTGGCCAAAGTCTTGGAGCTTCAACTTCAGTATCAGTCCTTCCAATGAATATTCAGGGTTGATTTCCTTTAAGAATGACTGGCCTGATCTCCTTGATGCCCAAGGGACTCACTGTATATTATTATATTATATACTTATAGATCTGGATTTACTGGTCTTTATTTTCTCTTGGCTAAGTATTACATTTTGAACCAACACAGGCCTAATACCTTGCTTATCATTACTATTTTTTATTTTTTGAAATAAGGCATCCCTAGTGGCTTGGAGAAGGCAATGGCAGCCCACTCCAGTACTCTTGCCTGGAAAATCCCATGGACGGAGGAGCCTGGTAGGCTACAGTCCATGGGGTCACTGAGAGTTGGAGATGACTCAGTAACTTCACTTTCACTTTTCACTTTCATGCATTGGAGAAGGAAATGGCAACCCACTCCAGTGTTCTTGCCTGGAGAATCCTAGGGATGGCGGAGCCTGGTGGGCTGCCGTCTCTGGGGTTGCACAGAGTCGGACATGACTGAAGCGACTTAGCAGCAGCAATAGCAGTGGCTCAATTGGTAAAGAATCTGCCTGCAAAGCAGAAGACCTGGGTTTGATCCCTGGGTCAGGTAGATCCCCTGGAGAAGGAAATGGCAACCCACTCCAGTACTCGCACCTGGAGAATTCCATGGACAGAGGAACTGGGCAGGGTATAGTCATGGGATACAGTCAGTCAGACATGACTATGCAACTCATTTTTACCTTCAACTGGAGAAGGGAATGGCAACCCACTCCAGTATTCTTGCCTGGAAAATCCCATAGACAGAGGGGCCTGGCAGACTATATAGTCTAGGGGGCCAAAAAGAGTTGGACACAACTGAGTGACTGAGCATGCACACACACACAGAAAAGTATATAAATCATAAGGGTATAGACCAATTATGTTTCACTAGTTAAGAACATCCATGTAATCAAGCACCTAGATCAAGCAACAGAGCATGAGCAGCATCCCCAGAAGTCTTCCCCATGTCTCCTTCCAGTGACTGCCAACCCTTCCTCCTAAGGGTAACCACTATCCTGACTAACACAGTCATAAATTAGTTTTCCTGGTGGCTCTTTAACAGAAGACATGCCACTTTCATGTAGTTGCTAATAGCTTCCTCACTTTTGCTATATGAGCTTCTATAATTTAATAAAGGACAGAGGAGAGGTACAGAGAGTACAAGGTAGATGTAGAAGATAGCACTGGAAACTATCCACTCCATAAAGTATTGTCAGTTAAGACCAGTGTGTCACTTCTAGCAGGCAAGTGATCTTGTCAAACTTTTGGGAAAGGAAAGCTTAATGAAGTTGGAACCATTGTGCTTCTTTTGTCTCAGATAAATTGCAAAATACCATTTATAGAAATTTTTAAAGAAAACGAAAGCATTTCTCTGTGGCTTAACTTGATACTTGTCCAAACTTGGAAGAATTAGAGATGTACAGTATAATATAACACTGTCAACTTAGTTTTTCTCAAGCCCTTTTACCGCAATATCCCCCACAGTACAAATAGAATCCAAATGCCAGACCTTGTCCAGATCACCAATATACTTCCTGGGTGAGGAGGAGAGAGTTGGGGACAGTGGATGGGGGGAAGGGGAGGAACCAGGGACTCTGTGCCAACTGCCTCAGAGCAGGAAACCTAGTTCCCTTTCCTTTCTCCCCCATATCAAATTCTCAACTGCATTCCACTGTCTACTGGGCTGGCCACAGCTGTGGTTGTTTCCAAAATGAGGATGGAATCTAGCCACGGTTGGATTTATTATTCTCTAGAACTGCTGTTCCTCTGGGCATTATTTTTAGAAGTATCACATTGCATAGGGGCTTAATTTTTCTAACTGACTTTTGGAAAATTTTGAAAATCCTTTTCCCCCTTAAATATAAAAAATTGATGTAAGAGGATTCTGTTCAATATATTTTTCCTTTGGGATATCCTTATCCCAGTGGAAAAACAGAATATGATTGCTTGACCCAGCTATCTGCCTAAAATAATGTTGTTCGGCTTTTTTTTTCTTCCCAGAGTAGATAAATTATAATAGCACAACACAGCTGCATATGTGAACATATGTCTACAAAGTGAGAGACTGTACAGTGACTTCTTGTTACACCTCTATTTGATTTAGATCAACCAACATTCTCTAGGAGCTTATGATGTACCAGGCAGTGATAACATATGACAAAATGACAAGACTTTGCCCTGCCCACAGGAACTCACAGATTAGTGACACAACAAATGCAAAACCAATAATTACCATACAACAATTACTTGTTATAATTAAAGTACTACACATAATGTTTTGCATAAGAAAAATTATTAACTCTTACGGAATTTATGGCCTGGGAGGAAGTCACAGAAGAGGTGTTACAGCAAAGACAAGAACCAGACATTTCAAGGAAAAGGAATAGAAAATGTAAAGGCACAGAGGCATGGCATAGCCTAGTATTCTTCAGAAACTCAAAGGTGATGAAGACTAAGTGTATGCTAAAGGGTGGCAGTTGGTGAGAATGAAGTAGAGTTGGGATCAGATCATGGAGGGACTTCATCTTCTAAACAGTTTTACCTAGAGCCAGTATAGTTATATTTGCAGTTTAAGGACTGATTCTTGCATGAAAGAGCCTCAGTTAAGAAATAATGTTGATCTCAGGCTTAAAATATGCCAAGGCTTTAGTCTCATACACACTCTCATTTTCACCCTGGCCCCTTCTCTTGCTCATTCCCTTCTTCAATTTTTATTTCTGCCTTTCTTTCCTCATACCCCTATAAGCCTTTCCCACGTTTTACATAACACTGTAAAATCTTAGGGAAAAATCCTTAAAAATATCCTGCATCATCCCATAGCCAATATGCCCAAGATCTAAAAACAACTTAGAAAATAAAGAGAGAGGTTAATAATGACCCATTGATACACTATGTCCTGTTAATGTATTATAAGTACATTAGGGGATGTAGCCATTAAAATAAAGACTTGCTGGGTAGCCTATCTGCAGGCTTGGCTAAATGATTGCAGACTTGGTAACAGAGCCAGATATGGTTTCACCACGATCAGTCAGTTCAGTTCAGTTGCTCAGTCACATCCGACTCTTTGCGACCCCATGAATTGCAGCACGCCAGGCCTCCCTGTCCATCACCAACTCCCGGAGTTCACCGAAACTCATGTCCATTGAGTCGGTGATGCCGTCCAGCCATCTCATCCTCTGTTGTCTCCTTCTCCTCCTGCCCTCAATCCCTCCCAGCATCAGAGTCTTTTCCAATGAGTCAACTCTTCGCATGAGGTGGCCAAAGTATTGGAGTTTCAGCTTCAGCTTCAGTCCTTCCAATGAACACCCAGGACTGATCTTCTTTAGAAAGGACTGGTTAGATCTCCTTGCAGTCCAAGGGACTCTCAAGAGTCTTCTCCAACACCACAGTTCAAAAGCATCAATTGTTCGGTGCTCAGCCTTCTTTACAGTCCAATTCTCACATCCATACATGACCACTGGAAAAATCATAGCCTTAACTAGATAGACCTTTGTTGGCAAAGTAATATCTCTGCTTTTCAATATGCTATCTAGGTTGGTCATAATTTTCCATCCAAGGAGTAAGTGTCTTTTAATTTCATGGCTGCAATCACCATCTGCAGTGATTTGGAGCCTCCAAAAATAAAGTATGACACTGTTTCCAATGTTTCCCCATCTATTTCCCATGAAGTGATGGGACCAGATGCCATGATCTTTGTTTTCTGAATGTTGAGCTTTAAGCCAGTTTTTCACTCTCCACTTTCAGCTTTCATCAAGAGGCTTTTTAGTTCCTCTTCACTTTCTGTCATAAGGGTGCTGTCATCTGCATATCTGAGGTTATTGATATTTCTCCCGGCAATCTTGATTCCAGCTTGTGCTTCTTCCACCCCAGCGTTTCTCATGATGTACTCTGCATATAAGTTAAAACAAACAGCAAAGAAGAAAGTTTCTCATTACAAGTGACTTGCTGGTATGCCTACCCTGCCCCAAAGTGTTTGCTGGGCCTTTTGCCCTTGGTCAACCATCTCTTCCTGTGACTGGCTGTCCTCGTGGACTATGACCCAGGTGGTTCCTCTGCACACATCTGTATAGACCAGCTGCCATCTTTGTGTCCCACTGCTACCTGGAAGTCATGAGTCTATAGGGGGAAAGAGGGGAGACCATCTATAGTGGTGGAGCCTGCTCTGTTTCTAGGTATACAGTCTGACCAGTCAGGGTGAACAAGACTTTGAAGAAAATGAGAAGACTGCCAAAGGATCCCCAGATGACTAGGTACAGATGGATCTGGTGGGGAGAAATGATTTTCAATTTCAGTATAAGCAGTGAGTATATGAATCTCAGGAGAGAGAAACATGAAAGTTGTTTTTTTAATCTAAAATTATTATTTTAAATTTTCTTTAAGTCAAAAAGTTAATTTATTTACAAAATGTATATGTGGTAGGAGGAGGTTTGGGATATTTGTATTTGTGAAAATACAAATATGCCACATGGATAGAAATACAAAAACCTTCAACAAATTATTAGCAAATCAACCTAGCAATATATAAATATTAATAGCATGAGTCTATACCAGGAATGCAAGACTGGTCCAACACTAGAAAATACAATTAGAAAAATGTATTTCACCATTTCAACAGATTAAAGAGACAGAATTTCCTAGATGCAAAAAGCAAAATTCTCTGATAAAGTTCAAATTCCATTCATTATTTTGAAAAACTCTCAGCAAACTATGAATGGAAGAAAACTTCACTAACCTCATAAAAGGTATATGTGTATATACAACCTAAAGCTAAGATCATGCTTCAATGTGAAGGTCTGAATTCTTTCCCTCTAAGATTGGGAACAAGAAAAGAATGTCTGCTTTCATAATTCCACACAACATCATGCTGGAAGTCCCAGCCAATTCAATTGGGCAAGAAAAATAAATAAAAATAATACTTACTGGAAAGGAAGAAACAAAATGGTCTCTATTCACAAATGATAGACCTGTCTGTGTAGAACCCCAATAATCCAAAAAAAAAAAAGTGAGTTAGTGAGTTTAACAAATCCACAGGATAGAAAGCTAATATACAAAACAAATCATGTTTCTATATGCTAACAATAAACATTTGAAAATCAAAAATTTTAAAAACAGTCACAAGCATAATGGCATATAGAGGATGCTCAATAAATATTTGTTGAATAAATGTTCAGTTTGGCTTCAAATGTATTCTATTTCTGTTTTTCAATGAATTTGCATTTCAAAATATGTTCTTCAGGATGTTTTAATAACATGGTCTGATATCCTCCAAAGTATTCTCATGGATAGTAGCAGCAGAGAATAAGCCTGAGAGCTAGAAGATAGCTAGACAGCTAGAAGCAGGCTTAAAATGTTATAGTGAATAATTGGTGAGTTACCCTATGTGTAACTAATATGTAATATGCTATATACACTTGTGTCAATTAACATGTATCAGAAAACTTTAAAAATTACATCTATTTGCATTATATTAGTGATCTTATGTACACCAAATTTATTCATCTTTCAACACAAATAACGAGGAAAAATTCTCATGATTAATATTCTGAAAACGGCAGATCAGGTCCTCAAATGTTAGCCTTATACATCCAAGAGAAACCACAGTATTTCTTGTGAGATGGGAATACATACCCTTGACTAGACAGACCTTTGTTGGCAAAGGAATGTCTCTGCNTGAAACAGCTCTACTGGAATTCCATCACCTCCACTCTGGGAGTTGGTGATGGACAGGGAGGCCTGGCGTGCTGCAATTCATGGGGTCACAAAGAGTCAGACACGACTGAGTGACTGAACTGAACTGATACTAAGAAATTCATTTTACAGCATGACCAAATATACACACATATAAACATAAATTTCATAAACCATGTTAGCACCAAGTATGATGAGCTTACTATTTCTACTTTATTTGATTCCATTTTATTTCATTTTTAGTGTCAAATACATTCTGTTAAATTGATTTTATGATCCACTAATGGATTGAGATCTGAAATTTGAAAAGATATTAGTTTATCCAATACCCATCCCCTTCCTCCTTACTTCTTTGCTTAAAACATCATTCAGAAGTGACTTCAGATAATATATCCCTTTAATGAAGTCAATCCAGTTTAAATGCAAATTACTGATTGGGCTGCCCTTGCCAATCAGTTCAAGGTGTGGATATAGTATAGTTCTGACAAATGTAAGAAGATATTATCTCTCTGGTTTCTTTGCTTAAAAGGGCACAGAGTCCCATTCATAAAGGTTCCACTCTCATGACCTAATCACCTTCTAGAGGCCCCCAATTCTAACACCATCACATTGGAGGTTAGGATTTCAGCACATGGGTTTGAGGAGAGCTGGGGATAGGGACAGAAACAATCAATCCATTGCACCTGGGGATAAAATTCTTAATATAGGTAGACAGAAAAAGCAGCAACTTTTTAATCCAAGTACACTACCCCTAAAAGACTAATTGGTTATTATTTAATTACAGTCAGTTGTCCAATAACCCATAAACAAAATCTTTTCTATAAAATGATATACAACTATGCTATGTGTTTTAGGGGACTAAAATTAGAAATAGAAAATATTTCTTATTATTTCTAATATATGGTTATAAAAAGGTGTTTGTCAGCAATTTGCAAACTCACTTCAACAAGCAATATGCTACTGATTATTTTTAAAGTGCACAGTAAAGGTTGCTAACATTAGGTCTTTACATTGAGAGGAAAAGCAATGATTAGTAAACCTTCATTTTTCTTGTTTAGAATCAAGGCTCTCAAGCATAACTACTTTCACATACAAGAGAATCACTGACTAGGCACTGAAACAAATTCAGTCAATGATCTGCTTGCTTAATATAGAGTTATGTGGTATCCAGTTAAACTTTTTTCTATAGCTACTTTAAGTGATGTTACACAGGTTTGCTACTGTGGCTACATTCAGATGGTAGCTATAGCCAAAGGAGAAAATTCAAGAAAGTATCTCTCACTTGTCTGGGGCTTTGGTGGTATTGACTAGGGTATTTCAGTTATTCCCTGTGTAGCCTTTCTTTCCGTGTAGTGTCTCCAAAGATCTGCAGCATCTCTAGAAGGCTAGCTTGGGCTTCTTGAAATACCATGTTCCAGCTTTAAATATCTTGGTACATTGATTTCATCTAAGAAGTAAAATTAATCTACTTTTGGAAAAGCTTCTTAATTCCCATTGTGAAAATAAACTGAGGTGTCCAGACTTAAATATGGAAAATATTTTTAACTTTACAAAAGTATTTTCCAAAAGCAACAAAGACTCCTGTTGTTTCAAATGTTCTCAGGGAAATGTGTCATGAAAGGAAAAAAAAAAGGAATTTTCCCCCCTAAGATTATAAAACATTAGGCTACTTGGTTCAACGTGTTTTGCTTCCCTCCTTCCTACCTTCCTTCCTAAGTGATTTAAAATGAGAATTTATTAGGTGTTAAGTTATTAAAAGTTTCTCTAGAGTTTCCTAAAATGTTTGTGCAATGTTTACTTGAGAAATTGGAGGAAAATAGGGTTACAATGGCAAACATTTAACAATGTATCTCTGTGGCAAAAATCCTCTATAATAAGTGATAAAAAGATTAGGAAATTTTCTCTGAAAATAGAAGAAATCTAGACTCTAAAAAATTCCATTATCTTTCCAATCCATTATATTTTTAAAAAGCCCTGAGAGTAACAAAGCAATTTTCTTCAGATTCAAGGTAGTTATAAAATTTCAAAGTATGTAATCAATGAAATAAAAAGGAGTCATCAGTAATTATATTTCAGTCTATTTGCAGCAGTGTCAAAGATATACATGTGTTAGAAGAAACCATTGCTCTTGATAATAAGATTGTAAACATTAATGTGTTGGTGTTCAAGAATAAATAAGATATGCTTTCATACATATTTGAGTTGGTTTTTTGAATTCCCAGCAGAGAACCAGTTGGAATCAACACTTTCATATAGGACAAACATAATTTATTTCTTAAGCTAATAGTTAGCATTCACTCTAAAAATTTAACCAGAACTCTCACTCACAGTGTCTGCTTTAGAAATTAACAGTTGTTTATTAAATGTTCTGAGAGTGAAATTTAGTCTCTCAGTTGTGTCCGACTCTTTGCAACCCCATGGACTGTAGCCAGACAGGCTCCTTTGTCCATGCAATTCTCCAGGCAAGAATACTGGAGTGGGTTGCCATTCCCTTCTCTAGGGGAGCTTCCCAACCCAGGGATTGAACCCCAGGTCTCCACAGGCAGATTCTTTACCACCTGAGCCATCAGGGAAGTGCACCTGTTAAATGTTCATGGATGCTTCTTATGACTGTACTGTATTATAATAACATAAATGTTTATAACACATTTAATAACAAAACATATTACCTCTAAGTTCAACATATATTCAAGTTAAAAAATGTAATATTAACTTTTCAAACCTTTTTATGATTAAAATATCTCATATTTCATATCTTCTTTAAACTTTTAGCACAACCAGAAGCCTGTGAAGTATTCTCTACCATTTTTGATTTCCAACTTTATCAGCTGGAAAAATATTTGCAACGTCATAAATGATCTCAAAGCAAAGACAAAGGCCAAAAGAACCAACAGTAAAACATAGTCACAGAGTTAGAATAAATCAGAGGTTATAAGACCTTTTTGGCTTCCCCGGTGGCTCAGATGGTAAAGAATCCACCTGCAATGCAGGAGACCAGAGTTCGATCCCTGGGTCGGGAAGATCCCCTGGAGGAGGGAATGGATCCCCACTTCAGTATTCTTGCTTGGATAATCCCATGGACAGAGGAACCTGCTGGGCTCCTCAAAAACCCCTCAGTTCTCTACAGGTCTTTTTGTCCTAAGTCTTTTACTTAAGGTCTCCTCTATAAACAAAAAGACTGCTTTATCAATTATCTATTACTAGATAAAAAACCATCCCCAAATGTAATGGCTTAAAAAATGATTTTAAAATTTCTCATGTTTCTGTGAATTGGCTGGTCATTCTGCTTCAAATGGTTTTGGCTGGAAACCACTCACATGAGTGCATTCAGATGGATGCTAAGCTGAATGAGCAGGTTCAAGACCTCCCTTATTTGTCTGAAGCCTTGAAATGCAATTGACTGGGGCATCTCACTTCTTCCCCACATGGCCTCCCTCTCTAGGGATTCTCCACATGGTCCTTCTCTCCAGCAGGACAGCATGGAATCCTAATATAATGGCTCGGGAATCCAATAACATGAAAACAGAAACTGTCAGTTTCAGTTTCTTCAAAGTAATTTACAAGGCCAGCCTAGACTCAGGGGAAGGAAAATGAACTCCATTCCTTGAAGGAAAGCATAGTTATGTCTGTAGAGATAAGGAAAGAATTATTTAGGGGCCATCTTTGACAAGCATCATTGTCCAACTTCTGGCTACAATTCTTGTCCCACCTAACGTGCAAAACTATACTTACCCGGTATCCTAAAAGTCTCACCCCATGACATCATTCCTTCAAGTTCAGCATCTTATCATCTAAATCAGGTCCAGACGTGGCAAAAACACTTCAGGTATTGTTCCTCAGGTGCAGCTATTTGAGACTGGCTTCTCTCAGTCCAGATTTCCTAGTATAGAAAAACCACACAGGGACTCCCCTTGTGATCCAATGGTTAAGACTCCACCTTCCAAAGCAGGGGCGCAGGTTGGGTCCCTGGTCAGGGAATTAAGATCCTACATGCCACAAGATGTGACCTAAATAGATAAATAGAACTCCTTAAAAATAAGAAAGAAAAAGAAAAGTCACACAAACACTTGTCTAGATGGGGCTCAGGGAAGTGGGAGACACAAAACTAAAACTGTTGTGAGGGTCCCTACACTAAGGGCACGGGACAGTGCTTGCCTGTGGTTCTGTCCATCCCTCTGCTGGTGATTTCCTAACCCATCCCTCGCCCTGCTTCTTGGCCCCTTCCTATGGGATTCCGGCTCTGCCAGTCATTCTTCTTTTTTCCTAAGAAATGACAAGCACTGGGTTGGAAATATTTCCTCTAAATTCTTCTTTTAAACTGAACAGTTCCTACTTTAGCTTATTTCTCTCTTCTTGTACATTATTGTCAGAAGCTATAGAAAGTTAACTGGTACTTTCACCATAATGTGCATTTCTATCTTCTGTGCTATGGCAGGCAAAAGTATATCCCAGTATACTGTTACCATATAACTCAGGACCTGCATTCTCCAGCACCTGATCATTTCCTTACTGCCTTTTCCCATCCTCTACTAAGAGTTTGTTCACTACTCTCTGAAGCTAATTGTCTCCTAACCACTTGTATTATTTTCTCCTGCTTGTGTAATGTAACACCAAGTTTAGCAGTCTTAACCAGCACACATTTACTATTATACAGTTCTGTAGGCTGTTGTTCAGTCGCTAAGTCGTGCCTGACTCTTTGTGACCCCATGAACCACAGCATGCCAGGCTTCCCTGTCATTCACTCTCTTGGAGTTTGCTCAAACTTGAGTCGGTGATGGTTAGAAACACAACACTGATCTCACAGGAATAAAATCCATATGTTGGCTGAACTATATTCCTTTCTGGAGGCTCTAGAGAGGAATGTATTTCCTCGCCTCTTCCAGCTTCTAGAGGCTGCCCACATACCTTGGCTTGTGGTTCCCCTTATCCATCAGCAAAGACAGCAACAATGGGCTGAGTCCTAATTTTGCATCACTCTGACTTCCTCTTATGTATCCCTCTCCCACTGTAAGGATCTTTGTGTTTATATTGGCCCACCTGGATAATCCAAAGTAAACTCAAGATCTTTAATCACATCTGCAAAGTCCCTTTTACCACATAAGGTAACATATTCATAGGTCTGGGGGTTAGGATGTGGCTATCGACAGGTGGAGGAACTATATTTTACCACACTGACCTTTCAGCCTCCACTAACATTTTTCTTGCCACTCTCCAATATCCACCTGTTGCCTAGTCTTAAAGCCCATACCCCATGTTTCTGGATTTTGTTATGATTATACACCATTCCAGATAATTGCTCATCTATTGAAAGTGTTAAGTTGCTCAGTTGTGTCCTATGTTTTGCAACCTCGTGGACTGTAGCCCGCCAGTCTCCTCTTTCCACGGAATTCTCCAGGCCAAGATATACCGGAATGGGTTGCCATTTCCTTCTCATTGTTGTGGAATAACAAATCACACCCTAAAATGTAGTGCTTTAAAATTAATAACTATTATTTACAATTTCTCGACATTCTCTATGTGACTGCTTATATGTTTTACTCCCCATGTGTGCTGGGGTCACTTCTGCAGCTGCATGCAGCTGATCTCACTCAGTCACCAGATGTGGGAAGGGCAGGACTTGAAACAAAGTGGCTCTCTGCACTTGAGCCAGACTCTGAAGAAGCTGACAACTGACCTCATTCCTTGCAGCCAGGCAGCAAGTCCTTTCTTGAAAATGAATCTGGGTAGCATGTCTTTTTCCTTACCACAATCCACCACTTGCTCCATAAATGTCTATTACTTCATGTATGTTTAGGGAGCAGCTCCTATAAGACTGAAGGGGCCTCTTTTCCTGAGGAGAACTTAAAAGATAGAAGCTAGTGGAACAAACTACAATCCCTACTGTTGTAGTAAGACTGTGGAACACAATCAATACTCGTCATCTCCCTCCTCCACTATCAATTCCAGATTTCTCTCACCCTCCACCTCTACCTTGGCTACTGTTGTTGGCTTACCTGGTGTTGTGACCCAGACCCTCATTCTCGGAAGGGCCTGAGATTCTGCCACCATGCAGTCCTCGGGATGAAGTTGCTATGCCTACTTATGCATGCTTGCTAAGTCACTTTAGTTGTGTCCAACTCTTTGTAATCCTATGGACTGTAACCTGCCAGGCTTCTCTGTCCATAGCATTCTCCAGGCAAGGATACAGAGGTGGATTGCCATTTCCTCTCCCAGAGGATCTTCCCAACCCAGGGATCGAACCTGCATCTCTTATGTCTCCTGCATTAGCAGGTGGCTTCTTTACCACTAGTGCCACCTGGGAAGCCATGCAGTCACAGTTTGTTATGTGCGTCACTTGGGCTTCCTACTCTCATAGTAGGACCTCTACCTCCTTCTGAGATAGGTAAGAAGACGACTCCTTTTCTTGCCTGCCAGTCCCTGGGTACAAGGAGCACAAAGTACTCAGATGGCATCTGAACTTACATTACAGTGGGGTTTTTGCTATCTCTTAGCAGAAATGTGTCCCCTTTAAGGACCAAGACCTCCCAACACATGGAGTTCAGAGTTGTAAAGATAAGAAGCACAAGTGGCACCTTAAGGGTCATTGGAAGTGATTTTAAGGGATAAGGGACACTTCTGCTTCCACTCCTTGGCTTCCAGACCCATATTTTTTTGTACTGAAGCATAGTGCCATATAAACATCTTTGATCCAATAATATAATACATTCTGGAGTATGGCACCTCACTCTTTCACAGTATTGCTTCTGAACTGGTATTCAGCCATAGTGTCAGCAGGTTGCTCCAAGGCTCTATCAGGCTGGCAGTTTCTGGGTGGCAAGATATGTGACATTATCAGTGTATACTGGTCTACTCCTGCACTTCCTTTTTAGAAAAATAGGTCCCCTAGTTTGATATAACATTATGTGAAATCCCATGCTAGTGAATCTAATAAACACTCAGAAGCTGGTACTGACTGAGGCTCTGTAGGCAGGAAAAGCAACCTTATATCTGGAATATGTGATTATCCAGTGACAAGAAACAGGTGGTCACTCCAGGATGGGGGGAGCCCAACATAGCCAACTTGACACTTGGTCCCAAGGATCGGTGACATATTGGGGGCTCAGCATTTCTTTCTATTGCTGGTAGGCTGGACATTTGTCAGCAGGAGTTAAATCAGCCTTGATCAGTTCATCCCACGCCCAGTCTTCACCCCTTCCCCAGTGGACACTCCATTCATGTGCCCAAGTGCCAGCACCAATTGGCCAATGACTGAGGCAGAATGGATGATGCCAACTGAGCAATTTATTCACGTCTTCTTTAGTTTAGTGCCTCTTCAATAGTGGATGCACTCTGGTGAGTGTTAAATGTGATACAAAGACCCTCACTGTTCATGCTCACACTCATTACCAATATGTCCAACAACAGGCCTCTATTCCAGACTTCCTATGGTTGGTCTTCCAATATTTCTTCTCCCAGGACAATTACCAGTTTAGCCACTCAGCCATTCCGTTCCAGATAAGCTCTGTATGCAACTAAAGGGACCCACTTTCTATAAAGCATCAGTGGTATCTAGCCATCCAATTCTGTTATTCTTCAATCTCTGAGTTCCTTCATGAGTCTCAAATACCTTATACCCTGCACTCACTAGTTCATTCTCTTCCACAGGTAAACCCTCTCATTTTACTAGTTGAAAAAGTTGCCACTTTGAGCCAGGGATTCCTTATGTTCCATGTGCCACATGTGATGGAGTCCACATGGCAGCTTAGACCACTCTTGGGATTAACTGTTACAGTTGGGTTCTCTGAAGATCCTGAGATGGAATTTGGGCTATAGGTGTTTATCAGAGAACACCTGTCAAGGGAAGGGGAAGAAATGGATTGGGCCAAGGAGGAAGCTCTAGAGTGAGTTTTGCCTGACAAGATGTGGTGCATTAGGCTGAAATGGCAAGGCTTTTACATCCCCACTTAGTGCTTAGTCCTCAGATCTAGGGAAGGTATAATCTCAGGTACAGTGTTTTCTACAGCTGCTGCAGATGAAGTGCTGAGAGCTAGATAATTTCTTTCCTCCGCACTCCCTGCAGCTCACCAGAGGGTCTTTCCTGGAAGGGGATCCCCATCATCTCATGCATCCCCACAGCCACCAGAGTCTAATCCATCTGCAAACCACATTTGCTTCTAATTTCAAGATATATCCAGGATCTGACCATCTCTTACCATTCTCCTTTTACAGTTGTTCTTGTCCAAGCAAATACCATCTTTCACATAGACTGCTGCTGCTAAGTCACTTCAGTTGTGTCCGACTCTGTGCGACGCCATAGAATGGCAGCCCACTAGGCTCCCCCATCCCTGGGATTCTCCAGGCAAGAATACTGGAGTGGGCTGCCATTTCCTTCTCCAATGCATGAAAGTGAAAAGTGAAAAGTGAAAGTGAAGTCACTCAGTCATGTCCGACCCTCAGTGACCCCATGGATTGCAGCCTCCCAGGCTCCTCCGTCCATGGGATTTTCCAGGCAAGAGTACTGGGTGAGGTGCCATTGCCTTCTCCGTCACAGACTACTGAAACAGTATTCTGATTAATCTTCCAATTTAGCATCTTATCCTCTTATAGTCTGTTTTTCATAAGGAATCAGAAATAAATCTTGTTACTCCTTTGCTTAAATCCTCCAGTGGCTTCACATCTCCCTCAGAGTAAAATCCAAACATCTACCATGGTCTCCAAGGCACTAAAGACGTGTTCCCTTACGCCCACTCCACTATGATCCTGTTCTACCTTGTTCCTTTATTCCAGATAAACTGTTGCTGACTCAGGACCTCTGCACATACTTGTTCCCTCTCCTCAGAATGCTACTCATTGCATTATATGCATGACTCGTTTTCTCCCTTCATTTAGGTCTCTGACTTTACCTTGAGATTTTCCCACACAACTCTATTTAAAATAGCATCCCTTTCCTACACCAGCCACTGTTTGTCTCTTACTTTGCTTTACTTTCCTTCTTAGCATGTATATACATGCTAGGCACTGAAGTGCTATATCCACTACCTAGACAAGAAGGCAGCACATAGTGGACAACCAAGAATTTTTGTTGAGTGGAAGAATCCTGGAACTTTTCTTTGCTGCTTTTTTGATGCTCTCTCCTCCCTTTTGGTTTGGTTTCTTTCTCCATTCTGCTCGCAAACATCCTCCAGTATCTTCCTAAGCATCTTTATCTCAAAAAGGATATATGGGAGGTAAATTTTTTGAGATGTTGTCTATCTTTATACTCACACTTCATTGATTATATGACTGGAAGTAGAACCCAAATCATTTTCACTAAAGTTCTGAAGTCATCATCCCAATGTCTTCTACTTTCCAATATTTTTTAAGAAGTCCTCTGACAACATGCTTCTTGACCTTTGTAAGACCTGTTTCTTCTCTTTGAAAACTATGGTTATTTTCCTTGTATCTGTGGTGTTCTGCAATTCCTTGATGCTAAGCCTTAGTTTGTATCTTTTTAAATTCTAAAAACCTGTGTCTTCTAGTTTTAGGGATTAAAAGAAAACTTTCCCCTAAGATTCTCATTCTCTCTGTACTCCTAGATAAAGGATCTCATGGAGTAGTCCTTATTTTTTTTCCTTCTCTTTTCCATTTCTTTGCCTTTCTGGGAGATCTCCTTAAGTGGAAAAAATAAACTCCATCCTTACTTTAGAAATGACATTTAGAAAGAAGACCAAAGAGTTGTTTTTTGACTAGCTAGTTATTCACTCATCTTAGTAGCAGAATTACTGAATAAAGACAACGAGGTTACAGACACTAAATTAATCCACCAAGTATTTAGTGTGAAAATTACAGCACAGGTAAAGGAGATTTTTTTCTCCATCAAACATAATATTCTATAATAAATATGTGATGAGATGAATACTATTTTCTATAACTACATTGTCAGACTCTCAAGGGGATGACATAGAAACATGATTAAAACCACATCAAAAATAAACTCAGAATGGATTAGAATGTGAGGCCAGAAACTATAAAACTCCTAGAGGAAAACACACGTAGAACACCTTCTGACATAAATCACAGCAAATCCTCTATGACCCACCTCCCAGAGTAATGGAAAGAAAATAAAAAATAAACAAATGGGACCTAATTAAACTTAAAAAGCTTTTACACAACGAAGGAAACTATATGAAAGATGAAAAGACAGCCTTCAGAATGGGAGAAAATAATAGGAAATGAAACAATTGACAAAGAATTAATCTCCAAAATATATAAACAACTCATGCAGCTCAATACCAAAAAAAACAAACAATCCAATCAAAAAGTGGGCAAAAGACCTAAACAGACATTTCTCCAAAGAAGAAATACAGATGGCTAATAAACACTTGAAACAATACTCAACATCACTCATTATTAGAGAAACGCAAATCAAAACCACAGTGAGGTATCATCTCACGCCAGTCAGAATGGCCATCATCAAGAAGTCCACAGACAATAAAAGCTGGAGAGGGTGTGGAGAAAAGGGAACCCTCTTACACTGTTGGTGGGAATGCAAACTGGTATAGCCACTATGGAGAACAATGTGGAGATCCTTAAAAAACTGAGTCTAGAACTGCCACATGACCCAGCAAGCCCATTGCTGGGCATATACCCTGAGGAAACCAGAATTGAAAGAGACACATGTACCCCAATGTTCACTGAAGCACTGTTTACAATAGCTAGGACAAGGAAGCAACCTAGATGTCCATCAACAGATGAATGGAAAAGGAATTACAGTATATATATACAATGGAATATTAGTCAGCTATAAAAAATGCATCTGAGTCAGTTCTAATAGGTGGATGAACCTGGAGCCTATTATACAGAGTGAAGTAAGTCACAGAGAGAAAGACAAATACTGTATATTAACGCATATATAGGAAATATAGAAAGACAGTACCAACAGTCTTACATGCTGAGTAGGTAGCAAAGGAGACACAGATGCAAAGAACAGACTTTTGGACTCAGTGGAAGAAAGCAAGAATGGGATAATTTGAGAATAGCATTGAAACATGTACATTACCATATGTAAAACAGATGACCAGTCCAAGTTCGATGCATGAAACAGGGCACCCAAAGCCAGTGCTCTGGGACAACCCAGAGGGATAGGGTAGGGACAGAAAAGGGAGGGGGTTTCAGGATCAGGGGGACACATGTATATCTGGGGCCGATTCATGTTGATGTACGGCAAAAACTATCATAATACTGTAACTATCCTAAAATGAATACAGTATTGTAAAGCAAAACAAACTAAAAAAAATAAAAATTAAAAAAAACAAAAAAATAAAATAAAATAAAATAAACCCAATGCATAAACCCTGAGTCCCAGTGAAAACAAAACAGAAACATATAAAGATACAGAATATTTTGGGAGCAACTGGGGAGTATGAATTGTGTACCAGATATTATTAAATCAACATTACATAAAAAAAAAGAAATAAATTAATTAAAATTATTTACAATATTGTGGTTTTTGCCATACACTGACATGCATCAGCCATGGGTGTACGTTTCCCCCCGTCTCGAACCCCCATCCCTCCCCCGTCCCCATCCCATCCCTCTGGGTTGTCCCATGCACTGACTTTGAGTGCCCTGTTTCATGCATCGAGCTTGGACTGGTCACCTATTTTACATATGGTAATATACATGTTTCAGTGCTATTCTCTCAAGTCTAAAAAAAAGAAACATGGTTAAAAACAACGTGAAGAGTAGTGCTTTGGTCCATCTCAGCAACCCCACTAAAAACTCAACATGAATATGCAGTGTCCGTGCAGATTAATAGATTAGGTGTATGAACAGACTCATTCCACCTAGCTAATACTCTTTCCTTTTTGTGAATGTATGGTAACTGGTATATACAAATAATCCCTAACTTTCTCCTTAACAATAAATGGTTGTTGTTAAGTATACACACTATTATCAGTAAATGTCTTTCCCTTCGAGGTTTTTATTAAATACAATGTAACAGGTAGCCTATAGTTTCAATTGCCACTTTAAACTAAGGTTGGACTTTTACTTAGAATTTACAATTTTCTATTCATTGTATTTTGCCCTCCAACTCTTGTTATTGATTTTTTACATCAGCAAGCGCATTTTTAATTTACAGAATCTTGTCTATTGCTGGTTCTTTTTCACACTATCCCATTCATGTCCTGTGAATACTATATATATATATATTAGATTATATATAGATATATCTATTTTTATATATAGATATATATTAGATATTTAGTTTTCCTTTCATTCATTCTCTGTTTCCTTTGGATTCCTCCCCTCCTTGTTAACTGGGCCCCTCTTTCTAATTTGGAGGCTTTCACTAAGTGTTATTGATGAGTGGTGATTTTTGGCTGGTGGTCTTCATTGCAGGCTTACTAAGAGTTTAGCCAAACTCTTCACTAAGGGTCTTCTGTCAGCATTTGGAGGCAAAAATTTGGTAAAATTACCACTAGCAGTAACACAGAGGACAGAAAAGGTACCTAATTCACTCATGGCACCAAGTGAGACTTTGAAGCAGAATTTTCAAAGAATAAGCTGGCTGCTATGAACTGCAATTTATATGGTATTCTAACATAAAGACATTCAAACATAAAGAAGTGCTATACAAATATTACTAAGAGGGAATATAGAGTCTAGTCTGGAAAGTGAAACTGTTTTCACCAAATCAAATGCTGAATCATTAAATACAGCTTTAGGACAAACACCAAATTCAGGGTATTGCCATCACCGTGACCTCAAGGTAAAAAAAATCACTTGCCAGTGCAGGAGATGCGGGTCCGATCCCTAGGTCAGAAAGATCCCCCAGAGTAGGGAATGGCAATCCATTCCAGTATTCTTGCCGGGAAAATCCAACGGACAGAGGAACATGCAATGCTACAGTCCACATGGCTGCAATCAGACACGACTGAGTGACTGAGCACACACACACACAAGCGAAAGACAAGTAAAGGGTGTAACTATGCAGTCACATTGTACAACCTCTGAAGGGATTAAAGAGCTGCCTTTCAACTGAATCAAAGGGCTACTAGAAAGATTAAGGAAATTAGAAGACTGCTACGTTCAATACATGCACATTTCTACAAACTAGGCTGTGAGTACTTGGAGCATCTCAGGCTGAACTAGTTAATGTTTCTGTAATCCACTTCCATTGAAGTTTTCTAGACCTTTACCCCTCAGCAGCCCCCGTATTTGAGAGAATCCCAATTACTTTATTAAACCTCTTCATTCATGCAATATTTTAATCTGCTTTCCTCACCACCTGGCTTCTCTAGAAAAGAGAGCCTGAGGCACAAATTAAATCTATTACTTTATTAGAAGAGGCACTCCAGGCTGGTGAGAGTAAAGATGTAAGGCTAACAAGGACTGGAAGCAAATGCAAATTGATAAACCAAATAGTATTTCATTTCTGGTTCATGATTTTAGTCTTGAAGAGACATTGCTGATAATTTGGCCAGTGTAGTTGCTTAGCTACATGGTACATACTCTGGGCAAGAGGATGAAAAACTGTGTCTCAAAATAGTCCATGAAGACGTCTGGATAGGAATTTGTGTGAAAGCTTCTTCTAGTCCATTGATCCAAGTCTTGCAGACAACTGGCTCTCCCAGATTGCATCATCTAACCTTTTGACAATCACTAGGGGAAACCCTGTGGCATGATGCTTTCCTTGAGTCCAGAAGTGTTCAGATGGGCCAGAGATTCTGAGCATGTGGCTAGCTGATCTCAGACAGAGCAATCACTCCAGCCTGCTAGTACACAGTGTCACTATATAGGGTGATAGCTATGGCAAGGTGGTTGGTGGCCTAGGAAACAGTGAGACCAAGAAGGTGAAAAGCCACTTGAGAAAGACGTCAGATACTATATCCAAAGATGAGATATCTATTGCTGTAAATACATAATGCTGTACAATAATAGCTATAAACCTTCAGAGGCATAACAATGGACATCCCTTGCTCACACATCTATAATCGGATAGGTGTCAGGTTCTACTGATCTTGGCTGGGATGGTTCACATACCTGTGGGTGGACTGGCTACTAGCCAGTCTAAGACTGGATTCAGGTAGGGTGACCAGGGTAATTTGGCTCTGCTTCATGCTATGTCTCACCCTCTAGGAAGCTAAGCCAGACATGTACGTGCATTTGGTGACAGCGGTAGCACAAGAGTAAGTGGGAATACACTAGATGTTTGGAAACACACACGGGCCAGAAAGTACTTGAGAATGCACTTCAAAGGAGGATGGAAAAAACACCATGAATACAGGGAGGAGTCAAGAATTAGGGTGGCTTTTACAGTCTCTCAGACCAAAGAAAAACAAGACAAGTATAGACAATTCATTGTTCAAACAGGTATTATTATTGTTTGGGGGAAAGAATTTAAGATTTTTCTGGACTTAGCTATAAATTAGGCTCTTATGGAGTATGTGGGCTGTCTTTCTTAAGACAGTTGTAAGACAGGAGCAAATGAATTTTTTTTGCTTCTCCCTTTTAACAATTATATTTTGTTGGTTTGTACAGCCAGTTAAATGGCAATAGATTTTGGCTCAGGAAAGCTCAAATTTAGCCCAGAGAAATCCAACTTTGGCCCTGCTTAAATCAATTCAGGCCTTCCTCTGTTCCCAGGGCCCAGTTCTAAGCATGAAGAAATCATTTTAATTCCATTCTTGTAAAATAACTGCTAGTCAGTTATTGCTTATTAACTAATAGGCAAGTCAGATAGTTTATTTGGCTAAGACTATTGGGGCTAATAATGTTCAAACTTTATATAAGCCACATTCCTTTTAATGAAGAGTCTAATAAAATGGTGACCTCACTGAACCAAATCATAAGTCACAGATTCTAGACAGGATTCTGCCACTAACTAGTTGTGTGACCCTATGGGCAAGTTACTTAATCTCATTAGGCCTCAACTGCCAAAGATACATTAATCAGGGACTGCTCTAAATTACAATGTTTGAAAAGATCTATTTTCACAGTATGTTAGCAGGCATTCCTTATTCAAAAAAAGTTTAAGAAATACTAACTTGAAGTTCAAAAAGTTTATTGCAGGACTTTTCAGCACTTTTATGCTGTGCCTTTTGAATCTCTAAGAGGGAGATATAACGTGCAGCAAACAAATTTTACCGACAACTTTTTTTTCCCCTTCCGTAAAACCCATGTCTGACTGAGTGTACTTTGGGAAATGTATTGCTATTTCTAGCACTCATGTGGGTGAAATTTATCCCTCTTTAAGAGGACAACTTCAAGTGGAGACTTTTGAGAAAAATACCTCCCTTGTGGCTCAGTGGTAAAGAATTCACCTGCCAGTGCAGAAGCTGCAGGAGATGAAGGTTCAATCCCTGGGTCAGGAAGATCCCTTGAAGAAGGAAATGGCAACCCACTCTAGTATTTCTGCCTGGGAAATCCTATGCACAAGGAAGCCTATAGTCTGTGAGGCTGGAAAGAGTCGGAAACGTCTTAGCAACTGAACAGTGTACAAAAACCACTATTTACAAAGGTACAGGCAGAGTTTAGGAAAACCAAGGTGTAAATGACCTACTCTGGGGCCAGGAACACCTAGGAGACCTTACTATGTAAATGAAAAGGGGTAAAAGGAGGAAGCATGGGTCTGAAATGAACTGGAATAACTGCTGGGAAAAGGATGCCTGGTAAGATGACCTTCAGTAAAGGGCACAGCCACCCATGGTGGCCTGGCAGCAAAGCAGCCAGGGAGATAAACAACGCAATTTCATTTTCCTTTCAACTTTCAACCTACTGCTGGTCCTTCTGTTTGCTGATCCCAACCAAAAGCCAATGGGCAAGGGGACCTACCTCACAGAGCAGAGAGCAGAATGGGAAAGACTGAAAGGCAGATCCAGAGGGCAAATAGAAGGTATTCAGCACAGTAGGGCTCCATTCACAAGCAGCTAGATTAGATGATTACATGAATGTCCTCAGGACTCAAGTCTTTATCTCTCCACTGTTTCTTTTGCTGGCTTCATTCTAAGGCAAAGTTTTGCCACCTGCAGCAGAGATGTCACCAGTAGCTCTAGGATTATATACATCATGCTTAGTTCACAATTTCATTAAACAAAAAGAATAAACACATGTATAGCACTTACTATATGCCAGGTGCTACTGAAAGCCCCATAGATACATTCACTCAGCTAAACCTCAACATCATCCTAAAATACCTACCGTATTACTGGTCTCTTCAGTAATCAAGAAACTGACAAGTGCCTGGTAGGTGAAAAATGAAAACTGAGATTTAGATTTAGAGAGTCTAGCCCTAGAGTCTGTAGTCTAGCTCTAGAGGCTGTGCTTTTAAACAATGAACCATACTGCTTTAAGAAAAATAACCCTCCTCCTTGAACATTCATGTTACTTATCAAAAAGGAAACATGTGCTTATCCTGGATCAATCACTAGGCATTTTGCTTGCTAACCTGGATCATATGTCCATCCCTAAGACAGGACGTGATTATTAACAATTCCTCCCTAAAAAAGATGCAGATTAAAGAAACAAAAAGTCCATCACAGGCAACATGGACTTAAAGAAACAGCCCTATGGACTGGAGCTACAACTCTAGTTCTGCCCAGGTTTGCCATCAATTTTGAACAAATTACTTGAGATTCTGTGAGTATAGGTGGAAAGATATGAAGATCTCTAAAGAAATATCTGATTACATCTAATCACACAGATATAAAATAACACTTATTATATTAAAATACAGTAATAAAATTGAGATCTGCCAAACTTGAGCAAGTAACTTTTGAAATGAATTTTTTGGTCAACACTATCTCTGAAAATTCCCTTAGAAATATCATTTTTTAAAATATGAAGTAAAATAAATAAAACCTTAGTTTTTCAAGTGGTCTTACAGACATTACACATGAATATTTCCTAGGAATAAACAAAACACAATTATAATTTTATTGATTTTAGCAAAATAAAATTACATAAGTAACTTTTTAGAAAAAAACTAATGGATAAGTTTTCTTGTTTCCTTGTCTCCAGGGCACTTGGCATTCTTTATCAACTGGTGCATAAAAGAGTAGAAAAATAAAAGATTATCATATTGTCCTTTGTATTTCTCTTTTAATATATCAGTATGATAGTCTACCAAAAAGTAGTAAATAGCTTCAATTGTGGAAAGGAAGGTATCTGGCTTTCCTTTTTGATGGCGCCAAAAGCAAGTTTTTCTTGTTTTCAACTCAACTTGTAGCAACCCTGCCAAAAACAAATAAGAAGAATATAGGTATTTCTTGTTAACCACAGGGTGTGATACAAAAATGATTTCCCTTAATTACTTTAAGGATTTTTAACTTCTTCAATACCAATTCCAAATGGTATTTTCTCAAATGTATTAAGATATATACAGAAGCAATACAAAACACAGGATGAAATATTATCCATGACAGTTATCTATAAGTCCCGGACCTTACAGCAATGGGTTACAACTGGTTAACATTTAAGATAGTCATCTCTGTCATCTATTTACCAATGTCTTTTTTCACTTTAACCTGTGACAGGACTAAGTTTACCAATTTTCAGAAGAGTTTCATTTCCTTGACAAATTGACATTTTTACGACATCATTCATTCTGAAACTCACTGAGACCAGATAGGCAGGTTAACAGTTCTTAATACTGTTAAAGCTAATGGATGATCACTTTTTGGCTCTCTCTTCACGTACAGAGTACCCAGAGCTGTTTCATTAGCTGTCACATCTGTTTCGACCCTTGGGGACACAGTCAGCTAATGCTGTGCTCCTAACTATTTCAAGAGGAAATGACTCATGAAATCTTACAATAGTACTCTTATCTTTTGGGCTTCCCTTGTGGCTCAGCTGGTAAAGAACCTGCCTGCAATGTGGGAGACCTGGGTTCGATCTCTGGGTTAGGAAGATCCCCTGGAGAACAGAAAGGCTCTACACCAGTATTCTGGCCTGGAGAATTCCATGAATTGTACAGTCCATGACGTCACAAAGAGTCAGACATGACTGAGCCACTTTCACTTTCACTCTCATCTCTTACAACTCAGATGTCAACATACAAATTCAGAAGGCTTTTAGCACCTTAGATCAGCACTCAGACTCACAATAAAATTTGCTTTTAAAAAATCATATTTTATTCTAAATCAATACTCACAGCAAATATAAACTGACTAAACCTGCCATTTAAAAGACAATGATCATCAGAATGTAACACAATAGGAATGACCTCCAAAAGGCTTCCATTCAATACTGCACTCAAGGTCTTAGTTAACACAATACTACAAAAACAATAAATTAATTACAGGCATAATAATTGAAAATGGAAAAATACAGTTGACATCTGTTGTTGTTCTGTTGCTAAGTTGTGTCTTACTCTTTGTGACCTCATGGACTGCAGCATGCCAAGCTTCTCTGTCATTCGCTATCTCATGGGGTTTGCTCAAATTCATGTCCATTGAGTTGATTATGCCATCCAATCATCTCATCCTCCACTGCCCCCTTCTCCTTTTGCCCTCAATTTTTCCCAGCATCAGAGTCCTTTCCAATAAGTTGGCTCTTTGCATCAGGTGGCCAAGGTATTGGAACTTCAGCTTCAGCATCAGTCATTCCAATGCATATTCAGGACTGATTTCCTTTATTATTAGGATTGACTGGTTTGATCTCCTTGCAGTCCAAGAGAATCTCAAAAGTCTTCTCCAGCACCACAATTCAAAAGCATCAATTCTTTGGCGCTCAGTCTTCTTTATGGTCCAACTCTCACATCGAACATGACTACTAGAAAAACCATAGCTTTGACTATATGGACCTTTGTTGGCAAAGTGATGTCTCTGCTTTTTAATATGCTGTCTAGGTTTATTATAGCTTTCCTTCCAAGAAGCAAGCATCTTTTGGATCACAGTCTTGTCATGGTCAAATATATTGGGGTAGAGAGATTTTTAAAAGGAACAAAAGTGCTAAACATGAAAGATGGATAAATTCCACACTAAGAATTTCAGCTCTTCAAAAGATACCATAAAGAAATTTAGAAGATGAGTCAGAGACTGAATGAAGATATTTCAAAACATAATTATCTATATTCTAGAATATATAAAGAATTCCTACAAATCAATAAGAAAAACAAAACACTAGAAAAATAGACATAGATATTTTACAGAACAGGACATGTATGGCCAAATAAGCAAACAAAATGATGCTCAACCCAATTAGTCATTAGTGAAAAGTAAATTATGACTACAACCAGATACCATCTTATACCCACTCTATTGGCAAGTATCAAACATTTGATGACACAATGGTAGGAAGCATTATGAACTGAGAGGAATTCTTGCACATTAATGATGGGAGTATAAACCTGTATACCCACACTTTGGAAAATAGTTGGCATCGTTCTGTAAGACTGAACATTCTTATACGTAACCAAACAGCAATTCCAGTTCTAGGTGTGTTTCCTAGAGGAAGCTTGCACATGTGCAAGAATGTTCATAGTAGCACTGTGTGTAATAGTAGCACAGTAGTGCTGTAGCAAAAAACAGAAATAATTAAATTGTTTCATCAACAGAAGACTGAATAAACCTCAGTATATTCACAGAATCATACATTACACAGAAGTGAATGTGAGTAAACTATAGCTACAATCTTAGAAACAAAATGGTGAGTTTAAAATTTGAGTCCTGAGAAAACTACAAGTCAAAAAAAAGAAAGAAAGCAAAACTAATAATCTAAAAAAAAAGCAAATCTTTTTTTAATTGAAAGTATGCTATACAACATTATGTAAGTTACAAGTGTCAACATAGCGATTCACAATTTTTAAAGGTTATACACCATTTATAGTTATTATAAAATATTTGCTGTATTCCCTGTGCCATACAATACATCTTTATAGCTTACTTTATACTTTATAGTTTGTCCCTTTTACTTCCCTACCCCTATATTGCCCCTCCTTCACTGGTATCCATCAGTTTGTTCTTTACATCTATGAGTCTGCATCTCTTTTATTATATCCTTGTATATTTTTAGATTTCACATATAACTGATATCATACAATATTTGTCTTTCCATTATTTCACTTAGCATAATGCCCTCCAAGTCCATCCATGTTACTGCAAATGGCAAGATTTCATTCTTTTTTAATGGCTGAGTAGAATTCTATTGTGTATATGTGTACCACGTATGTTTTCCTCTAGGAGTTTTCTAGTATCTGTCTTACATTTATGTCTTTAATCCATTTTGAGTTTCTTATTGTATATGGTATTAGAGAATATTTTAATTTCATTCTTTTACATGCAGCTGTTCAGTTTTCCCAGCATCACTTATTAAAGTGAGATGAATGCCAGTTTTATTAATTTGGACTCCTTCCCCAACAAAAAGACACCATCCTTCCCCAATGCATTCCCCTAAGCCTTTCAATGATGAATCTTCAAGAACATTATGCCACTCTTCACTTGCAGGCTTACATTTCATGATTAAATTAGGCACTCAAACTTCAAATGTTTTGTTTTGAGAGCAGTAAAACATTCATACTATTTCTCTGTAAAGTTTGGCAAAAGAGTATGTTACATTGTTAAGAGGATTCTTAATCTCAGCATTCATAATAAGAGAAACAGAAACATTCTAATACAGTACATTTGAGGGCTTAAATAGAAATTTAGAGCTGGTTTGTTCAGCTTAATCCCATCAAATGATAAAATGTTTTAAAACCTAATGGCAATGATTTATAACAAAAAAGGGTTATTTCTTATGGAAGTAACTTGGCTTATCTGGAAACTTGTATTTCACACACATATAGAGATAATAAATATGCTGAGCCCAAACAGTTCCTGTGGTGCGATGAAGAGTCAGAGGGACAGGGGTTGAAGTAGGACATGCAGAAAAAACTAACTCTAGAAATCTGTTTATTTCATGATTTTGAAGGAATTAAGAAATCCATTTAAAATTCTGATGTAGCACAGAACTGAAATATACGATACTTTCTATGTGATCTGAGAATGAATAACAGAAAACTTTTGTACAAACGTGATTTGAAGCCTTAAGCACAAAGGCTTAACAGATTTAAACTGTACCTCAATAATCCCCTTTATAATTTTTTTCAAGTGTTAATACCACTTATGTTCTTCATTTGATCCTTTCCATTACCATATAAGGTACTTTAAAGAAAATGGCTCAGGAAAAAGTTTTCAAACTGGGTAACGTGCAACTGTAACTATTCAAGGGAATATGGCAGGCAGTACTCCAAAGAGCAGGGTTTTAGGGTTTCATCAATCAAACATTAGCAATAAGATTACAAATCTTATTCTGTCATCTTTTTGCAGTCACTCTCCATACACATACCCTTCCCAAATACAGAAACACACAAGAACACAAACACACCATTTCTTTGTCTCTCTCTGCCTACCTTTCTCACACACATACACCCAATCAGAGAGAAGCAGAATGACAAAGAAATCTTATGAACATGTATGCTTTCAAGGGGTATAAACTGTATAAATTAAGCAAGTTAAATCTAGTCTTGTCATCCACTTAAGCTTGAGACTAATTAACACAAGATTCCAAAAAGTGCATACACTTTCTTTTCTACATGATGTACATTTTGAATAACTGCCTGGGAGAAGCTCTTCCAGTTTGAAACTGATTTGGAAACTGCTTAAAACCAACTGGGTAACTCTTGCTCTCTAATCATACGTGGTATACAAATAAAACCACCAAAGAGCCAGAAATAAACCCAAAGCTTTTAGAAAAACTACTGAAAAAGCCTAAAGAACTGAGTAAGGAACACACAAACAAGACAGGCAATACTCTTTATATTACTAGTTGTGTTACTTAGGCAAGTAAACAACTCTTTAAACCATTAATTATTAGAAACTAAGCTTTTCATTCTAAAGAAAAATATACAAACAAAACAAAAGAAAGAAATGTTAAATCTGAATTAGAACTATTCATGTGAACTCAATACATAGCTATTTATTTTTCTTGGCTCTGTCCACTAAAGCAATGATATACAAGCAGTAATAAATGTACCAGATCTTAGTTTCTAGTAACATTCCCCATTAAAAGAACCACAGTTCCTTCAAACAATTAATTCTAGGTCTGGGGCAGGAAAAAAGTACAAGTGAACTTGGAATAGCTTGTTGTACCAGAAAGATTAAAGAGGCCATGCCACAAAGGACCTGAAATGTTCCCAATGGCAAAATTTTAGACAATTTGGGCATCAAAAAGAATACAATCATTATAGATTATAATATATTGAATGAAAAGGAAATCCGTAAGACCACAATGATCCCAAAAAGAGGTGGTGGGGGAGAGAGGAAAAAGGAGAGAAAAAAAGAAAAGCTCGTCTTTACATAAGAATGCCAGCAAACAAATGTAGAAGAAATAATAACATTAAAATTTCATCATTTTGTAATCTTTAATGTAATTACTGATTTAGGCAATAGTCTGTCTGCAATGCAAGAGACAAGGTTCAAACCCTGGGTCGGGAAGACCCCCTGGAGAAGGAAATAGCTACCCACTCCAATATTCTTGCCTGGAGAATTCCATGGACAGAGGAGCCTGGTGGGCTACAGTCCATGGGGTCACAAAGAGTCGGACACAACACACACACACACACACATCACTAAATACTAAAACCACTTTGTAAAAAGCAGTTGGGAAATAGTTCAGTGTCTTAAAAGTATTACCCCATAGATTACTAGTAATTTCAACAAAGAAAATAAACTTTATAATGGAGAGATCTGGCAATCACCACTTTAATCAAGGAATTAATGTTATCAGCAGTAATGGAAAAAGGAACACTATGTCCCCTTCTTTGATGTATACAATTTTAGCTATGAATAGGGTAACTAATCATCTATTAAAGTATACCATGTCCTCTTATCTGATGCACACAACTTTAGCTAGAATAGGGTAACTACTCACCTAAGCAGCTTCATTTTGGAAAGGGAATGCCATTATTAATTATATCAAAACAACATATATAAAGTAGAATTTTTGTAGACAACCATGGATTTATCCTTATCTGAAGTATCCTTACAAAAATATTTAAACTGAATCTAATATTAAAACCAGCAGACAAATGACCTGTCCTCTTCACACAAGCCCAAGTCATAAAACACAAAAACAGGGGACTGTTCTACATTAAAAGAGACTAAAGAGACATAATAACCAAATGGAATCTGAGTTTACATGCTGTATCAGAGGAAAAAAGCTACAACAAATATTTTTGGGTCAATTAGGGAAATGTAAATTTGGACTAAAGATTATAGAACTTTTGCTAACTTTCTTATAGTGATAATGGTATAGCAATCACACCATTCCTCTTTAAGGATGTACAATTAGATATTTAAGGGTGATGTGCTGTAAAGCCTGCAACTTACTTTCAGATGGTTCAACCAAAAATATACATATCTAAGTACACACAGATACATATAATAGAGAAGGAAAAATAAAGCAAAGGTGGCAATGCAATTCTTCTTGAATGCATCAGTAGGTTTTAAGTTTTTGAAAGCTGGGGGAAGGAAAAGTCAAAAAAATAAATGCAACATTTTTATTCTTATTTACCTTGAAGTCTCTCATCAGTGAGTATTTTGTTTGTTTGGTTCCAGGTGCTATCTATGAATACAATTTTTTTCAGTGTTGTGTCTTTGCATTTGCTGTCATTCAAATCCTGTTCTTCAGTTTTCTTGCGTTTAATGGATGGGTTATCAAGGTCATCATTTTTGCCTCTAATGCTATTTTGACTCTTTTTTTGCAGATGAAAAGAAATATCTTTTACTGAAACAGACTTAGGTCCAGGAAATACAAGTGCAACCTAAAGCAAAGAAGCTTACGTTAGTAGTGTGCTATGATCTTCAAAATTAACAAATTCAGACTTAAAACTTAAGAGGAAAAACTATGTTGAGTATCTGAGAAAAAAGCATTAGGTTTTAGTATATCTGCCTCTTTAATACATATATGGCAAAGTTTTGGTTCTTCCCTAGTAACCTATATTCATAATATACTACCAAGAAATACTTCTATACTTTAAAATAAGTTATTCACTTATTTATAGAAACCAGGTTAATTGTATCTTACATAACAAAACTAAACACTATAATGTTTCATAAGATAAAAGGCAAAGTATGGGGTACTTTGTAAAAGAACCATTGAAAAGTGCTTGATAATTAAATAACATCTTCACCTATATAATAAGCAAAGAAAAAACAAATGATACAGCCAATGCTGGTAAGGAAACAGTAAAATAAGCCTTTAAAGCCATTATTGATGTCAAGTTTAAATAACATAACTCTGTGAAAGCCATTTGGCAATATAAGTCAACAGTCTTGAAATGTTCATACTCTCTAGTCAAATGAGATTTCAATTATGGGAATTTATCTTAATAATTCTAAACATACACATACTCACAATACCCAGAATATATGTTAAAGTATATTTATTACAGTGAAAACTTAAAGAACTACTCAGTGAATTATGGTACTTCCTTTCTTTCAGCATGTTTTTACTGAGACCTTATATACTGTAGAACCTCCAAGGTATGAACAGCTCCTAACACAAAGCAGGCACCCAGCAAATATTTGTTAAATGAACAAATGTTGATAGAATCATGGATATTTATCCTCCATATTTTTCCCTATTTCCAAAGATTTTTGAGTGGAGATTATCATTTTTAATATGAAAAATAAATATTAAAATTTAAAATCTTAAATTTATAAACTTCAACGTTATAAAAGTTTTTCAGACACTTACAATGCACACCTACTGCTCCCTGATACCCAACTAGCAAAGTTCAGGGCTTCTTAGTTTTCTTAGATTATGAGCACATCACATCTTTTTATATTATCTAGCACTATGTTCTGTGTAACTGACATGATATCTAGCTGATCAAAGAAGGAAATACAAATATTTCCTAGATCCAAAACTCAGGTATTATTTACAAACACAACTTTCTATATCAATTCCTATATTGATAGGAAAGGAAAAACTTACCAAGTTCTTTCTTAAACAAACGAATGCACTGATTTTTTATTTTGTTTCTAGATTTACCATACCAACAAATGTTCTCCCAAGAAACCTGAGTTTATGTTTCTTTCAGAAGTATTCAAGGCCTAGTTTTTTGAGATCTATAGCAACATCACTTTTCAACAAGACCAGCTGTAAAGACCTGTTGTCACCAATGTGACCATTTCAACTAGGTGAAAATCCATTAAGAATCTAGAAATGAGCAAGGAAGGCCTCTGAGTAGCCAAAATAAATATCACAAAAGCCATGTACTAAAGCTTTTAATTTAGAAAGGATTTCTAAAAATCCTTCTAGCTTAGTCTTTCTTTTTTTCTTCTGGAGAAATTTCAGCATTTGTAATCTGGTTTCTCAGTTTGTATCAAATTAGCCTTTTTACGTGTAGTATATGAACAAGAATGGAGAAAGGAGAAAAGTAAAAGCAGCCTAGTAATACTAGCAAAGACTAAAAATTGGAAGAAACAACTAGTGAAAGTGGGAAGAGAGACTCAAAAAAGCCTAACATCTAGGATCATTTGATTTTTTAAGATACTGATGAAGTAAACTGTATGTTGTTAAGTGCTACAGAAGATTAACCCAGACTATTAAATATTAAATTATGTTCAAGTAAGTTTAGAAAGGCAATGGAGTTCAAAATTCATATTTAGATTCAATGTGAAAAGCTGTAAAAAAAAAATAAGCTGCCTACTTCATGGTCCTTTTCTTCATATTCTGGAATACAAGGATATGTATAAATATTTACAAATTCAGGTGCTAAGAGTTTTGCATGTACAGCAGTGCTTTTGCCATCTGTTTCATTCGGATGTTTAATGATGTCAATCTTCAATGGTAGCTAAAATTTAGAGAAAAAAGAAAAATGAACAAAACAAATAGAAAATTCTAATTTTTATGTTAATAAAAATGGTCTTTAAGCTTAAATAGCAAGCTCACACTAAGTTCCTATAAATACACCTATAGTTTGAAAGTCATACTTTTTTAGAACAGCACACTAAGACTAGTAAGTCATAAAGCAAACACAAATTTACTTCTCAATACTGTTAATCATGTACTAGAACTATTTTCAACTCATTTAACAGACTCTTATAGCAACGTTCCAATGTCATATTCATTTGTCACATTGGACTGAGTCCTATTCCTTGCATTCAAATATCTGTGTCAAGAACATTTTTTATAATTCCTATAAACTTTCAGGTCTGTTAATTTTATAATATATTAAGAAGAAATATAAGTTCAGGCAAAAGTTTTAGATCTAAAGTTCAAGTTAAAATTTTGTTCCTCAAAACATCTTTTGAGGTCAAAGGGATTATCTTTTAATGTTAACATCATGATTCTCAGCATGTGAAATTAATTATTAATTGGAAAAAGAGTTAACAGAATGGTTCCATGAGGTATATTCTATATAAAAAATAACTTTTCAAAATCATTTGCCTATTTTCCTTAGTTTCATTATTTAATTACTATGAATTATGTCCTGTTTGCAAAAATAATATTCTTGCAAATTTCTTGAGTTAGATTTTTCTATTATTTTGCTGACTTGTTTGGTTTAGTTTTCTGTATAATGCTTGTATGAATCCTGCCTTCAGCCATGACTATGAAAACAGAAGCCAAGTCATATCTCTCCCATCATATAAGAAATTCTCTCTCTAGGACAGATTTTTCACTGTAGAGTTCAAATGATTTGTTTGTTATGTAAGTACTGTTCCAGCTCCCAGCCCACACTAAAAGGCAACATTCTAGGTATTTACTCTGGGGCAACAGCTATTTTACCCTGGAGTACAAAACTATCTTGTTTTTTTAGAACAGATTTATTAAAGAGATAGGATTGAAACAATAAACTGCACACATTTGAAGTGTACTGCACACATTCGAAGTGTACAATCAAATGAGTTTTAACATATGCTACACCTTTGACTTCATCACCACAATAAAGCAATGAACATATCCATCATCCCCAAAAGTCTTCTTGTGTCTTCCTCCTTCCCCTTACCTCATCAACTCCCACCCATAGTCCTAGGCAACTAATGATCTATTACTATAGGTTTGTTGGCATTTTCCAGCATTTTGTATAAATGAAATCATAAATTATAAACACTTTTCTTTTGACTGCCTTCACTTAGAATAATTATTCTGAGATTCATTCATGTTGTGTGTGTCATTAACTCCAGAACTATTTTTTAAAGGGACAGTTTCTATATGCTACTAGATGATCCCAAATCGTACACAGTTTATTGTTCAGGATAATTATGGCAAGAGGAAGCTATATATCCTAGAAGGGCCATAAACATCCCAGATAACACTGAAAACAGCCCTAGTTTTCAATCCAAGGTTTCAAACCCGATGTCTCCTACCTTCTCACTTAGGCCTAGTGATCATTTATAACTTGAAGGCAACTGCTTCAAAACATCAAACCAACTTCTAGTGATAGAAAATTTACCATTTAAGTAGGCAGTTCAGAAATGATTTTACGTCAGTCTACCTCTGGCTGAACTCTACATCAGACTTTCCTCATGAAACTCAATCCCAGCTGATGCTACTCTATATTCCCTTTCCCCACGGTCTTTCAGTAGCAGCTCAGCATTATCTTAGTTCAGGGAAGGCAGGAAAGAAGAAAGAAAAAAAGAAAGAAAGAAAGAAAGAAGATTATGGCAAAGTATTCTAATACTAATAAAATCGACTTTCTTATGCAGCTGATGAATAGAGCTGAAAATTCCAAAGGCAATGACCAACATTTCTGATCAGTTGGCTATCTCTGAAGGACATCATTTAAACCAAGAATGCAGGACTGAAAGTTACTAATGTATTTCACAAATCATGAAACTAGCATATCATGGACTAACATCTATAAGTATAAAACAGTAATGTAATATCTGTGCTCAAGAAGTATTTTGGGGAGGAAGTCCAGGTATCTAGTTTCCCCTGAGTAAACCTGAAAATTATACTATGAAAGCCTAGAACAGGTCAAGTCATGGAAATACAGAAATATATGTTTGTGCTCTAGTTTACACATTTTAAAAGAAGATATCTTAAACAATGACAGGGTACAGAGTACTACTACTAGAGTTGACCAGACTCAGCTCAAGTAGAGATGTTTTGTTTTCAAACATTTAAAGACCATCAATCTGTTCTCTACTACGTTTCCTATGAGAGATTTACCACTAAACTTTCTACCCATATTTATCAAAATACAATCAGCAGAAAACTCTAGCCTTTTTCCATGTGATTATCAACCTTCCCAAAGAGAATCTTTTCAATTCTACTACTCTAATAAAGATGAAGCTTTCATCTGATGACCTTTTCTCACCTTAAAAAAAAGAAAAAAAAAGACATTTGTCATGATTTTTAAAAAAATTAATGAATTTGTCATGACATTAAAAATTTTTTTCTTCTGCATTAAAAAGATATATATTAATGAATTTAATCCCTAGAATAAAATTTATAGCTTGGGAGGTATTTACTCATTATGTAGTCATCTTCCCTTCCAGAGCAGGCTATCTAAAAGCAAATGCTGAGCCATTTGTAAAAATAAAGTCGAAACTAGAAAAATTTTTAGATTTTTTTATTAATATGTAGTAATTCACAAAATTTTATATACGGTAATTAAAATAAAACACTTCAGAAAATTTTGCACCATCCAGTAGGCCATTTAGAGTTGGTCACACTCTTGGTATAGTGTTTCAGCCATTTCATTAAAATAGTAGAAATTAGGTCATGGGTTTAAAAAACAATACTCAATTATTAAATTTCTACGAAAATATTAGCCCTATATTATTAACTTTTATTATCATTTTGAACAAAATGTATCTTAAGATAAAACTTTTAATGAGATATTTTCTTTATGTGGCTATGATATAAACACAAGATGAAATGATTCTGTTCATACCTCCAAAACTATACTTCAAAATGTAACATTCTTGTATGAGAGATGGGGATAATGGGAGAAGGGAGATAAAGGAGAAGAGGGTGGCAGAGGACAAGTGGTTAGAGAGCATCACCAACTCAATGGACATGAATTTGTTCAAATTCATGAACAAATTGCCCTCAGTGGAGGGCAGAGGAGCCTAGGGTGGCAAAAAGTCGAACATGACTTAGTGACTGAACAACAATGTGGACTTTAGAAAAATTATTGTGCTCAAGCTCTCAGTTTTTCTGAGGTAACTATAAAGCTTACTGCATTGTATACTTAGTTATTCTTGGCCAGTAAACTTTCCATTTTAGACCCCTAAGCAGACCATGGACTTGCCAAGGTAACATGTAGGCTAAAATGCAATGCAAGTAACAAAATACGAGTGTTTCAAAGTATTGTTCTTAACTGAAACTTAAATGAACCTTATCACCACATTAAACTTATTTTCTTATTGGCAAGTTCTAATGAGTCCATGTGTAGAATCTGGTCTCTTTAAGGTCCTAATAGGCAGCAGTCAAATTTCATAAACCATTTAACTTAAAGTTTGAGTCACTGTTAGACAAGTTAACATATACATAACTAAGTCTTTGATTACAGAGATATGATGGTCTACAGACCTTTTATCTATACAAAAATAGTCTTGATAGGCAACAAAAAGTATAAGGTAAGCAATCAATTCAAATCAACTTGTTTAAATCTGGCGTTAAATCACTATAACATAGCCCAGTGAGCAGGCCTTAGTCTTTTCAATTTCAGTTTAGCTTTGGTCATTGACATGTGCTCCATCTCCATATACAGAATGAGGCTAAACTCACGATTCTGCCTAAGCAAATACCAACCCTAGTTCCTTCAGAATATGTTTTCTTCTCAAGGGCAGTCCAAGGCCCTGAGGTGGTTTTTGAAGCTCCTTTATGCAGCCTGTAAACTTGTCTCTTGTAGTTTTGAAGTTTATACCACATTTTTTCTATGCTGTAAATGAATTATAATAATTTATTTTAAAAAGTAACTGATTTCATTAAAAACAACAGTATTCATCTCATATGCAAATGTTTCAGCAATGTATGTCTCTTTTTCTAGAAACAAGGGGGGAAAAAGGTTTATAGGTCTATAGGATTAAACTTTCTATTAATTCATTTTCATAATGACGTCATTTATCAAGCTTATCAGTTATATTAGAGTAGGGATATATCAGATGTGTTTTTAAAATCAATTCTCCTACTTTCAAACAATTAAATTTCTCACCAACCTTCACATGTGGTATCTGTTCAACAGGTACATTTTCAACTGGGACGTAACATGTATAGCAGTAGAACATTCTTGAACCACCACACTTGAGACATTTTGATCTTCCATTTTGCTGAGCTTTTTTAAGAACTTCTTGAGATGCTAAGCATAAGTTTTGAAGAGGATCTTCTGCAGCTATGCATGTAGTTTGTGACTGCTGTATTTCCATAAATTTTGAATTATCTTCTTCCCTTTCTTTGAGAAATATAGGTGCACTGAGAGACATTTTTCATTCAAATCAAAGTTTAACTTTTATTTCTAAAACACATATTATAGATGCACTAGAAAAAAAGTGGGGGCAAAATAAAAAACATAAAACATTCACTGTTTCTACAAAGAAAACTACTCCATTTAATTCACAACTGTGTGCTGACTTTAGTATTTACTAACAAATGTTAATAAGTTTTTAAACTACTACATTAGCATGATTTAAGATATAATATTAAAAAGCAGTAAACTAAAAAAAATTACCCTTTAAAGCTGCTGCTGCTGCTGCTAAGTTGCTTCAGTCATGTCTGACTCTGTGCGACCCCACAGACGGCAGCCCACCAGGCTCCCCCGTCCCTGGGATTCTCCAGGCTAGACCCTTTAAAGCTAGTCCCTTCATAAAAATAGGAAGGTTGTCTCCCAGAAAAATTATTTTGAATATAAAGTTTAGGTACAATCTATTTCTCAGTGATTATTTTTGCTCCAGAAACAGTACTTTTGTTCTATATTAGGAATGTAATGTTTTTATGTTAGTATCACCCAGGAATGTATTCAACCCTGCAAGCTCTGACTTTCACTTGTTATTATATGACATCAAATCACACTCTGACATGACATCAATTCCAGTCTGAACCTTGAAAAAAATACAAGGCGAAATCAGTAAAATTTAGTTGGTTATGTTCTAAAAGATGCAATTCTCTCCAACATAAATTAAAACACACACAAAAATATAACTAAACATCCATTAAAATGAGAGGCATCCACTACCAATTATAACTTTTTAAATATCTCAAAAGGTGAAACATATGCCTATAAAAATATAAAGGCATATACATAAAGTATAATCTTATAAACATTAAAATTTTACAGAGTAAAATCAGTGTTCACCCACTCTAAGAATTCATACTGCTTTCAAAAATATACACCATTCAGTCTTCAGGTCTAGAGATTAAAGTAAACTGGCTTTCTCACTTAAATATTTCGTTCAAAGGAGGATGATGGTTGCCAAAACTGTTATTCAAATACTTTGTAAGCACAATATGCTTAGAGAGAAAAAGAGACTGGGGCCCTCTTAATTTGATATGCATTCCAGAGCTGTAAAATGATTCTCATAACCTAAAGCCTTATGGTATTGTGGTGTTTAACTATGAGACTCCAGGCACTTCAAGTACAAACACTGAGAGGAGAAATGCTGTGACAGAAACAGGAAACTTTTTGTGGTTTCCCAAAACGAAAGTGAACAAAGAGTCCAGTGGAACATAATACACAATATAATTTACTAACAAGAAGTTAGTGATACTAATTTAATCAGTCATCAGGAGTTTTTTAGAGACTCTACATGCCAGGGAACTGGGACCCAAATAAAGAAAGGCAAAGAAAAAAGATGTTGGTCATTGAAGGAAAAGTAAAATATACTTGCCAAATTTATCCAAGGGGAAAGCCAAAATACAATAAATTTTTTATGTGTACTGATTAGTTAAGGGTTTACATTTTGGGTTGCTAGGACAAAGTGATATTGAAAAATGACTGTCCCATCCCTTCCTCTTGCCTCACGAATGGAAAACATTATGTGACCTCTACTCCAAATCACCTTCCTAAAAATGACTTTTATTTTTGTCAATATGCCCTCAATGACTGGGAGAATGAGGATATTAAGCTATTACCTTTTCTTGAGGCTCAGATCCTTTTAAGACTGCATGAGAGTCTTCGACCTTCTCTCTAGTAAATGCACTTAAAGATGCAGTATTCTGCACACAATTTCAGATGGTTTGCAGGTTAGATTCTAGAGTCCATCTACAAATCTAGGTAAAGAAATCTTGACTAAGATCAAAAAGTCATTTGAAGAACAGGAGAAGGCTTAAAAATCTAGGAAGAGATCCTACTAGTCTGCAGAAATCAGAGCCACATATCCTTCCCTGGCCAACAAAAGGTCAATTCTCACAAGCCAGTGGAGGTCTCATCACTGAACTTAGGAAACTAATTGGTCCCTAAATCCCCTTGGTTTGGCTTTGTTCTACTGTTACCTGAGGTTCTTAAAAACACTTTTAGGCTGCAATAGTCTTGAGTTATCCAGATCATGGGCTCATCCTAAAAAAGCAATTGGAGTGGTCTAATTCAATTTGACTCCACTTCCCTGGGTATTCATTCCAGTAGCTATGCAGGGATTTGCATGTGCCACTACAGGGCCCAGCATTAGTGGGGAACTATGCAGTTCCCACTGCAAGGAGATCCAACCAGTCCATTCTGAAGATCAGCCCTGGGATTTCTTTGGAGGGAATGATGCTGAAGCTGAAACTCCAGTACTTTGGCCACCTCATGCGAAGAGTTGACTCACTGGAAAAGACTGATGCTGGGAGGGATTGGGGGCAGGAGGAGAAGGGGACGACAGAGGATGAGATGGCTGGATGGCATCACTGACTCGATGGACGTGAGTCTGAGTGAACTCCGGGAGTTGGTGATGGACAGGGAGGCCTGGCGTGCTGCGATTCATGGGGTCGCAAAGAGTCGGACACGACTGCGCGACTAAACTGAACTGAACTGAAATCAAAACCATTATGAAAAAGAAGCATTCACTATGCAACTGCTACTGAAGTATCTGACAACCTTTACCTGTAATCTGCAGCCTAGCAGATTTTTTTCTTGTTTTCTAGCTACAAATAAGTTAACTCACACACCCACCCCCCCACACCCATGCAGGAGACAGGAGTTCAATCCTTGGGTCAGAAAGATCCCCTGGAGGAGAAAATAGCAACCCACTCCAGTATTCTTGCCTGGAAAGTCCAATGAACAGAGGAACCTGGCAGGCTACAGTCCATGGGGTCCCAGAGAGTGGGACACAACTGAGGACACAACACAGCAATGGAACATTATATAAACTCCTTATCCTGTACTTCGGGTCATAACAGTACCAAATAAAACCCACTTAAATTTTATTTTCCTGTTTTTAAGAACCTGGTCATATGTACAGGTCCAATGGTCTACTGTTAAAAAGTCAAGGTAACACCTTTTTCCTACAGGCTAACAGCCTATGCCCTCCTCACCACCACTCCCCCCACACACACATAGCACACACTCTGTGGTAGAGACAGTCTTGCCTTAGTTTTTCACAGTACACTGGGGTTTAGAGAGAAGTAATTTTTAAATATTGTGGTTCTGAATCAAGCGGTGATTTTATCACCCAACTTCATGGAATTGGCACCTCACAGTGTTATAAACCTCCTGACTTGATCCCAGAGAGTGGGACACAACTGAGGACACAACACAGCAATGGAACATTATATAAACTCCTTATCCTGTACTTCGGGTCATAACAGTACCAAATAAAACCCACTTAAATTTTATTTTCCTGTTTTTAAGAACCTGGTCATATGTACAGGTCCAATGGTCTACTGTTAAAAAGTCAAGGTAACACCTTTTTCCTACAGGCTAACAGCCTATGCCCTCCTCACCACCACTCCCCCCACACACACATAGCACACACTCTGTGGTAGAGACAGTCTTGCCTTAGTTTTTCACAGTACACTGGGGTTTAGAGAGAAGTAATTTTTAAATATTGTGGTTCTGAATCAAGCGGTGATTTTATCACCCAACTTCATGGAATTGGCACCTCACAGTGTTATAAACCTCCTGACTTGTCCTACATTTCCAAGAAATAATTCAGACTTAAGGGCAGCCTCTTTGCTTATTACTTATTTATAATCTCAATATATTAAATACACTGCATGGCACACTATGCCTGTTCTAATTTCCTCCTTCAGTGATAACCAGTGTCCCGCAAATCACTCCAAACACTAAAAAATAAAGAACAGGGTACCTAGTGGACTAACTTTGCCTGAACAGACTTTTCTTGGGCCGGACTGCACTGAAAATAATTGTTAGGGGTACAGGAAAAAAATTAAAAAAAAACTTTTTTTTGAGGAAAAATTTGGACGCCCTTTCCCCAAAGGGCCCACAAGACCTTAAACATGCTAGCGGCCCCACAGAGACCAGGGCCCCACTCATAAGCGACACCCAGCACGACCTCCGCCGGGCGAGGCCAAGGAGCGTCCACTCCCGCAGCTGCCGGGCTGCGGCCAGACCCCGGTCCCCACAGAAGCGCTGAGACCCGCACGAGGGATCAGAGTGGGACTCAGACCTGCACAGCCCGCGAGTCCTCGCACAGCTCCACGCGTCTTCCGCTCCGCCGGAGCCCGAGGTGCGCGCCCGGCCCTGGTCCCGCCTGGCCGCGGCGGAGCGCTTTCCGGGAGACACCAGAGGGAGGAGCCCGGGCGTTGCTAAGGCCGTTGCTAGGCCCGGGCTTGGTGCGGGTTCCGCTGGCAAAGGTAACGGGCGGGGACAACCGCCGTGAGGGAGGGGTTAGAGGCAAAGTCCCGCTCCAGCTTTTTCAGCTGTCGGTGTGGTGTCACCCTTTTCCGGAGAGAAGTGATGGAGAACCAGGACCCTGCTCCATGAGGCCTGGCCTCACATCCCGCTAGCGCTGCGCTGAGCTCCCTCCTGAGACTGGCCGGGACCGCGGAAGGAGGACGCGGTTCTCGAAATATACTATCAAGGTGTAGTTGCAGTGTGTTGTGAAAAATGCTATTCCTACAGAACACTTTCCCATTTGCCAATCCCTAAGATATTTTAGTGAGAACTTTGTTCTGTTACTTTTTTTTTTTTAAAGGCTGTGTCCAGAGTAGTTCGTATGCTGTATAGTAATGAAAGCTGTTAGAAAAATTATATCTGATAATGAGGTCTACTTTAAAACTACACACTCACGCAGAGTTGGGACTACTTTGTGCACTTTTCCAATCTGAAATTAAGCGTAGTATGCGGATAGATTATTAAACCATTTTTCCTTGCCCCACCCCAAAGAAAATCTGTAGGGAAGGAATGCATGTTGACAGTTGTGAGATTTTAAAACACATGGGCCAGATCTTGAGCGATGTATTTATTGATACTGTGAATTTAGCAATTGAGAGTTAAAAGACAGAATGTTGCCCTAGGCAGGGGTCTTCAGTCTCCAGGATCTAATGCCTAATAATCTGAATTGGAGCTAATGTAATAATAGAATAAAGCACACAATAAGTGTAATGCACTTGAATCATCCTGAAACTACCCCCACCCCTCACTCTTGGGAAAATTATTTTCCACCAAACTGGTCCCTGGTGCCAAAAATGTTGGACCTTAAGTATCAAGTTAAGCATGCATAGTAGAGAAAATACAGTATGGCTAATAAATGATAGGAATTTCAAAAGAACTCAGAATGGAGTGGTCAGTGAAGGGCTATTGGCTGGATTTGAGTAAAGCTCTGAAGAATGATTATGGTTAAGTACAGTGTTATTCAAAGGAATGGTGTGGGTCCCATTGGTGGAGGTCCCATTTGTAATCAAGTAAATCTAGTGACAACTACACTTTTTAAAAAATGAAATTGTCTAGTTTGGAAAAGCAGTGCATGGCACTTGGTAAGGTTAAGTATTACTTGGTGGAGTTTTAAATTATATATGTATGCATGTATACGTACACTAGGTCATGTTTATAAAATGTATTTCTCATTGTGTTTCTTTTTTAAAATGTTTGAAAGCCATCGCTTTAAGAAAGGGAAAGAGGAGAATCAATAGCAAAGTCTTCAAGCCAATAAGTAATTTATCATTTTAAACTCATTTAATTCAAGTGCACAGATTAGAAAGCAAATGATTCTATTTCTTTATCAGAGTGAGTACTGGGTTACTATTACTGTGTGATAAATCACTCTAAAATATGCTGTCTTAATCATTTTATTATGTTAATGAGTCTTGTGTTCAGTGGAGCATAGAGGGACAAATTTTTTCTGATAATTCAGCTACGAAGACTGTGAATGCTAGCAGAGGTCCAATGTGTCGCCTCTTCACGTGGTCTGGGCTTCCCCCCACGGTATGGCAGCAGAGCAGCCAGACTGCTTAGGCCTAGTGCTCCAAAACCAAGTGTTGCAGTGAACAAGGCAGAAGCTACATGTTGTTTTTCTAACCTAGTCCCCAAAAGAAACAGCATCATTTCTCTCACATTCTTTTGATTGTAAGTGAGTTTGAAGGCATATCCAAATTTTAGGAAAGGAGCATAGATGCCACTTTTCAAAATATCATCAAGGAATTTGGGCTGTTTTTTTTTAAAAAAACCAACACTGAATTTACTGCTATCACCGAAAACCCCAAATTTCAGTGATGTAATACAATAGATTTTATTTCTCACAAGAAAACCATTATGGATGTTACTAGTCAGATAAAGTGTTAAACTCAAGAATGTGAGTTTCTTTTTATTTTTAGTGGTTCTGCTGTTCCCTGTGACTTGGGGTTCACAGCTTACCTGACAAGAGAAAAAACACAGTGAATCACGTAAGAAGTTTTAGAGGTCAGCCCTAAAAAAGGCATATATCACTTTGCTCACATTTCATTGGCCAGTTTAATCCAAGGTCCCTTCTTTAACTGCAAGGGAGCCTGAGAAATGTAGAGAAACATACAGATATTGGAGAGCAGTAACAGTTTGCCCCATTCTAAGTTTTTAGCCAAAAACCCTGTAGTCCCCAACCCCTCTGCTAGATTTCATTTTTTCGTTGGTTATATATTTTATGCATGTCAATAATGTATGCATCAATACATACATACATACAGTATATATACCAGTCTCCCAATTTCCCCCAAACCCCTTTCCTCTTTGGTATCTATGTTTGTTCTCTACATCTATGTCTGTATTTCTTCTTTGCAAATAAGATCACCATTACCATTTGTCTAGATTCCACATGTATTCATTAGTATGTAATGTTTTCCTCATTCCAACTTACTTCACTCTGTATGACACTCTCTAGGTACCTCCGCATTTCTACAAATGACCCAATTTTGTTCCTTTTTATGGCTGAGTAATATTCCATTGTGTATATGTACAATATCTTCTTTATACATTGCCCTGTTGATGGAAATTTAGGTTGCTTTCATGTCCTGGCTATTGTAAATAGTGCTGCAGTGGACATTGGGATACATGTGTCTTTTTGAATTATGGCTTTCTTTGAGTGTATGCCCAATAGTGGAATTGCTGGATTATATACTAGTTCTATTTTTAGTTTTTTAAGTAACCTCCATACTTTCTTAAAAGAAAAATTTTTTCAAGTATTTTCAATTGTTCTGTTATTTATTTCATATATCAAAATATACTACAGTTTCTTGATTTTTTTTCACTCTCCAACATTATGTTAACTTTCTCCTTTAGAAGTCAATCATAAAGCTCTTTTATAACACCACTCCCAAGTGTGAACATTCCTTCTCTCCCCCACACTCTCATTTCTCAATATAGTAGTCTCACAGTTTTTGTTTAAAGTAACATTTTTAAATATTATTTGACCCTGAACTACATATGATCACATTAACTTTTAATACAAACTTTTATTTCTTTGCCTTAATAATAGCCATGTTCTGTCTACTTATTAATAATCTATCCTCAGAAACTCTGCCAAAGTAACAAAACATTGCAATCAAACATATTGATTAATCTAGCTGATTTTGTTTTCCTTCCAGATGTTCTCTCTAGAGCATTTCAACCTCTAATTCATTCAGTATTGGTTGCTTTTACTAATTCAATACTGCTCTCCTGTGTTAGATCCCTTGTTCCTTTTTCTTTGCATAATCCTTTGTTTTTCTGAAACATAGTTTCTAGTAGTTTCCTGAGAAAAGGTAAATGAGAGTATTGTAGACAGCATAATAACCATCCTCAGTGCAGATCCTACTGATATGTTTTCCTGTGTGGCAGAAGGAGCTTTGTACATGTGACTAAATTAAGGATCCTGCAATGAGGAAATTACAGGATTATCTAGGTGGGTTCAACATAATCATAAGTGTCCCTATAAAATGGATTACAAGAGGTCAGAAAGGGGAGAAGATGCTATACTACTGGCTTTGAGGTTGAAAGAAGGAGCTAAGGAGCAAAGCAGTGTAGGGGGCTCCTAGAAGCTGCAAAAGGCAAGGAAACAGATTCTCCCCTAGAACCCCCAGACTACAGACCCATTTCAGGCCTCTGACCTCCAGATATGGGAGATAAGTAAACCTGTATTGATTTAAGCAGTTAAGTTTGCAGTAATTTGTTAGAGCAGCTATGTGAAACTAATATAGAGAAAATGGTGATTTTTTTTTTTTAAAAACTGACTTAAAAATCTGAAGCATGCCATGTATTTAATTGATGGGCTGTCTGTATTTATATTTGAATTTCTAGTTTGAAAGTCATTTTCTGGAAATAATCATCTAAATTCTTATCTTTTAACCTCTGATTCTTATCTTTAACACTTTTATTCTAGTTTCTAGAACATTGCTTCAGCTTCCTCCCCATAAACATTTGTTGACTAATTAATGTATTTCATTATATGTGTACCTTTTATTTTTTCCCTATTGCCTCATAAAATACTGTTTTTTGGTTTCAGGGATGCATTGTTTTATCATCTCTCTCTCTAAGAATCTTAAAGACATTTTTATTTTTGGGGGGACGGGTTCTTTTTTTTTTCCTTTATTTTACTTTACAATACTGTATTGGTTTTGCCATACATTGATATGAATCCGCCACGGATGTACATGAGTTCCCAATCCTGAACCCCTCTCCCACCTCCCTCCCCATACCATCTCTCTGGGTCATCCCAATGCACCAGCCCCAAGCATCCTGTATCCTGTATCGATTCGTTTCTTACATGACAGTATACATGTTTCAATGCCATTCTCCCAAATCATCCCACCCTCTCCCTCTCCCACAGGGTCCCAAAGTCTGTTCTATACATCTGTGTCTCTTTTGCTGTCTTGCATACAGGGTTATCATTACCATCTTTCTAAATTCCATATATATGTGTTAGTATACTGTATTGGTGTTTTTCTTTCTGGCTTACTTCACTCTGTATAAAGTTTTCTTCTGTTCCCTGTATTATCTGTATCCTCTCAGGTTTTATTTTCCATTATCTTTTCTGATTTCTAGTTTTTAATTTTTATCTTTTTTGATATTTTGCAGCTGTTCCTTAAATATCTAGTAAGCCTTGGATTTCTGTTTGTATTGAAGAATGAAGATTAAAATAGTGATATAAAGCTCAGTGTGTCTTCATAAGAGGATCAGATTTTTCATTGGAAAATTTTCAAACATTCTGTAGAATAAAAGGCACTATGATGATAAGAGCAGAAATCAATGAAAGTGAAAACAAATGTGCACTAGAGGAAAGCAACAGGCCAGAATTGGTTCTTTGAAAAGATTAATAAAATTGAAAAGCCATAAACTGACCAAGTAAAAAGAGAAAACTCAAAATACAAATATCAGGAATGAAAGTGGTCATATCCTGCAGGTGATAAAAATAATAAGAGGATATTAAGAACAAATATTTATATCAAGGTATTTGGCATTTTTTGCTTTCCTTGAAAAATACAATTTACCAAAACTGATAAAAAAGGAAATAGACAATGTCAATGACTGTATCAATTTTGAGAAATTACATCTATGTTAGTCTGCTCTAGCTGCTATAATAGAATACTACAGACTTGGTCACTTAACAGAAATTTATTTTCTCACAGTTGTGGAGGCCTGAAGTCTAAAACCAAGGTGCTGTCACTGTTGGTTTCTGGTGAGACCTTTCTTTCTGGCTTCTAGATGGTGGCTTTCTCACTGTGTCCTCACATAGCCTTTGTGCATACACAGAGAGAAAGATCCCTGCAGTGTCTCTTACTCTTCTTATAAGAATAGCACTCTTATTGAACTAAGGCCCCACCCTTAAGACTCATTAAATTTAGTTTCCTCTCCAAAGGCTCCATCTCCAAATATAGTCACATTGAGGGTTAGGTCTTCAAGATAGGCCCTAGGGAAAAACATAATGTCTGAAATGAAGACTTCACTGGATCTCCTAACAGCATTACTTATCCAAACTGACAAACAGAGGAAAAAAGTTTGGAAAAAAACCCAGCAATCTTAGTGACCTGTAGGACCATTTCAAGCTATCTACCACAGATGCAGTTGGAGTCCCAGAAGGAAAGATGGGCAGAAGAAAAAAAACATTTGAATAAAAATGATGGGTAATTATCCATATTGATAAAAACTATAAATGGACATGTTCAGAAATTCAGCTAATCCAGACAGAAATAAGAAAGGAAGGAGAGGGGAATTGGGGGAAGAGGGAGGGAGGGACAAACAACCCCACGACTGCTGGAAACCAGTGATAAGGAGAATATTTTAAAAGCAGCCAGAGGAAAAGACCCATCACATATAGGAGAACAAATATTAAATGATTAGACATGTTCCTTTCCCCTTTGTCATTTGCAAGATTATGAGTAAAGTTGGTGTGGTTTCTTCCTTAAATCTTTGATAGAATTTACTTATGAAGCCATTTGAGTCTGGAGTTTTCTTTGTGAGTTTTTCATTACAAATTCTATTTAATTGTCATAAGTTATTTACCTTTTATAGCCACCTCAGAGAAATTAAAATGTATCCACAGAATTGTATGCATTTATAATAGCAGCTTTCTTCCTATAATAGCTCAAATCTTTAAACAAGGCAATGCGTACACACACACACACACACACACACACACACTGGAATACTACTCAGCAATAATATTTGATGATCTTGGATATTTCTCAGAATTCTTATGTTGAGCAAAAGAAACCAGATACAAAAGAGTATGCAGTGTTATGATTCCATGTTTATGAAAGTCTAGACCAGGCAAAGTTAATCTACAGCTAACTATAGTTACATAAAGCAGATTAGTGTGGCTGAACACCAGTGGTGGGATAGTTTTGCATGAAATTGTAGGAATCAACAATAAAGTAGCACAAGGAAACATTTTGGAAGTGATCTAAATGTCAGTTTTCATTCCAATACCAAAGAAGAGTTTGCCAAAGAATATTTAAACTATCGTACAATTGTGCTCCTTTCACATGCTAGCAAAGTTGTGCTCAAAAAACTTCAAGCTAGACTTCAGCAGTATATGAACCAAGAACTTCCAAATGTACAAGCTGGGTTTAGAAAAGGCAGAGGAACCAGAGATCAAATTGCCAACATTCGTTGGATCATGGTGAAAGCAGGGAATTTCAGAAAATTCCCTTCTGTTTCACTGACTATACAAAAGCCTTTGTGTGGATCACAGCAAACTATGAAAAATTCTTAAAGAGATGGGAATAACAAACAACCTTACCTGCCTCCTGAGAAACCTGTATGCAGTTCAGAAGCAACAGTTAGAACCACACATGGAACAGCTGACTGGTTCAAAACTGGGAAAGGAGTATGGCAAGGCTGCATATTGTCTCCCTAGTTATTTAACTTACATGCAAAGTATATCATGCAAAATGCCTGGCTGGATAAATCACAGGCTGGAATCAAGATTGCCAGCATCAATATCAACAACCTTGGATATGAAGATGATACCACTCTAATGGCAGGAAGTGAAGAGGAAATAAAGAGCCTCTTGATGAGGGTGAGGGAGAGTGAAAAGGTTAGCTTGAAACTCAACATTCAAAAAAACTAAGATAGTGGTCCCATGAATTCATGGCAAATACAAAAGGAAAAAGTGGAAGCAAGGACAGGTTTTATTTTCTTGGACTTCAAAATCACTGTGGATGGTGACTGCAGCCATGAAATTAAAAGACACTTGCTCCTAGAAAGGAAAGCTTTCACAAACCTAGACAGCATATTAAAAAACAGATAGATACATCACTTTGCAGACAAAGGTTCATATAGTCAAAGCTATGGTTTTTCCAGTAGTCATGTATGGATATGAGAGTTGGACCTCAAAGAAGGCTGAACCCTGAAGAATTGATACGTTCCAATTGTGGTGCAGGAGAAAACTCTTGAGTCCCTTGCACAGCAAGGAGATCAAACCAGTCAATCCTAAAAGAAATCAACCCTGAATATTAACTGGAATTACTGATGCTGAAGCTCCAATAATTTGGCCACCTGATGCAAAGAGCCAACTCATCAGAAAAGACCCCGATCCTGGGAAAGATTGAAGGCAAAAGAAGGGGGCAGCTGAGGATGAGATAGATAATGTCACCAGTTCAATAAACATGAATTTGAGCAAACTCCAGGAGACAGTGGAGGACAGAAGCTGGCATCCTGCAGTCCATGGGGTCGCAAGAGTCAGATACAACTTAGCCACTGAACAACAAAATATTACACAGTTTTTTTTCTTTAGCCACAGACTTTATTATTTGAATATTTGCAACTATGACTCTATACACAAATTTTAATTCTTACAAAACTCTACATTCCATATTGCTAAGTCACTTCACTCTGTTTTATGCCACATTTCCATCAAAAGGCATTTCCCCAAATCACAATCTGCCTGATTGTGTGTTTGTTGTAGTTTAGTTGCTAAGTTGTGTCTGACTCTGCGACTCCGTGGACTGTAGCCTGCCAGGCTACTCTGTCTATGGGATTTTCCAGGCAAGAATAACAGAGTGGGTTGCCATTTCCTTCTCCAGGGTACAATTTTAAAAATGTTTATTTATCTAACTGTGCCAAGTCTTAGTTGTGGCATGCAATATCTTTTCTTTCAGCTATGGCATGCAAAATCTTAGTTGCGGCATGTGGGATCTAGTTGCCTGAACCAGGACTGACCTCAAGACCCCTGCTTTGGGAGCTCAAGGTCTTACCACTGGAGCACCAGGGAAGTCCCTAAATGCTACACATTTTAACTGTAATGAGGGTACATGGATGTACGCATTTGTCAATTAAAATGGTAATTTTTTTACATAGTAATTGTGTAGTAAGTAAATTATACCTCAATATAGGTGATTTAAATAGAAAAATCATTTATATTTCTATTAACTATCAATAAATCACAGAAAAGGACGTGTTTAAAATACATTTGTGGCTTAAACACTTAAAAATACCATAAAATAGGAGTATACAATGGGATAAATCTAATGAAAGATTGAAAAATCAATCCATACACTTGAGGTGTGCAATTTACTGTATGTGTGTTTTAATTTAACAAAAATATTAACAAAAATAAGTTGCACATATGACTTGATAAAAACAAGCCATAAATGAAACTATTATGTTAATATTAGAAATGTTAAAGTTCAGTTTAGTTGCTCAGTTGTGTCCGACTCTGCGACCCCATGAGTCGCAGCACGCCAGGCCTCCTTGTCCATCACCAACTCCTGGAGTTCACTTAGACTCATGTCTATCGAGTCAGTGATGCCATCCAGCCACCTCATCCTCTGTCATCCCCTTCTCCTCCTGCCCCCAATCCCTCCCAGCATCAGGGTCTTTTCCAATGAGTCAACTCTTCGCATGAGGTGGCCAAAGTACTGGAGCTTCAGCTTTAGCATCATTCCTTCCAAAGAAATCCCAGTGCTGATCTCCATCAGAATGGACTGGTTGGATCTCCTTGCAGTCCAAGGGATTCTCAAGAGTCTTCTCCAACACCACAGTTCAAAAGCATCAATTCTTCTGCGCTCTGCCTTCTTCATAGTCCAACTCTCACATCCATACATGACCACAGGAAAAACCATAGCCTTGACTAGACGGACCTTCGTTGGCAAAGTAATGTCTCTGCTTTTGAATATGCTATCTAGGTTGGTCATAACTTTTCTTCCAAGGAGTAAGCGTCTTCTAATTTCATGGCTGCAGTCACCATCTGCAGTGATTTTGGAGCCCACAAAAATAAAGTCTGACACTGTTTCCACTGTTTCCCCATCTATTTCCCATGAAGTGATGGGACTGGATGCCATGATTTTCGTTTTCTGAATGTTGAGCTTTAAGCCAACTTTTTCCCTCTCCTCTTTCACTTTCATCAAGAGGCTTTTTAGTTCCTCTTCACTTTCTGCCATAAGGGTGGTGTCATTTGCATATCTGAGGTTATTGATGTTTCTCCTGGCAATCTTGATGCCAGCTTGTGTGTCTTCCAGTCCAGCGTTTCTCATGATGTTCTCTGCATACAAGTTAAATAAGCAGGGTGACAATATACAGCTTTGACGTCCTCCTTTTCCTATTTGGAACCAGTCTGTTGTTCATGTCCAGTTCTAACTGTTGCTTCCTGACCTGCATACAGGTTTCTCAAGAGGCAGGTCAGGTGGTCTGGAATTCCCATCTCTTTCAGAATTTTCCGCACTTGATTGTGATCCACACAGTCAAAGGCTTTGGCATAGTCAATAAAGTAGACATCATTAAAGATATTTTAAAGGAATTGTGGAAATAAAATGGGTATAGGAGATAATGAAGCAGAGAAAGAGTTTAAGATAATTCAGACTTTAAACCTGGATAATTGTGAAACCTCTATAATTAAAAGTAAGAAAAAGATTGATCTACTAAGGACTTGTGTTTCAAGCAATGATCATGAATTGTGTTTTGAAAATACTAGGTTTAAAGTTAAAATACCTAAATGTAAAATATTTATGTTCAAGTCTTCCATGAATCTTTAGAGTAATGTGTCATTATTCTGAATAAAACTCAGTTTAAACAATTACATAGAATCTAAAAATTCAGGCATTAAAGATTACCACAAACCTCATAGCTCTGAATCCTACTCCACACTGATGATATATTAGAGACAATATAAAAGTATGATAACTGATTTTGGAATTCTAGGGTAAATCACACATGAGTATGATATATCCTTTTTATACCTGACTTTCCTCAAGTTGCTAGTAATTTGCTAAAGATTTTTGTATCTTTGTTCTTAAGGGACATTTGGTTTATAATTTTCTTTTTTGGGAGTAATTTTGTCAGATTCTGTTATCAAATATACTGGCTTTATAAGAAAGTATTCCCTCCTCTATTTTTGAAAGTTGCTTTATCATCTTTCAGTTTTAGTGATTATAGTTTTTAAGGATTTGCCCATTTGTAGGTTGTTAAATTATTGACACAAGTTTTAAATTATAGGCCCCTAAGTCATTTAATCAGTGCAGGTTCCCTAATGACATCCTTTTCATCCTCCTGTATTGGTCATTTATTTTTTTCTCACATTTTTTAATTCAACCTACTAAAGAATCTTTTAAAAGACCAATTTTCCATTTGTTGAGTTCTCTATTTTCATATTTTTATTTAGTCTTCTCATATCTTTTAATTCCTTTTTCTACTTATTTTTAAATTCTTTTCAGTTTTTTTAGCTTTCTTAGCACTGTGTTTTCCTCTAAGCATAGGTTTAGGTGTATCCCACAAAGTTTGATACATTGTGTTTTCATTATATTTCAGTTAGAAAATTTTCTAATTTTTCTTTTTGCTTCCTCTTTGAGCTAGAAATGGATTATTTAATATTTAAGGATTTTCTAGTTGTCTTTTTGTTACTATTTTCTATTATAGTCAGAGAACATACCCTGAATGATTTCAATTATTTGGAATTTTTGAGTCTTGTCTTATAGTACAGCATGAGTCCATCTTCCATGTTTTATTACTTAAAAACACTGTGTATTCTACAGTTGTGGGATTTAATTGTTCTATAAATATCAATTAGGTTAAGTTGCTTGATAATATTGTTCAAATCTTCTATCTCCTGACTGGGGTGTGTGTGTGTGTGTGTGTGTGTGTGTGTGTACTTGATTCATCAATTACTCAATGGCAACCCACTCCAGTACTCTTGCCTGGAAAATCACATGGGTGGAGGAGCCTGGTAGGCTGCAGTCCATGAGGTTGCTAGGAGTCGGACATGACTGAGCAACTTCACTTTCACTTTTCACTTTTATGCATTGGAGAAGGAAATGGCAACCTGCTCCAGTGTTCTTGCCTGGAGAATCCCAAGGACGAGGGACCCTGGTGGGCTGCCGTCTATGGGGTCGCACAGGGTCAGACACGACTGAAGTGACTTAGCAAAGCAATATGCTAAAATCTCCAGCTATCACTGTGGTTTTGCCTGTTGTATGATCAGACCCCTTAAAATGGCAGTTCTCCTCTTTGAACATCTCCTGCTCAACCAGTTCCTTCCCCAGACAGTTATTATTCTAATCCTTTGACCAAAGTAGCTTTGCTGCTGCTAAGTCGCTTCAGTTGTGTCTGACTCTGTGTGACCCCATAGACGGAAGCCCACCAGGCTCCCCGTCTCTGGGATTCTCCAGGCAAGAACACTGGAGTGGGTTGACTCTTTGAACATCTCCTGCTCAACCAGTTCCTTCCCCAGACAGTTATTATTCTAATCCTTTGACCAAAGTAGCTTTGCTGCTGCTAAGTCGCTTCAGTTGTGTCTGACTCTGTGTGACCCCATAGACGGAAGCCCACCAGGCTCCCCGTCCCTGGGATTCTCCAGGCAAGAACACTGGAGTGGGTTGCCATTTCCTTCTCCAATGCATGAAAGTGAAAAGTGAAAGGGAAGTCGCCCAGCCGTATCTGACTCTTAGCGACCCCATGGACTGCAGCCTACCAGGCTCCTCCATCCATGGGATTTTCCAGGCAGGAGTACTGGAGTGGGGTGCCATTGCCTTCTCCAAAAGTAGCTTTACCTGCTAGTTTATCAAGGGGAAACATTTGCCGTCATTAGCCAGTGGGGCTGCAAAGGACCCGCCTCTGCTAATTTACCTAGTAGCTGATGAGCCAGTCTGAGGTTATTTGCCCCTGTAAATGGTAGCCTCCTTTTCCTGAAACAGTGAAAATTACAGCAATGTCCAGATGCCTTGTAGCTCCAGGACTTTGGACTTATAAGAATTCAAACTGTTGATGTTTCTGTCACCATTTACAGGTTCTTTCTTGCGTCTCACAACTGAGCAATTACAAGACTTGCAGGCCTGCAATGTGTAGGTCAATGCTTGTTTTTCCCTTTAGTTTTATAAACTTCTGGTACCTTTCTTTTGAAGCTCTTTTAGTAAATGCATATGCATTTGTCATTGGTATGACTTAAGGAACTAACCTTTTGTTAATGTGAAATAACCTTATTTATGTCTGGTAATTTTCCTTGTCTTAAAATCTACTTTGTCAGATTAATATAGATGCCAGTTTTCTTATGTTTAGTGTTTGCATAGTTCTAGAATTCTCATTTGCTTCTTTTTTTGAATTTTAGTATCTCCTGAAATACTCCATGGCTTCATGCACTATAATCAAACCTATACTGTAAAGTCTAATGTATTTATAATACTTTTTAAGTCCTTGATGCTAATTACAATAACTGGATTCTCGGTGAATTGGTTTGTATTGACTGTATTTTCTTTTGATTATAGATCCCATTTTCCTTCTTTGTATGTCTTAAAATTGTTTTATTGTGTATTAGACATTCTGTGGAAAAAATTGTAGAGACTAAAGTTTAATTTAATTTTAGCTTTGAGAGCATAAGCCTTTTTCTCTCCTTAGCACTTCAAGGGAGAGGCTGATTTTTTAAAACCCTGCTAGATTTGATTTGGGCTTTAGGATTGATTGCAGCTTTAATTAGATTGAGCTCACCTGCGACTAACTCAACCTCCAACCTCCCTCTTGAGAGCCACCTCTTATCACTTGTCAGTGTTGAGTTGGGACACTTGTGGAATGAAGTTTTAGATGATTTCAGTTCACCTTTGGACCCAACTCTGTCTGGGCTCCTGGAACCCAAGTACTATAAGCATGTGTTAGCTTGTCTACGTTCTGTATCTTTCCAGCCCCTCCTCTACTGTTGCTTTCTTGAAATTCAGAAGCAAGGTGTGAGCACCTGGGAAGGGACTATTTGTTGAGTCATTTATATTTTTTCATTTGGGAATCTTTCAGACTCCAGTCTGTTCCCCAGCTCATGCAGACACTTGAAGCCCAGCTGATTTCTCTTCATCTCTTCAAAGTTACTGCCCCATGGCAGGCCAACTTTTCCCTCAATTGCCACACAGAACTCACGGTCAGGTAAGGGAACTGCCACAACTGTATACTTACTTATAAAGGAGATGTTTCTTTCTGGATTTCGGGTCACCAGGGTTTCCCAGGAGGGCAGCTTCATGGGCTTGCAAGCTGTGCAGTTGCATACATCTACTGATTAGAAGGACCCTACTCTAGGTTTAATGATCTGATGTTACCGTTTTAAAATTCTTATTTTTTGAACACTGGGACTCTTAAATTGTCACACATTATATAGTCCTGCTTAGTGGCATCCACCACTTTTCACGAACCCCATAGAAAACTAAGATTTTCATTTGGTCCAGGATTTTCATGTTGTTACCATGGAATCATTAGCATTTTGTATCCTACATCCTACCAAGGTCATAAGCCTGTTTAATTTATGTCTCACCTCCTTTTAATTTTCCCCCTAGAGAACTCTGGAATTTTATATTGAAATTAATTGAAATTTTCCTGTGCATATTTCATTTCTTTAATTCATTTTTCTAATTCCCTTTAGTTGAAATGTGAGTATTTTTAGTGCTTGCTTCTAGAAGTGGTTTGACATCCATTACAAGGTAGGGAGAAAGGGTACCATTTAAATTGTTGTAATTATATTCCTTTGTATTCTGTGCATTTCAAAAAATACTGATGGCTTTCCTCTAGTAAAATTGCTATTCTCACTATCCCTAAAGATACTATACCATGAACATTTTTTTTGTCTTTCAGTATTGTGTGCACACTGTCTCTTATTTTTTTTCTTTTCTCAGTTTGACTAGGCATAAAGCCACATGTTTTTCATAAAATTTCTTGACAGCTCTACACATCTTTGCTTCTGTATACTTATCTTTTATAATGACTGTCACATATACTCTTTATTTTGTTATGTATTATCTGTTATACATTTACTTATATTCTTCACATATTTTAAACAGTATTAAGACAATGAAATATTCTATTCAGCCTCAAATCTGTAGTCATTTTGTAAAGCATGGCCTTGTGATCTTATAATCTTGGTCATCATATCTATTGATGTGAAGCATGTTTTAGTAAATTAAACTGTAAGATTGTCTTTCCAGATATGTCATCTTCAGAGTATTAGGGTATTAGGATATTCTGAAGTCCTATTATTTTTGCCTTCTCATTGATTTTTCATTCTTTAAAAATGGGTTTTATGAAAAGGAGTACATCAAGGCTGTATATTGTCACCCTGCTTATTTAACTTATATGCAGAGTACATCATGAGAAATGCTGGACTGGAAGACACACAAGCTGGAATCAAGATTGCCAGGAGAAATATCAATAACCTCAGATATGCAAATGACACCACCCTTATGGCAGAAAGTGAAGAGGAACTAAAAAGCCTCTTGATGAAAGTGAAAGAGGAGAGTGAAAAAGTTGGCTTAAAGCTCAACATTCAGAAAACGAAGATCATGGCATCCAGTCCCATCACTTCATGGGAAATAGATGGGGAAACAGTGGAAACAGTGTCAGACTTTATTTTTGTGGGCTCCAAAATCACTGCAGATGGTGACTGCAGCCACGAAATTAAAAGACGCTTATCCTTGGAAGAAAAGTTATGACCAACCTAGATAGTATATTCAAAAGCAGAGACATTACTTTGCTGACTAAGGTCCGTCTAGTCAAGGCTATGGTTTTTCCTGTGGTCATGTATGGATGTGAGAGTTGGACTATGAAGAAGGCAGAGCGCCAAAGAATTGATGCTTTTGAACTGTGGTGTTGGAGAAGACTCTTGAGAGTCCCTTGGACTGCAAGGAGATCCAACCAGTCAATTCTGAAGGAGATCAGCCCTGGGATTTCTTTGGAAGGAATGATGCTAAAGCTGAAGCTCCAGTACTTTGGCCACCTCATGCGAAGAGTTGACTCATTGGAAAAGGCTCTGATGCTGAGCAGATGGTGACTGCAGCCATGAAATTAAAAGACGCTTACTCCTTGGAAGAAAAGTTATGACCAACATAGATAGCACATTCAAAAGCAGAGACATTACTTTGTCAACAAAGGTCTGTCTAGTCAAGGCTATGGTTTTTCCAGCAGTCATGTATGGATGCAAGAGTTGGACTGTGAAGCAAGCTGAGCGTGGAAGAATTGACGCTTTTGAATTGTGGTGTTGGAGAAGACTCTTGAGAGTCCCTTGGAGTGCAAGGAGATCCAACCAGTCCATTATAAAGGAGATCAGTCCTGGGTGTTCTTTGGAAGGAATGATGCTAAAGCTGAAACTCCAGTACTTTGGCCACCTCATGTGAAGAGCTAACTCATTGGAAAAGACTCTGATACTGGGAAGGATTGGGGCCAGGAGGAGAAGAGAACAACAGAGGATGAGATGGCTGGATGGCATCACCGACTCGATGCACGTGAGTTTGAGTCAACTCCGGGAGTTGGTGATGGACAGGGAGGCCTGGCATGCTGTGATTCATGGGGTCGCAAAGAGTTAGGCACGACTCAGTGACTGAACTGAACTGAACTGAATAATTAGTTACACTGATCTGATATTGAACATCTTTTAACCTGCCTTTGCTCATCTTTATGTCTTCTTTGGAGAAATGTCTATTTAGGTCTTAAGCCTATTTAAAAAATTTTTTTCTATTAAGTCATATGAGCCATTTTTATATTTTGGAAATTATTCCCTTGTACATATTGTTTGCAAATATTTCCTCCCATTCTGTAGATTGCTTTTTTTCATTTTCATTATGGTTTCCTTTGCTGTAGAAAAGTATTCAAGTTTTACTAGGTCCCATTTGTCTATTTTTGCTTTTGTTTCCATTACTTTAGTAAAAAAGAAAATATTGCCACCATTTATATCAAAGTGTATACTGGCTATATTTTCCTATACATGTTTTACATGATCTCTTCTTAAATTTAATTCTTTAATCCATTTCACATTTATTTGTTGATTTTTGTATACAGTGTTAGAAATGCTCTACTTTCATTCTTTTACTTGTAGCTGTCCATTTTTCCCAGCAGTACATATTGAAGAGACTGTCTTTTCTCCATTGTATACTTTTCCTTCCTTTATCATAGATTAACTGACTCTAAATGTGTGAGTTTATTTCTGAGCTCTCTATTCTGTTCCACTGATCTACAATCTGTTTATGTGCCATTATTATGCTCTTTTGATTACTGTAGCTTTGTAGTAATCTGCTTTACTTTACAGCTTTGCACTGTACCCTGAAGTCAAAGAACATGGCTTCTCTGGCTTCATTCTTCTCAAGATTATTTTGGGTATTTAGTGTCTTTTGTGTTCCATAGAAGTTTTAAAATGTTTTGATTCAGCTGTGTGAAAAATGTCATTGGTAATTATATAGGGATTACATTGACTCTGTTGATTATTTTGGGTGGTATGGTCATTTTTACAATATTGATTCTTCCAATCCATGACCACATTTTTTTGTGTCTTCAATTTCTTATATCCCATCTTATAGTGTTTGGAGTACAGTTATTTTACCTCCTTACATAGGTTTATTTCTACTGATTTTATTTTTCTAATGTGATGGTAAATGAGATTATTTCCTTAATTTCCTTTTGATTTTGTTAGTATATAGGAATGCAACGGATGTCTGTGTATTTATACCCTGTTGCTGCTGCTGCTATGTTGCTTCAGTCGTGTCTGACTCTGAAACTGTACCAAATTCATTGATGAGCTCTAGTAGTTCTCCAGTAGCATCTTTAGAATTTTCTATGTATAGTATCATGTCATTTTCAGTGATGTTTTACTTCTTTTCCATTTTGAATTCCTTTTATTTTTCTTTGAATGCTGTGGCTTCAAATTTCTATTATGCATGGAATTGTTCATGGCAATATAGACCATTACAGAAGAAACTCAACTGAGTTAGAAGCAGGAAACAAGTTTATTCTTTCTCAGCCGTCTGCATGAAATTGTCCCTTTTCTCTTCCCCTATTACACAATCAACATAGCAGGCCCCACATCTTTTCAGGGACCCTTAGATAATAAAATTCCATATTAGAATGCTTTGGATTTTACTCTACTCTGATTATTATGTTAAGTCCAAATATCTATCCAGTTTTAAGCTTGTATTTGTCCTTATCCTGGGCTGGCTTCAGGATGTGCCTGCACTTCCTCTCCTCCCAAATACAGACCTTTATGGGTTTTTACCTATTTGGAGCAACAAGAGCATATGTTGTAGTTGAGTCGTTCAGTCACGGCTCACTCTTTGAGACCCCATGGACTGCAGCACGCCAGGCTTCCCTGTCCGTCACTCTCTCCTGGAGTTTGCTCGAGCTCATGCCCAGTGATGAGCTGGTGATGCCATCCAACCCTCTCATCCTCTGTTACCCCTTCTCCTCCTGCCTCAATCTTTCACAGCATCAGGGTCTTTTCCAGTGAGTTGTCTCTTTGCATCAAGGGCATGAAAAGATGAAAAATAGAAGTCAAGTCATTAGCTAAAGGCAAAGGGAGAAAGTGGAAGAAACTGAAAAAGATACGAATAGTCATCTAAGAAGGGGAGATGTGGTAGGAGTGCCGGGTGACATAAGAGTTCTGCTTGAAGAGACAAGGCATGAATTTAACTCCAGTCAGTTGGGTTATGATTTTTTTTTCTCCTGCTGCATTTATTTCTTCTTTTGTTACTTGACAAATCCCACTGAGCTATAAACTCCATTGAGACAAAATCCATATCCATCTCATTCACCAATGAATTGTCACAGCCTAGTACCTCACCTGAATAGAGTATATGTATGTGTGTGTATATACACACACATACATATGTTAAACTGCCTGACACAGCATTCCCTGGTGGCTCAGGCAGTAAAGAATCTGCCTGCAAAGCAGGAGACCCAGGTTTAATCCCTGGGTTGGGAAGATCCCCTGGAGAAGGGAATGGGGCTGTCCACTCCAATATTCTTCCCTGGAGAATTCCATGGACAGAAGAGCCTGGTGAACTATAGTCCATGGAGCTGGAAAGAATCAGACATGACTGAGCAACTAATACATAAAACACGCATTAGAAATTCCCAAGATGAAGAGCCTACATGTGCTCCTGAAGTCTGTAGATCTTCAGGACCTAGAACCTAGATGCCAGGATAATGGTTGCAAGGCCGGTCATGGCAAACCTGTCTCTTCAAAGATGAAAGAGTCCATGTGACTCCAAACCAATAAATTCAAGTCCTAAATCAAGTAGTCTCAGTAATGCAAAAATTACACATGATTTACATGAGGACAGTGCACTCATCAGGAAGAGAGAAGAGAATCGGGATGAACAGGATCATCATAGTCCATTCAGCCTTATCCTGGATCCCTAAAGTGGAAGAATATGAGAGTGCATGCGTGTGTGTGTGCACACACGGGCACATAGACACAGAAATCCCAAATTATGAAATCCAGTGATCTAGCAAACTGGCTGTAAACAAACCCAAATATGAATCTGGAAATACTTCCAGGACCTTGGAAGTTTGCTTTAAGGAAGGGGTTTTGCTGCCATTTTCTTTCCTGCTTGTACAATTTCTCTCCCTTAATCTCTTCGATGGTAAATCTTTCTATTCTCAACTATTGAGAAGAATATAATGAAATCTGTTTTCTCCCCCAGTGATTAAGAATGCAGAAAACATACAAAGCAAGAGCTACAGCCTGTGATACAGCACATTCTCAAAATAAAAACTTATAGAGGCTTTTGGTTTATATAAAATCATTACAAGCTCTGACAGGACTTTGGTGAGTGCCTTTGAGGAAGCTCTCATGGGAGGAACTAATGATGCCTCAGAATCAGGGATTAGAGCCTGGCATCATGAGCAAATCAGCTTTCCATGGCACATGTACTTTCAAAACAATCAAGAAAGGTATTCGAAAGAAACCGCTAACAATAATGACACAGGAAATGCTTGCAACATGATACACTGAAATATAGTTTAATCTGTTCTCTTCAACATACTTAATTATGCCATTCTAGACCAGGGGAAAATTAAGTGTAGTTTTCTGTTAAGAACAACTTTACCCATTTGACTGTTTGAAAGATCTAATATGACTAGGTCATATGCATGTTTTTATAAACAGAAAATCTTGCCTTATTTTCTCCCATATTTGCCAGAATATATTTACTGTCTGGTATTGGGAAACAGGAATAAAATTGCTCAGTTTACACTTTAAGTTAGTATTAAAGTTATTTCCATGTAATACATGCTCTCTTGCTCTCTTTATACACACACACTCATTTACACACATAAATAGACACATACAAATAATTCACAGCTGCAGCATTTAAACCAAGAGTCAGGAAAACCTTCTTGAATATTTTAAAAAGACTTTTTCTAATGTTTCCTGGAAAGACTATAGGAAACATATATATTAACATCCTAATTTGTAAAAAATCAAATCAAATCAAATCAGCAACTCCAGCTCAAGGGAAGTTGATCCATTTACCACTGTGTCTTTGTATTCACCATTTCCCCATAAAGTGTATTGACTATTTAGGGCATCTCTTTTCAAATACTATTTGTGACAGCAATTGCCCTATATCACTGACAGAGACTATTCTCCGTGAAGTTTGCTGGAGTGATTCAGATAAAAATAAAAATGTTCTGATATTTTGCCCCCAGGAAAGTGCCAGTGGTTTCCAAAGCTCAAATAAGCTTTAACTACGTCCCACAGAGCAACGCCTCGTAGTGTATTATTAGTGTGATCAAAGAGGATCAAAACATGTTTCCAGGAAGGCCTGCGCACCAGCCCACGTTCAACACTGCCGTGTGAACGTGCCACATGGAGTCTTCAGCTCCGGAGTGCACACACACTGTAAAATGGTATCACATTCATTTCAAGTAAGACCTTTATTAATGACAGTGACAAAAACAAGCGCTTCTTCTCAAGAGGCATTTTTCCCTCCTTGGGAGTTCTTGTTAGGTTTTCCAGACAGAGCAGGAACAAAATTCAGGCTTACCCTGTCCAGGGATAATTGAGTTGAGATAACTCGGTATGTACTTTTAAGAATCCGTTTGTGCTTTGGTCGGGAGGGAACAGAAGCTATAATTTTGTGTTACTGGTGGGGAGAAGGGGAGGAAAACCACTCATTTTTGTTCAATAAGCTCGTAAAATCAATCAAGACTCTTCATAGTAACAATGCATAGAGAGTTACTCTGCCGATAACCTTGTGATTCTGGGATGCTTGCTTATTAGCACTAATCTTGAGAACGCTCTTGGGGAGGGAGCTCACAGGTTTACAGGAGAAGGGACGTTGTGTGCAAAACATAGTCATTATAAAAGTATAGAGAACTTTTGGCGGAGCCTGGATGTTTCATAGACTTGAATTCAAATCCTACCACTGCTATGAACCTGAGGTTCATGCATCTTTTCCAGTTTGGGGTTTTCTCCATATATATGCCCAGAAGTGGGATTGCTAGATAATAGGCTAGTTTTGTACTTAGTTTTGAGAAGAATGTCTGTACCGATTGGGCTTCCCTGCTGGCTCAGTTAGTGAAGAATCTGCCTGAATGCAGGAGACCCAGGTTCGATTGCTGGGTCAGGAAGATCCCCTGGAGAAGCAACGGCAAGCCACTCTAGTATTGTTGCCTGGAGAATTCCATGGACTGCTGGGCTACAGTCCATGGAGTCATAAGAGTTGGACAAGACTGAGTGGCTAACACACCATACTGATCTCCATGGTGGTTGTATCAATTTACATTCCCACACCTTTTCCATCACTTATTGTCTGTAGATTTTTTGAAAATGGCCGTTCAGCCTGGTGTAGGTGATACTCAGATACACATGAACGTATTTACTAATGGAGGTATACGTGTGTATCTGATTTACTTTGTTGTACATCTAAAGGTAATGCAACATTATAAATCAGCTATATGCAAAAAAAAAAAAAAGCCCATGACTACTGGTCACTAACCGTGAATGATATGGAAACCGTTACTTAGTCTCTATTTGTATTTGTCTACGAAATTGCTTATAGAAACACTGCAGAGTGTTTAACATAGGAAAGGCTTGGACATGAGCCAGGTTGCCCTTAATTATCCATTCTCTTCTTCCTTCTGTAAACTGGTAGCATTAAGGTGCATTTTTAATATAAGTTTGCAGGTTCTTCTGCTCTGTGTGTACCAGTATATATCCCTCTAAAAGTCTGAGCATGCCCTGCACACACTGATACAAAACTTAGAGTCAACAATTCACCATTGTCAACTTAATGAAAAATGAAATTGCAGTGTTTCCTCATTTAGTTCTTTTGGTAGAGAATTTTCCATAATTCTCTGACATAGGATTCCAATCCAGAAATGTTACTAGGTTAGCCAAAAGTTCATTTGGACTTTTCTGTAACATCTTATGGAAAAACCCGAATGAATTTTTTAGCCAATCCAATAGAAGTTGATTTCCAATTCAATGTCACCTTTAACTGAGACATTATTATTTTGCTGCAGGTAGTTGCTGCTAGTTGTTTGCTGTGATCAAATTAGAAATTCACCATAAACTAAAAGATCCTTCAAAAGAAGATTATTTAAATTCAGGGCATTAGTGTTCGTATAATCCAAGTCCCATAAGGAAGGAAAAAATAAACTGTTTTTGGCAAACATTACTGCAGCCCTTCTGTGGACTTTATGATTTTGTGACTTCAGTTAAAACATTCCGTCTCACATACCCTGCACTCTTTTGTTTAGGTTACCACATTTCTTAGTCAATTGCAAGTGTTACCTAACACTTGATTGGAAAACCAGAAGTGCAAAATGAACCCCGAGCAGTCTTGTCACCATGGGAAATGCTGACGAGACACATTATAGGCACTATATCTTTAAGTTGTTAAAAGAAAAAAAAAGTGTGATTTGTTTAAAAAAAAAAAAAAAACCACACATTTGGGTATTAGGTGCACCAGGATGAAAGGAATTCAGTGTTGAAAAGATATTTGTGGATCATCTAACCCAGCTCCCATATTTTATAGACTGACAAAGCCAGGGCAAAATGATGTTGCCCAAGGTTACACCACTAACTTTGTGAATATGCCCACCCAGTGTAGGGAAAACTTTAAACTGGATTAATTAGTGTATGGCAATTGTTCTACAGTTAAAATACATTTCAAAAAGATTCACTGATTCATTACATTCATTTGTAATGAATTTTAAACCCTTAACTCTTTAAAACAAAATATGGCTCCGGAGAACCCAGAAGAGGGACAGTTCTTAGAGCCTGCTATGTGTTTTCTTGGAATAAGTCACTCTTTGAGAACTTAAAGTATGGAGTAAAGTGAAAAAATTCAAATGGTGAATATACCATATGATCTATGTTGAGGGAAAAAAAAAACCCCAAAACAAACATATCTATATCCATAGGCCTTGAAAGGGCTGAGCACACTGTGACACATGACGAGTATTCAAGGAATCAGAGCCAGGAGGAGAGGGAGGGCAGTAGTCATGAGAAGGAACTGATGCATCCTGCCCAGCCCCCAAAAGCTTGTGCAGGCAAAACAAAATAGTAATAATGATGTGTGCACGTTTGGTCACGCTGCACTCTTTGCAACCTCAGGGACTGTAGCCCGCCAGCCTCCTCTGTTCATGGGATTCTCCAGGCAAGAATACTGGAGTGGGTTGCCATTTCCCCCTCCAGGGGTCTTCCCAACATAAGGACTGAAGCTGTGTCTCCTGCACCTCTTGCGTTACAGGCAGATTCTTAACCGTGAAGCTACCAGGGAAGCCCCATGACTAATGATCATCATTAAAAACACCACCTGGGACTTCTCTGGAGACCCAGTGGTTGGGACTTTGCTTTCCAATGCAGGATTTGTGGGTTCAATCCCTGGTCTGGGAGCTAAGATTCTACCATATGACTTTTAAAAAAATGGTCCACATCTTAAAAAAATCTTTAAAGCAAAAACACATGACCATTCTCCATTGCTGTCTTTAAGGTGGAGAAGATAAGCAAGATGGGTCATTCCTCCCAGCAGTATTTCCATCAGGCCTTTGTCTCTTTGGGGGTTGATCCTGGATCCTACAGGCCAGGTGACTTGTCGCCAGCCTCAGCTTTCACTGGCGGGACGTGTTTGGTAACCTCCAGTAGAGCAGCCTTGTGCAGGTGGGTGGGGGAAAGGGGAGATGAAGGAAGTGCATTGCAGGAGAAGATTGAGGCTGAAGTCCATGATTCTCATCATCACTTTGGGGAAAGATGGAAGCTTGTGAACATTCTTGTGTGACCTTCAGCCCATTAATCACATGGAGGTCCACTGCTCCAGGATGATTTCCCCAGCTGGCATAGAGATCCACTCTCCTTGGGGTCCCGGTTCCATGCTGTCTTTACTTCAATCATAAGGCAAGGGCATTTAAAATAAATGCTATTGTTAACTTGCATGTAGGCCTCCTTACACTCTCAGTCAGTATTACAAATTTCCTGAAGCAGAGTTTGTTTCTCAACTGTTCTGTTTTTTTTGCAGCACCTATGATGGTGCCTTTTTAAAAAAATTAAATGTTCCACATATGTTTATTCATACTACAATCATACTAGCAAGAGGTAAGAGTGAAAGGAATCAGACATAGTAAGACATTTGTAATTCGGAGGGTTACTATCAGAACATATCTTTCTACAAAAGAATCTTTTTTAAAAACTTATTTTGTTGGCCTATAGCTGATTTATAACATGTCAATTTCTGCTGTACAGCACAGTGCCTCCGTTATATATACACACACACACACACACACACATACATATTCTTTTTCATATTCTTTCCTATAATGGCTTTTTATAGGTTATTGAATATAGTTCCCTGTGCTATACAATAGGACCTTATTGTTTATCCATTCTATAATATACATAATAATTGGTATCTGCTAGTCTCAAACTCCCAATCCAAACTTCCCCCATCCCACTTGGCAACCACGTCTGTTCTCTCTGTGAGTCTGTTTTTGTTTTGTACATAAGTTCATTTGTGTCATATTTTGGATTCTACCCATAAATGACATCATGTGCTATTTGCCATTTTTGTTCTGACTTCACTCTGTGGCAATCTCTGGGTCTACCCATTATGCTGCAGATGACACTGTGTGCTCTGCTGTGCTTAGTCGCTCAGTTGTGTTTGACTCTGTGACCCCATGGACTGTAACCCAATAACATTATTATTATTTTTTATGGCTGAGTAGTATTCCACCATGTGTGTGCGCGTTATACCTCATCTTCTTTATTCATTCAACTGCTGTTAGACACTTAGGTTGCCTCCCTGTCTTGGCTGTTGTGGATAATGCTACGACGAACACTGCTGTGCATATAACTTTTTAAAATTTACTTATCATTTTTGGTTCTCTGTCTCTGTTGCTGCACATGGACTTTCTCTAGTTGCAGCGAGCAGGGATTGCTCTTCTTTGTGGTGTGCATGCGTTTATTTGAATTAGAGTTTTTCTGGACAGTCACCTGGGAGTGGAATCTCTAGATCATACGGCAACTCTATTTTTAGTTTTCTGAGGAACCTCCATACTGTTTTCCATAGTAGCTGCACCAATTTACATTCCCACCAACAGTGCACGCTCTCCTGCATTTGTTGTTTTAGAGTTTTCAGTGATGGCCATTCTGACCAATGTGAGGTGGTTCGCTGTTATACTTTTGATTTGCATTTCTCTGATAATTAGCAACTTTGGCCATCTTTTCACATGCCCATTGGCTATCTGTATGTGTTCCTTGGAGAAATGTGTATTTACGCTTTGTGCCCATTTTTTGTTTGGGTTTTTGTTGTTGTTGTTGTTGTTGAGTTATATGAGCTGTGTCTACAAAATAATCTTAAAGTGATAAGATTTATCATTTGTTAAGCAATATCTCTGAGTTGGGCAGTTGATAAGTGTTCAGTATAAAAAGATCTTTTTTAATAATCACAGCTCAAAGAACGATCCTTTGAAAAACTCATTCAGCCTCTTTACAGATAAACATGATTAGGTTTATGGAAACTGAGTTTGAGCTAAAGTATGGCGATAACAAACAGAGAATCAGAATTAAGTCTGAGATCATTTCATCCTCAAGACTCTGCTCTTCTAGTCTTCTACTTGCTGTCTTTGAAATAAAGCAAAACAACGAGCAAAAGCAAAATCTCACCGTGTTAGTCCGCTTAAAGTAAACGAAGGAGGAACACATAATTGAACACGCACTTGTTTTTATCCACTCAAATGAAGACTACAGATGTTGCACATTAGACAGAGTTCTTTGGCTGAAGTGCTCTGTTGTCAGTGGAAAGGAAAGGATGATCTGGAAGAGGATGTTGAGGAAAGAACTGACTATAGTACTTCAGTAAGTGTGGCAAAGGGGAGGGGAGACTAACAGATGATTAAGGTCTAGAGTCCTGAGGTTTCAAAGAGTGTTGCTGCAACCGAGAATGTTGAGGAGAAATGCAATGAGAAGCGGCAAAAGCAACAGAATCCACCCTACCTCATACCCACCAAAACCCCACTAAAAGGCAGGTGCGTGTGCTCAGTTGTGTTCGACTCTTTGCCACCCCATGGACTCGAGCCCTCCAGGCTCCTCTTTGCACGGAATTTTTCAGGCAATGTTGAACAAGCATTTCCTACTCCAGGGGATCTTCCCGACCCAGGGAATGAACCTGAGTCTCTTGCATCTGTTGCATTGGCAGGTGGATTTGTTACCACTGTGACACCTGGGGAAGCCCAAAATGCAAGTTAGAGATTTTAAAAAGAAACAGCATAGAATCTATTAGAGGATGAGATGGCTGGATGGCATCACTGACTCTATGGACGTGAGTCTGAGTGAACTCCAGGAGTTGGTGATGGACAGGGAGGCCTGGTATGCTGCTGTTCATGGGGTCGCAAAGATAGGACATGACTGAGCGACTGAACTGAGCTGAACTGAAGCATAGAATCTAGCCTTTGTCCACACTGATGTAAACATACTTTAGGTGCCATTTCAATAGACATTTTTAAAATTTATTTTTATTTAGTTTTTTTTTTAATTTGAAATCTTCATTTAATTTGTTACAATATTGCCTCTGTTTTTTAACCCTTTGTTTATATTAGAATGTTGTATTGCTGATTAACAATGTTGTAATAGCTTCAGGGGCAGAGTGGGGCAACTCAGCCATAGGTATACATGTATCCATGTATATTCCTCTCCCATCAAGCCTGCCACATAACACTGAGCAGAGTTCCCTGTGCTGTACAGGAGGGATAACCAGCAGAGACCTGCTATAAAGAACAGGTTTAGGAAAATAACTTAAGGTACTAAATGTTTTTGATAGTAAATGATTTGCAAGGGTGCTAAATTTCAATGCAGTTGTACTGTGTGCACAAATTTCTTACACATAGTACATTTTGGACTAATCAAAGGGTGTGAGAAAGGAACCCAACAGTTTCATAAAGAGGGGAGATAAGAATGGCTTGAAGGCCAATGTGAGTGGACCAGAGCTCAGAGGCCATGCCCACCCATGCCCACCACCATGGCCTGAGAAGCAGGCCTGCACTCAGCACGTAAGAACAACAGGACCTCGTGGTGGTCACTAGAGAGGAAATGTCAGAGGCAAACCAGGGTAACACCAGGCCACACATGAAGCCTTCCTGTGTGCGCCCTGAAGACGAGGTGATGAGAACTGGTCCATTGCCATATTTATATACTCTGCATATGTGCACTTTTCCTGAAGAATAATGCTGCTTCTCAATGGGGCTTCTTGATGTAAAAGAAAAATAACCTGAACGATAACAGGCACACACACAGTACTACTTATTTCTTCAAATCAGCCAATATAAAAAACAAGTAGAGCAGGATTAAGAAACTATAAGCAGAAAATGATTTATACAGTCTGAAATGCTTTTCATTGTAAATAAGCTGTGATATAATGTTTTTTAATTTAAACACAATGTAGCATATGCAGTATTCAGCAGGTACTGAGAATAAAACATTACCCAGAGAACTCTTTTTTAAAAAAATTGGATTTAGACCTTGTCTCAAAACACTTTAGTATTTCCTTTCGATTTGGCAGTCACTGCTTCTATGAAGCTTATAGGAACTCTGGCATTTAAAAAAAACCTCTTTTATCTTCAACTTAAATTAGAAATATTAACAATCATAGATTCTGGGGTCAATGATGATTTCATTGTCTAATTAAGGATAATTCTTTGAATTTCCCCTATCAGTTTCTCCTTGATGGAATCCCAACTTGGGAAGCCTTGTTTTGTCTGTCCTCTTTTTCAAGACACATGATGGCATCAAAACCACTGACTAGAGAAAGGGTTTCAAAGGGAAACCTCGTTTGAGGGGTGATGCATTGTTATAAAGGGGCTCCATCGACATTAAAGTTTTACATATTTGTTTACTAGCAGAATAAGATGAGATAAACAGAACATACAGCAAGGAATCTAGGATTAAACAAAATAAATCTCTCCTGACTCGAACCTAATAATGTGCTCCAAAAGCTCTCATAAATTATTAGCTTCAAAGTCATTCAACGTGTCTGCAACACACTGTCACTGATGCACTTGAAGTTCACCTAAGAAACTGTATCATCAAAATGTGCCAACAGAAACTGCCAGCAGCGATGCCACCTTGCAATCAATCACATCTCTGTTTCAGAATTATAAAGTGTCTGAGAGCTATAATTTCATCTGCTTCTAGCTGCATATCATTTAAAACTTCATAATCTCAGGGAGAAAGGAAAAGTAAAAACATTCGTCAGCCCCGGCTTCCTCTTTGTGAAGACCCACTGTTTCCACAGCACCTTCTGGCTTCCTTATTTTAATTTGTGTTTTAGAGATCTTCCCCCCTACCTTGGACCACGTGTGATGCATAGCTTATGAACACAGTAGTACAGTCGATTCTCAATTATCTGTCCGAATGGAAACCTACGGTGGTTCCGATTATCCAAAATCATTTTTATATTTGATTTTCAAATACATTATGTGCATTTTCCCTGGGAGGTTTACATTCCTGCTAATGCTTTGCTAGAACTAATATTGAAAGGTGTTTGCATTCCTTGAGCTCATACCAACTGGGAGCAGTCGGTTGCAGCCCAGTGGTGGGTGGTAGGGGTAAGTTAGCCTGGGATTAAATGTTTCTGTGAAGGATTGTCAACATGGGCTTTCCAAATGCAGGTAATTGTGAGGTGGTTACATAAGATATTATATTAGTTCCTTTTTTTTAATCCTGGAGGAAAAAAAATCTCTTTGAAGTATTTTAATGGAAAAGATCATATTTTAAAATACCAAGTAAAGTCAGGTTTTTAGTTTAGCTTAACTATTTAGCTATGAATCACAAATTCATTAAAAAAAAAAACAGGGAACATTCTTGAAAGTGGCTATTTATAGTTACAAATTTATTATTATAGAATAGATAGATATCATTTTTATCTTGATAGTAAGAAATGACTGTGCAGTTGGTTATTAACAGCCAATTTCTTAAGGATTATTTTGTGTCCTGATGTATCAGAATTAGAACAAAAGGCAGTTAATAAAATAATTAGCTCTATTTTGAAAAATTAAATCACCTCATTGATTATTCTCTTTTCTCATTTCTGTTATCACACTCACAAACTGTGTAAATATTCAGTTTAATGATTGGACTTACATTCTTTCCTGCCATCCTAAAACTTGAATTTCAGTAAGATAAGATTATATTTGTAAGAATATATAATTATAAGTACTTAAGTAAGTACTTAAATATTATGCTATTCATTCATTGTTAACATGCCTTTAGTTAAGAAAGAACATATACTGTTAAAGTAATAACCTATGGCTAAAATTGGCACTTGTGCTTTATCAGCATAAGATTAAAATTAGCTCAAGAAATAATTTCTCTCATTCTCCTGGGAACCATGGGATTCTCAGGCAAGAAAACTAGAGTGGATAGCCATTACCTTCTCCAGGGGATCTTCCTGACCCAGGGATTGAACCCAGGCCTCCCACATTGCAGGCTTATTGTTGACTGCCTGAGCCACCAGGGAAGCCCCGGGAAGCAGGTTGAAAATTTGGGATGTTAATACCCATTTTGTAATCAGCGCTCACCTATGAGTTGGGTCTGTAAGACCTGGCAGTAGCTGAGGCCTGACAGACAGCGAGTGGCTGGCCCCTGAGCTGAGGAGGAAAAGGCAACCTGTAGATTAGCCTCATGGATGTTGGAAAAACACACAACAAGGCAAGCTGAGTCAGATGGCCATCACACAGGAAGAAAACTCTCAGAAATTAAGTCAGAAAGAGCTCTGAGCTGAGAAATCCATACTTCTGAGAGCTCCTTGAGCAAAAAGCTGCTCAGACAATTCCTAAATCCTCATCATTTTTTTAAAAAATTGCTTATAATGCTGTGTTAGTTTCTGCTGTATGTACAGTGAAGTGAATCAGCTGTATGTATACATATATCCCCTCTGTCTTGAACCCCCCCCCACCATCCTACCCTTTTAGGTCATCATAGGACACTGAGCTGAGCTCCCTGTGTTACCCAGCAGCTTCCCACCAGCCATCTATTTCACACACGGTGGTGTGTATTTGTCAAGACTACTGTCCCAATTTGTCCCACTCTCCCCTTCCACTGCTGTGTCTCCACGTCCATTCTCTATGTCTCCACCTCTATTCCTGCCTTGGAAATAGGTTCATCTGTACCATTTTTATAGATTATACATATATGCATTAATATGCAATATCTTTCTCTTTCTGGCTTGCTTCACTCTGTATAACAGACTCTAGGTCCATCTCTATAAATGTCCAATGATAGGACATATATAGGCAATGGAATATTACTCAGCCACAAAAGGAATGAAGGAAGGCCATTTGTAGAGACACGGATGAGCCTAAATCCCTGTCTTAAGGCATTTTCACTCTTCTGTCTCCCCTTTCTGTATCTTCTGGTTCTTCTGCTCCTCTCTTATTTCCTCCCCACCCCACTTCTCTGTTGTTTTCTGAGAGCCCCAGCCATATCCAGAAAGCTCTGTGCTGCTGGTGATCCAATATAGCCAATCTTAAGTAGAAGAGAGCTAGACTTTGAGTGGATACTCATGAAGAAATTTCTAGACCAAAAAAAGAGATGACAGGCATATATTTTACAAGACAAAATCTAGGAAAAAATAGTGGAGGTTCTAGGTCTTTAGGTATATCAAATTTTGCCGTTGCTATGTTCAAGTTTGATTGTAAATAATCTTCTGGAGTTTGTACTCACAATTTCTCAAATGGATTTGACTGTTGAGTGTTGGCTGGGATGGAGTGAGAGGGAGATGAAGAGGTATTTATATATGGTCTGCGGATGGTCCAGCTGGACAGGTAGGCGGATGTAGGGGATGGTGGCACCCTTGATGCCCTTCATGATGAAAGGCTCTGGGTAGTTTGAATCATGGATTATACAAAATAACACACAGATCATTTCACCCCAACTCTCCCATGCAGAGAGATTTGAAATATGCTCTGAAAAGAGAATATATTTTTGGTAGGAGATCAAAAGCTGAGGACCTTAGATGTGCTCTTCAGTGAATCAATTCTTCTGCTCTTATTGGCTTCAGTCCTCTAAATCTAGGCCAGATCAGTTAATCTAGACTTTTCCAGGTGAACTTAAAAACCTGGGAGTTCTTTATGCCATCACTCAGCACAGCGAATCCATCTGCAGTCCCGTTAGCCTTAAGCACACACACTTCTCTCCAGCCATACCTCTGCTTTCCTGTTGTATGTCTGTTAAGTTGCTTTGAGGCTTCCGTGGTGGTGCAGAGGTTAAAGCGTCTGTCTGCAATGTGGGAGACCTGGGTTTGATCCCTGAGTCGGGAAGATCGCCTGGAGAAGGAAACGGCAACCCACTCCAGTATTCTTGTGCTTTAGTTGTGTCTGACTTTGTGTGACATTATGGGCTGTAGCCCGCCAGGCTCCTCTGTCCATGGGTCTAAATTATATCACTCACTCTTTTCGGAGCAACTGCAGTAGCTTCACTGCCTGCCTTGCTTCCTTAGACCCCCTTCTCATAGAGCTGGCAGGGTTCCTTCACTAGTAGAAATCAGGTCTGGTACTCAAAACCTTCACTAGCCTACTAGATGCTTCTCCTTGGAATTTAGAGCTGCTTCTGCAAGCCCACCTCAGGCAATTATCCCTCTACTTTCCAGGTCAATGGAGTCCCATCTCAGGGGTGGTTGCACTTATTTTTCCCTCTGTCTGGAATGCTCTTCAGTCAGATCTTTGTTTGGATGTCTCATTCTCATTCTCTACATCAGGGCTCCACAACCTCTGGGATATAATATCTAATGATCTGAGGTGGAGCTGATGTGATGATAACAGAAATAAAGAATAAAGTGCACAATAGATGTAATGCTCTTGATTCATCCCCAAACAGTCTCCCATACCCTGGTCTTCCACAAAACCGGTCCTGGTGCCAAAAAGGTGGGGACCACTTTTCTAGGGCCCCAGAGTAACTGCTCCAAGTTACTTTGCATTTTATTGGGTTGGGCATCAGATTTTTCTGTAAGATGTTTTGGAAAAACCCAAACAAACTTTTTAGGGGACCCAATACTTCCTTTATCATGTCTGTCATAGTACAAAATGACTTTTTGGTTTATATTATTATTATTTGTATAACAGAGCTTATCACACTAAAATTTAAGAGAGGGACTAACAAGTATTCTTCACTCAGCTCTTATTAAAATGCCCACTATGGGAATTCCTTGAAGTCCAGTGGTTAGACTCTAAGCTTTCACTGCAGAGGGCATCGGTTCAATTCCCGATCAGGAAACTAATATCCCATGAGCTGCATGGTAAGGCAAAAAAAAAAAAGTCTGCCATGGAGTTCATACCCAACAAACATTTGTTCAATAAATGCATGGGAAGTGGCGTCTTTCCATAAGGATCCACCTTTTACACTGAATTTCAGAGTTCTAGTTTATGAATTCAAGCAGTCAGTCTGAGGCAATTAGGGAGCAGTTAGGAGATCTAGATTTTGTCCTAGAACTAAAGGTTTAAAATTCTTTCTATTGGTAAAAGTATCATCAGCCAAAGAAATCCTTAAAGCAAGTATGCTGCATGGTGTAAGACACTCTGGTTCTGACTGTGTGTGCCAGGTACTCAGTCATGTCTGACTCTGTGCAACCCCATGGACTGTAGCCCACCAGGCTCATCTGTCCATGAGATTTTCCAGGCAAGAATACTGGAGTGGGGTGTCATTTCTTCCTCCAGGGAATCTTCCCCACCCAGGGATCAAACCCATGTCTCCTGGGTGTCTTGCATTGCAGATGGATTCTCTACCCACTGAGTCATTGGAGAAGCCCCTCTGACAGTCTAGAGTAACTCTGTTTCAGTGATGGATCCAGTAGTTACCAACGCAGGCACTTGGGTTCATGGAAAGAGAGCAGTCACGAATAAGGGGAATGGGCCAGTTGTGGGAGGGTCGGCATCTTATCTGATGTTTCGTTCTTTGTCTCATGACTTGTAGCAACTTCTTTGTTGAAGAGTGCATTGGGGTGGATTATCACTATTCAATTCACTTAACAGAGGGCTTGAAGTTGCCAAGTCATTCACCAAAGCAGAGTTGACTGAGTCTCATGGACTAAATCAAAGCACAAGAAACAACCCAAGAATAAGTTAGTTATTATGTTTGTATTTAAATAGTGAATTTGGAGTAGCTGCTCAGTTGTTCTAGATTTTGAACTTTAAGGTTATACATTTTTAAATAGATCTCTCTTTTATAAGCATTATCAAAAAGTAGTGTTAAAATAAACATAATAGAAAAATAAACAGTTTCAGAATTAAAGAGTTACTGTAAAGACCGTGCAGAGAGTTACTGTAAAGCCCATATCTACTTTCCTAGAGTTACTATAAAGCCTGTATAGAGTTTCCTATATTATATTGTATATCTGTCATGATGGATTAACAAATATTGATACATTCCTATTATTTATTTTATTTAGATTTTTCCAGTTTTCTTTCATACCCTTTTTCTGTGCCAAGGTCTCATCTAGAATACTACATTACATTTAGTCATCCTATCTCCTTAGACTTCTCTTGGTTATAACCATTTCTCAGACTTTCTTTGTTCTGATACTTTTGACAATTTGAGGAATACTAATCTGAGGAATACTAGATGTTTGGGGGAAAATCGTTCCATTGGGATTTGTCTGTTGTTTTTCTTGGCTGGGTCAGGAAGGTCCCCTGGAGAAGGAAATGGCAACCCACTCCAGTATTCATGCTTGGGAAATACCATGGACAGGGGAGCCTGGTGGGTTACAGTCCACGGGGTTGCAAAGGGTCCGAGACGACTTAGTGACTAAACCACCACCGCCTTTCTCATTACTAGACTGGGATGCTGGGTTTTGGAGAGGAAGACCACAGGGGTAAAGTGTCATTCTCATCCCATCATTTCAAGGGTGCCTACTTATCAACATAACTTAACACCAATGATGTTGACCTTGATTGCCTGGTTGAGTTAGGTTTGCTAGGCTTCTTCACTGCTAAGTCATTCTTTCTCTTCTGAAGCATGTCTCTATGAACAACTCCACTTAAGGCGTGGTGCATTATATTCCATCTCCTTAAAGGTAGTAACAACATAAATTATATAGAATTTTTGTCTCTGTTCTTCATTTACTTATATGACTCATGGATATTTATTTTATACTTACGGTTATATAAGCCAATACTACTTTATTCTACTATTTTGTCACTCAAATTGCTTCAGCTTTGGCTACCAGGGACTCTCTCAGTTGGCTCCTATGGCTCTTTGACATCTGCTGATCACAGTGTTTTGTTTTTAACATCTATTTACTTTCTGGAACAACAAGATGTTCCAGGCTCACCTTATATATATATATATATATATATATTTTGTCTTAGCCCTAGAAGTAGCCATTTATCCAAGGAGCCCTGGTTCCTTTTGTTGTAAAGTGGTATTAGAAACTAAGATCTGGGTCCTTGGCATTTCAAACAAAAATCCTGATAATTTATAATATGTTGTACATATTATGTTGTACAAATAGTTGTATTTGTAAAATTTTTTTTAAAAGATAAATCTACTCTGAACTATCATATAAATGTTATTAACTTATTTTTAGGTCAGCTATGTAAACAAGGATAATTTCATCATATATTATATAGCAACTAACCTATATTCATTTTTGAGATAGAAATTTAGGCTTGTGGAAAAAAAATAGTGACATAAAAAAGGGGTTAGTTTATTTTTCTTGTCTTAACCAAACATAGCCATTATTTTTTCTATAGAAAAAGACCTGGAGATCTGGGATATGTCCTTTTTTATTCCCTATGTCAAATGAATGAGAAAAACAAACAAAAAAGGTTCAGTATCACTAACATGGGTTTTCAATGATATAAACATTGTTTTACTGGATGGAGATACCCATATCCATAAGAGACAATCTTATTTTCTTGCTTTGGTCACTAATTATTTACAAAAGAAGATCTTCCTTTCCAAAATTAATTTTAAGAATGAAACTTATCTCCTACCATCAATCTTCCTTTAGTTATTTGTAATTTAACAAATTTTAACCACATCAAGGAAATTTAATTCTACATTTTATATAAAATAATTTAAATCATTTAAATACAGTGAAGAACTTTGGGTAATTTAAACTTTATTACATAGGAAACATCAATTCTGTTCTATCTCGTGTTCCCCAGTTGGTTGGTTCTTCCAGTTATGAAGAAAAACTTTAAAGGCAGTTGACAACATGCTGCTGGGGATTTGGTGATGAGCAAGTCACCTACATAGGACATAGCCTGGCAGGATTATTTGCTGGGTACAAAAAATGTGAAGGAGAGGATAGGTGTTTGATTTTAGCCTATTCATGGGACATTATAAAAGATTTAATCTGCCCTAAATATGGTCATACATAAGACATTTTAGTTACTAATCACTTTCCCCCCCAATAGTCAAATAAAGAAGGCAGTTGGCTTTGCATAATCTTAATAATTAAACAGCTGAGCCAATTAGATTACACCTGCTATTGTGTTCACTCAGGATTTATTTAGAACAAGGACAATTATTTGGGGTCAAGATTCAAAATGATGCTAATGGTAAGAAAAACTCCTTCAGATTCTCCTGTGAAAGGGAGAAAACAGATGAATATTTGAATCGAGGAAAACAAATGGGAAATGCAGGCTTCTGCCTTGGTGAGCACTGGGTACTAAATTAGCTGTAGCTCTTGGATTGAGTTGTTAGGTTTTAAGTTACCCTGTGGTTTCTACACACACTGTACATGCGTATTCAGTTTGCTAACTCAGCGTAGATGTCACTGCTTCCGGGAGGCCTTCAAGAAGCCCAGTGTGATAGGTGTTCCGGACACATGCCACATCATCCTTGCTGCCTCCCCTAACGTCACCTGCTTGCTCTACTTTTCTACGACATGTGGATTGCCTTTCACTTTATTTCCACTGTGTCCTCCACCACCGCTCTAAACCCTTGTGGTAAACCCCAGTACTTATTCATGTGTCTTTGTATTCAAGTGCCTACCAAGCTTTGATGAGATGGGTGTTTGCTTAAACATATGAATGACTGAAGGAAAGAATGAAGGATTGAAGCTTATTCCTACCAAGCTCGCTGCAAGCCAGGCAGCAGGGGTGTTGTGACAACAGGTCAATTTAATCCAGCAACGAAGAACAATGGGATGGACAACAGATTTAAAACATATCTTTAACTTTTCACATATAATCATGAATAACATTAATATTTTCTCTTTTGCATTCTTGTCCATTTCTTAGAAGATATAACAGTTATAAAATTGAAAATGATGCTTCATGATTTTTGACTCTTCTAATTATGCCACAGCCTGGGATGTGTTTTAGCCTGGGCTATGGCATCATGGACTCAATGGACGTGAGTCTGGGTGAACTCCGGGAGTTGGTGATGGACAGGGAGGCCTGGCGTACTGCGATTCATGGGGTCGCAAAGAGTCGGATACGACTGCGCGACTGAACTGACTGAACTGAAAACAAACAAAAATATCAACAGGTATATCAATGCCAAAGACTCCCCTGCAACACTTTACATATACAAAGAGTATATTTCATATTCCTAAAGTAAGGCATATTTCAACTAGAGATCTTCCTTGACATGCAATGAGGTTATGTCCCAATAAATCCACTGTAAAAAGCCGTTAAAGTGAAAATGCATTTAATACACCTAACCTACTGAATATCATTGGCTTCCCTGGTGGTTCAGTGGTAAAGAATCCGCCCGCCAGTGCAGATGCTGGTTCAATCCCTGGGTCAGGAAGTTCCCCTGGAGAAGGAAATGGCAACCCACTCCAGTATTCTTGCCAACATCCTTACCCCTCAGGACAGAGGAGCCTGGCAGGCTATAGTCCATGCGGTCGCAAAAGAGTTGGACATGACTTAGCAACTAAATGGCAACAACAACTTAACATCACCTGCTTTAAAAGTACTCAGAACACGCTAGTGCTGGGCACTAAAGTGTTATTCTGCAGTTGGGCAAAATCATCTACACAAAGCCTATTTTATAGTAAAGCTGAATAGCTATGTAATTTACTGAATACTGAATGGTTGTCTGGACACAGAATTCTTATCATTGTCTCCATCATTTGTATTTGTGATCATGTAGCTGCCCCTGCTCAGCATCATTAGAGAAGATCCTCCTATGTATTTTTAGCTCAGGAAAAGATAAAAATTCTAAGTGCAGTTCTACTGAATGTGTCTCACTTTCACACTATTATCAAGTCAAAAAAATTATAAGTTGAATCATAAGTTGGGGACTGTCTATGGTCTTATACTGGGTAGTATGTATAACAATCTAATTATAATTGTGTTACTGTTGGTGAATTAATGTAGACAAAGATAGGGTTTTGTGTTGGCTGCATGAATTAAGTTTTTGTATTACCATATGTAGGAGGGCTACAGTATGGGGTGGTAAAAGATAAGATTTTCCCAGTCACCCTCTCTTTTAAGCTGTGTGACCTTGGAGGAAATCACTTGACTTCTCTGGCCTTTTGTTTCTTTAACTTTAAAAGGAAGATGATGATGTCTATAATACATGGAGGTTGCAGGTGGCTACTGAAGGCAAAGATGCTAACCTAGTGCTTGGAACATAAAATACACATACTGACTCTTAACCAGCTCCTACCTCCTCTTCTCTTGGTATATTTGGAAGCAATAACACAATTTCCTTGCCATTCCTTTTATAAGTCAGTCTTTTTTTTTTATTAATTTGGATTAGCCCTTTTTTTCCAATGGGCTTGAACTGGTGAGATTTACTGACTTGTTCATGTTTTTACAAGAACCCAGATGCTCAGCAATTTCTTCACCTCTAGCTTATTCGACATTTGTGAATTACAACACACGTGTAGTGGCAGAATGTCTCAACATAGATGCTCTTCTCAGAAAATACTTGGCCAGATTCCCTGGGTAATCTGTAGTCGTGAGAGCCATATAGAATTCTGGCTTGACTACTGAACTAGGAGTCAGGAAACCTCAAGGTGATTTCTAACTTTGCTGATGACTCCCTTCCTAATCAAAGCTCAGCCTTGCTGTGCCTTTGTATTTTGGAAAAGGTCATCTTTCTCTGTGTCTTTTGGAGGAGATTGAGCTTTATAAAGGACTTTGAACTCACTTAAGGAAGACAAATATAAACATATAAAATTTTATTACCCTTAAAAACAATTCTCTGTACTTGTTAAAGGGAGGTTTTGCTTTATCAGTACCAATTGACCTGTCTGGAGTTAGGAAGTTGATGAAGCTCTGATTAAGGTTTTATGAGGCAATCTGTAACCTCAAGCAGAGTTCACTAGGGTCCTTCCTATTTCCTCATTCCATATTTCTTATTGTAAATTAATTCAGTACTCTCAGGAAACACTGCCCTTTTTAATCCAATGGAAAAAAAATCCACGTGCCTACTCTGTGAAGACATCCATTTCTGAATAATTCTGCACACCAGAACCTACCAGTAGGACAGAATAATGAAAGCTATTTCAAAGATGTATTAACTACTAATGCTGTGGAATGTCCTAGAAGAATCAAATAATTCAGTGGCCCAATTGTCTAAAGGACTAATGACATGGCAGAAATAAAGAAATTAACCACTTCCTCATTGGAAAGATGAAGATTTATTTCTAATTTGCCAGTTTTCTCATCTAACCTATCACCCAAAGGGCAGTCAATGGTGCCATAGGCTGGAATGCCTTTGATATTTGATGTGATGATAATCTCTAACTCACATGTATATATTTTTTGAAGAGGTAAACCTGAAGTGATGAAATTCTAGAATGCTCTTCCTTTGGAGGCACTGCAGAAATGTCATCTCAGAGAGCTTGGGCAGAATTTGCCACTGAAGATGAGGAGGGAGAAGCTTGCTCAGGATATATAAATTATCTCTGAACTTCATAATGCTGAGCACTGCAATTACCCCTAATTCTGAAACAAGAAAGGGAGAGGCCTTCCGAAAGGCAGCAGTGATTTTAAAAGAGGGAAAAGAGGACATCTAATTGAAGGATACTGAAAGATATGGGTGTTTAGGAGGGAAGTTGAGAAGATTATATTTATAAAGCACTTATTATATATCAGGATCTGGCTGGCACATGGGATTCAGTAGAAAACAAGTTTGGATATGATTCTTTTCGCTCATATTTCATACATTCTAGTTAAGGGGGACAGACTGCCAGGAGTTACAAGTCTGTGATGAGATGCTGTGTGGAGGAGTTTTTTCTTATTCGAGAAATCTGGCTAGCATCCAAGTTTGAGAACTGGAGGGCCAAATACCCCTAATTTTAACAATAGCTCCAGGAGGGGTCAAGAGTTAGCATCAGACTTCTTTGTCTCCCAGGAAGGCTGCAAAACCTGCCCCACCAACTCATCTCACTATATATATAAGATGGCATCACCGACTCAATGGACATGAGTTTAAGCCAACTCTGGGAGATAGTGAAAGACAGGAAGCCTGGTTTTCTGCAGCCCATGGGACTACAAAGAGAGGGACATGAGTCAATGACTGAACGACAAATAAATAAGGACGGAATTGGGGAGGGAAGAAGGGGTGAGGATCCCTGGCCTGCGGTAAGTGTACTGCCCAGGTGAGAGGCTTTTCCTTCCCTCCCAGGGGAGAAAGGTGAGGAGTAAATCTTGTCTACAAAGCAGGTAGCCACTAGTGTGACTTGTGCATGAAGGGGTGCAAGGCATCCCACTTTCTGCTTCAGATATCTATTTAGGCCATAGATTTGCTGATTCATTTTTTATTAGTTGGCTTATTTATTCATTTATTCAAACTAAAATTTTACTGAAGACCTACTATGTACCTGCTAGGTATTGTTTTCAAGCCCTGAAAATACTGAGGTGAACCAAGCAAAATCTCTAACCTCATGCGTGAAGGTTACTTTCTGTATGTTTGCTTGTTTGTTTTCTGTTAGGGTGTGTGTGTTTTCTGGAGATGGAAAAGAAACACTTAGATACTATCTCAGGGGGTGAGCACTGCTGTAAAGAAAACCAGAGCAGGGTGAGAAAGGGGGATGATTGGCATCTAACGGGCGTGGCTGGGGAAGACATCCTGATGAGATGAAATTGGCACAGGGTCTAAGGAAGTATGCCTAAAAGCCCTGAGGTGCTGGAAGAGCAAGGGGCAGATGCAGGAAGGGCCTGAGGCAGGGCTGGCTGGGTGTGTTTGAGGAGCTCACAGGACAATGAAAAGGCCAGTGTGGCTGGAGCGGGGTTGGGGTGGGGGGTGAGCTGGTTGTAGAACTGATGAGGCTGAATCACTCCATCCTGTAAGCCTCTGCAAAGGCTCCTTCTGCTTGGAAGGAGAAGGGAAGCAGCCACGTGAGACTTTTGAGCACAGGTGTGATGTGATCGAACTCCCATTATCACAGGATTATCCTGTTTATTCTGTGAAGATGGTCTGTAGTGGCCAATGGCTACAGTTGGAAGCCTGTTAGAAGGGAACGAGTCTAGGAGAGAGATAATAGCTTGGCCACGATGTTGACCAGCTTTGGTGCCTAACTCTTCTTGTGGTAGCTTTTTCTGGTTTTGCTTTAGGGTGATGGTGGCTGCACAGAATGAGCTTGGAAGTGCTCCTTCCTCTGCAATTTTTTGGGAAGAGTTTCAGAAGGAATATTAACTTTTCTTTAAATGTTTGATAGAATTCACTAGTGAAGCCATCTGGCCCTGGGCTTTGGTTAGCTGGGAGGTGTTTAAAGATTCAATTTCAGAATTTGTAATTAGTTTTTTCATATTTTTTATTTCTTCCTGGTTCAGTCTTGGGAGATGTCCAAATTCTTAGAGAACTATTTTGTCTGGGTTATCCATTTTATTGGCGTATAGTTGCTTGTTAGTCTCAGATGGTCCTTTGCATTTCTGTGGTGTCAGTGGTGAGTTCTCGTTTTTTGTTTCTGATTTTATTGATTTGGGATCATTCTTTTTTCTTCCTTGGTCTAACTAAAGTTTTATCAATTTTATTTATCTTTTCAAAGGACTTTATTTATTTTAAAAATTTTCCTCTATGAATTTATTTTTTTCAGGGTCTTCACTGCTGACGGGCTTTTCTATAGTAGCACTGTGCAGGCTTCTCACTATGGAGGCTTCTCTCATTGCAGAGCCTAGCCTCTAGGGTACATGGACTTCAGTACTGTGGCTTCCCGGCCCTAGAGCAGAGGCTCAACAGTTGTGGCACACCACGTTACTTGCTGTACGGCATGTGGGATCTTCCCGGATCGGGGACTAAATCTGTGTCCCCTGCATTGGCAGCTGGATTTTTTACCACTGAGTCAACAGGGAAGCCCAAAGAACTAGCTTTTAGTTTCACTGATCTTATCTACTCCATTTATCTATGCTCTGATTTTCATAGTGTCTTTCCCTCTCCTTTCCTGCTTTGTTTTAATTCATCTTTCTATAGTTATTTTAGGTGTAAGTTTAGGTTATTTATTTGAGATTTTCCTTGTTTCCTGATGTGAGCTTGTATTGCTATAAACTTCTCTCAGAACTTTGCTGTGTCCCATAGGGTTTGGATTGTTGTATTTTCATTTTCATTTGTCTCTAGGTGTTTTTTCACTTCTTTTTTTACTTCTTCAGTGATCCTTTGGTTGCTCAGTGGCATACTGTTTAGCCTCCATTTGTTTGTATTTTTTTTCATTTTTTTTTTCTTTCCTTTTAGTTGATTTCTAATCTCATAGTGTTGTGGTCAGAAAAGATGCTTGATTTGATTTCAGTTTTTTTAAATCTAGCAGGGTTTGCTTTGTGGCCCAATATAAGATCTCTCTTGGAGAATGTTTCATGTGTACTTGAAAGAAAAATGTGTATTTTTCTGCTTTTGGATGGAATGTCCTATCATTTCAGTTTAGTTGCTCAGTCGTGTCCGACTCTGCGACCCCATGAATCACAGCATGCCAGGCCTCCCTGTCCATCACCAGCTCCCAGAGTTCACTCAAACTCATGTCCATTGAGTCAGTGATGCCAGCAGACAGCCTACAGTCTCCACCTGCAGCATCTGAGTATCTGCTCTTCCTGGTTTGCCAGCATTCTGCCTTCGATCTCAAACTGCAACTCTTTCCTGTATCTCTGAACTGCAAACCTCCCTTTTATTTTCCAAGCCTCCACAATCACATGTACCATGTCTTAAAACAAATCTCTTTCTACATACGTGGATCCTATGCTTCTGTTTCTCTGGGGAACCCTGACTAAAAGAGGCCCTTATCTATGACCTCATTTAACCTTAATTAGTGGGTGCACTGTAATAAGAGGACCTGAGCCAGGTCAGAGCAGGATTCCTGAGAAAGGGTCCATTTACCAAAGATTCTATTATCTTGGAAACAGCAAGGTTTACAGGTTTTCTAACACAGGGGTGGCTGAGAGGAGCTACCCCACACCTGAGGTCAGGGGCAGCTGAGAGGAATGTCCTATAGATATCAATTAAGTCCATCTGGCCTCATATTTCATTTAAGGTCTGTGTTTCCTTATCAATTTTCTGTCTGAATAGTCTGTCCATTGATATAAGTGGAGTTTTAATGTCCCCCACTATTACTCTGTTACTGTCAGTTTCTCCTTTTAGGTATGTTAATCATCTGCTTTATATATTGAGGTGCTTCCATGTTGGGTAAATATATATATATATATATATTTTTTTTTACAATTGATATATCTTTTTCTTGGATTGATCCCATTATCATTATGTAGTAAACTTCATTTCTTGTAACAGTCTTTATTTTAAACATATTTTGTTTCATATGAGTAATGCTACTCTAGCTTTCTTTTGATTTCCATTTGCATGGAATACCTTTTTTCATCCCCTTAACTTCAGTGTATAGATCTAAAGTGGGTCTCTTGTAGATAGCATATATATGAGTCTTATTTCTGTATCTATTCAGTCAGTATGTATCCTTTGATTGGTACATTTAATCTTAAGGTAATTAGTAATATGCATGTTCTTACTGTCATTCTTTAAAATTTTTTATTAATTTTACTGGAGTATAGTTGCTTTATAATGTTGTGTTAGTGTCTGCTGTACAGAAAAGTGAATCAGTTGTGTTTACATATATCCCCTCTTTTTTGAGGCAGTGGGGGGTTCTTCATTTTCAGCTTACCACAGAGCATTGAGTAGAATTCTCTATGCTATACAATGGATTCTCATTCATTATCTATTTTATACATAGTATCAGTAATATACATATGCCCAAGCAATCTCTCATTCATTCCAACCCTCTTCCCCCTTTGTATACATACATTTCTTCTTTAAATCTGTGTTTCTATTTCTGCTTTGCAAGTATGAGCATCTATACCATTTTTCTAGATTTCACATATATACATTAACATAATATTTATTTTCTTTCTGATTTATTTTACTCCATATGACAGTTTATCCATATCATCTGTATAGTTGTAACTATACAACTGTAACTGTAATTCTGTAACTGTACAATTCTGTGCCTTTTGAATGACTGAATAATATTCCATTGTGTGTGTGTTTACATACATACAAGCATATACCATATCTTCTTTATCCATTCCTCAGTTGATGAACATTTAGTCGCTTCCATGTCCTGGCTATTGTAAATAGTACTGCAATGAACACCAAGGTACCTGCAAATTTCTTTTTGAATTATAGTTTTCTCTGTGTAAATGCCAAAGAGTAGACTGTTGGGTCATATGGTAGTTTTATTTTTAGTTTTTTAAGGAACCTCCATACTGTTACCCATAGTGACCATATCAATCTGCATTCCCACTAAGTGTAAGAGGGTTACCTTTTCTCTATACCCTCTCCAGGGTTTATTGTTTGTAGATTTTTGATAATGGCTGTGAGGTGTGAGGTGATAGTTCATTGCAGTTTTGAGTTTCATTTCTGTAAATAATTAGTGATGGTAAGCATCTTTTCATATGAATGCTGTCTGTGTGTCTTCTTTGGAGAACTGGCGAATTAGGTACTCTGCCCACTTTTTCATTTATTTTTATATTGAGCTACATGGACTGTCTGTATATTTTGGAGTTTAATCACTTGTCCATTGCTTTGTTTGCAAATATGTTCACCCACTCTAATGGCTGTCTTTTCATCTTGTTTATGATTCCCTTTGCTCTGAAAAGCTTTAAGTTTAATTAGGTCCCATTTGTTTATTTTTTTATTTGCATTACTCTAGGAGGTGGGTCAAACCAAATCTTGCTGTAATTTATGTCAAAGAGTGCTCTGCCTATGTTTTTCTCTAGGGTATTTTTATAGGGCCTTGTTGTTCAGTTGCTAAGTCGTGTCTGATTCTTAGCGACTTCATGGACTCCAGCACACCAGGCTTCCCCGTCATTCACTATCTTCTGGAGTTGTTGTATCTTCTTGGATTGATCCTTTGATCATTATATGCTTCCCTTCCTTGTCTCTTATAATAATCTTTATCTTAAAGTCTTTTAAGGTTTTGCCTGATATGAGTATTGTTATTCCAGTTTTCTTTTAATTTCAATTTGCATGGAATATATTTTTTCAGCTCCTCACTTTCAGTCTTTTTGTGTCCCTAGGTCTGAAGTGGTTCTCTTGTATATAGTATATTTATTGGTCTTGTTTTTGTATCCATTCAGCCAGTCTGTGTCTTTTAGTTGGAGTATTTTGTCCATTTACATTTAAGGTAATTATCCATATGTATGTTCTTAGTACTGTTTTCTTAATTGTTTGGGGTTAGTTTTTGTTGGTCATTTTCTTCTCATGTATTTCCTGCCTATATAAATTCCTTTAGCATTTGTTGTTAAGCTGGTTTGGTGGTGCTGAATTCTCCTAGTTTTTGTTGTCTGTTAAGTTTTGATTTCTCCATTGAATCTGAATGAGATCTTTGCTAGGTAATCATGGTTGTACATTTTCCCCTTTCATTATTTTAAATATTTCCTGCCACTCCCTTCTGGCCTGCAGATTTTATTCTGAAGAATCATCTGATAACTTTATGCTTATCAAACAATGTTCCCTTGTATGTTGCTTTTTTTTTTTGACTTTATTGTTTTTATTTTTTCTTTAATTAATTTTTATTTTTTAGTTTGTTTTGCTTTACAATATAACTTTTTTTTTCAATTTGATCACTATGTGTATGTTTCAGTTATTGTATTCTTCACCTCTGGTTGGTTGTTTTTTGTATTTTGTAACTCTTTAAAAACAACAACAACTTGTAACTTTCCACTCTATGCATCCATTCTTTTCCTGAATTCTTGGATGATCTTTATGATCATGAATCTGAACTCTTTCCTGGGTAGACTTCTATCTTCACTTATTTGTTCTCCTAGGGTTTTATCCTATTCCTTCATCTGGAACATATTCCTCTGCTGTCCAATTCTGTCTAAATTTATATTTGTAATTTTTATGCATGTGGAATGTTAGTTATATTTCTCAGCCTTGGAGAAATGACCCTCTATAGGGAATTTCATGTATCTGAGCAGTACACTCCCCTCTGTTTACCCAAAGGCCAGGGACCTGATGATCCCAGGGTAGGTTCTGATCTGTGTGTGTGGACTCATTTCAGGCAGCTGCCAGATCATAGTTTTCTTGCTTCTGGTGTCTGTCCCCCTGGGAGATGAGTCTGCTCTAGAGGCTTGTGCAGGCTTCCTGATGTGAGGGGCAGATGTTTGCCCACTGGTGGGTGGAACTGTGTCTTGGTCCTCTGGTGAGCAGGGCTGTGTCTAGAGGCATGTCAAAAGGCAGCTGGGGACTCAGGAAGTCTTTATGGTGTCTGTCTGCAGATGGGTGGGGCTTTGTTCCTGCCCTGTTGGCTGTTTGGCCTGAGATGTCACAGCACTGGAATCTATAGGCTATTGGGTGAGGCAAGGATTTGGTGACCAAAGCTGGCACATCTAGGAGGTCTCACACTGATTGAAACTCCCCGATATCTCTGCCACCAGTGTCCTTGTGCCTAGAGAGAGCCACAGTTGTGCCCCACCTCCTCAGGAGACCCTCCAAAGCCAGCAGGCAGTTCTGGCCAGGATTCTATGAAGTCAATGCTTTTGCCCTTGGTCCCAGTGCATATGAGACCTTGTGTGGGCCCACCAAAAATGGAGTCTCTGTTTTATCTAGTTCTGTGGAGCTTCTGCAATCAAACCCTGCTGGTCTTCAAAACTAAATGCTCTGGGGACTCTTCCTGCTAATGCCAGACCCCAAGGTGGGGGAGCTTGACATGGTTCTTAGAACTCTCACTCCTCTGGGAGAACCTCTGTGACAGAATTATTCTCTAGTTTGTGCATCGCCCATCGAGGAGAATATGAGATTTGAGTATATCTCAAGTGCAGCCTCCTGCCATCTTGTGGATTCTTCTCTATGTCTTTGGAGTAGAATATCTTTTTTCTTTTTGGTAGGATCCAGTCTTTCTCACTGATGGTTATTCAACAGCTAGTTGTGATTTTGGCATGCTCATGAGAGGAAGTGAGCTCAAGGTCCTTCAACTCTGCCGTTTTGTTCAGGAAACCTATAATTCTTTTTTTTTTTTTTTTAATTGGAGGCTAATTACTTTACAATATTGTATTGGTTTTGCCATACATCAAGATGAATCTGCCACAGGTGTACATATGTTCCCCATCCTGAACCCCCTCTCTCCTCCCTCCCCGTACCATCCCTCTGGGTCATCCCAGTGCACCAGCCCCAAGCATCCTGTATCCTGCATCAAACCTGGACTGGTGATTCATTTCTTACATGATATTATACATGTTTCAATGCCTTTCTCTCAAATCATCCTACCCTCTCCCACTCCCACAGAATCCAAAATACTGTTCTATACATCTGTGTCTCTTTTGCTGTCTCGCATACAGAGTTGGATGAAACTGGAGCCTATTATACAGAGTGAAGTAAGCCAGAAAGAAAAACACCAATACAGTATATTAATGCATATATATGGAATTTAGAAAGATGGTAACAATAACCCTGTAATTCTTTTAAGTTGTCTCTTTTACAAAAATAATATGCATCCAGATTTTAAGCTTCTCTCCCCAGAAGTACCGTAACATAAGTCCATTAACCTGGAGATCCATTTGCCTGGCACTTCTGGGCCCCCTCTCTGTTACCCCCAAATAGCTTTCTACTGCAGACTCTTTAAAGTTGGGGCCTACCTGGACAGAAAATGAGAAATAAAGGGTCAGTGGGAGGAGAGCAGACTGCATGCCTGATATTTGGTGGTGTCTTAGAGCTCTATATGTTTCCCCGACATGGACACAGCAAAGCATAGGTGAAACCAAATACCACCAACCTCTGCTCCCAGAAAGATCAACTGGTGGGTCAGGAAGCCTCAGAAGTCATGGGCTGGAGGTAAACACTGGCACTACCAGCAACTATGCTGACAGAAGACCAGAGGTGACATTTTTGGGGAGTGTAGCTGGGAAGCTGTCTCTGGCTACTTAAGATATTCAAATAGATATTCCATGAGAGAGCTGGCATTTCAAGTCAGACCACACAGAAGATATGGGCAGCCCCTTAGCATGAGTTAGAGAGGCAGAGATTACCAGCAAGGATAATGTCAAAGCTGTGACTGCTGCGTAAAGACTCACTCTGCGCTCTGTCCACATCTCAGGAAGAGCTGGCTCCCATGAGAGAGAGAAGGGAAGTGTAGAATCTGATCCAAGATGGGACGTGCCACAGAGAACTGGTCTGGGACCTGTCGAGGAGACCATTCTTAGACTAGAGAGGAGATTCAACAGAGTCAGGTGGGAAAATGCTATTTACACACTTGGACAGAGCTTCTGGTCTAATCTGGTAACAAACGTGATGAAAGAATTCCTAGGTGCTCTGAGGGTATAGTTCAAGTAATCCTTCCCACTCTCAGCATTTGGAGGAACTTTCTTGAGAAATTGGCACCCATGGTCAGAAAACATAATAAACGTTGCTCAAGAAAAGGATATACAGGACCATTTCAGGAAGAGTCTAGGTCAAGGAATTGGAGGAAAGAAGACCTCGGGCAAGTCACAATCACCTACAAAGACTGCATGACCACCAAAGGGACTAATAATAATCTTATTTTAAAATGTCATATTCCAGCTTTTTTCCTCTTCTGTTTTATATAAGAAATGTTGGTGGTTGTTTGAATCCCCCCCTCTCCCTTCTCTGCCTCTCTTTTTATTGGTCAATCTAGCTATACATCTGCCATTTTTGCTAGCAGTTATTAACTTTGCAATAGATTACAGAATATCCAGATTGTGCCCAAACTAGAAGCTGAATTAATATATTTTAGATATGGATGTGGGAATGGATAGGATTTGCACATTCTCTTTTGGGGAGGACAGTGAGGATTTCTTCATCTTAACTGCTGCTGCATGCTGGCAGGGGGATGCATAATGTTGTGATTATATTCTACGGAAGTTTAATCATGGTGAGAATGCTGCTGAAACTAGACAAAGGGGTAGACTATTTTGATTATTTATGGAAAACTCTTATGTTATTTATGATGCTCTTCTCTCTTTACTCAATTTCTTTTCCTTTTTTCTGCTTCTGATGGACCTTCGGAGGCAGGACAGGTGCAGCAAAGACTGTGGCAGAGTGTGTCCTGATTTCTGGAGCTCTGACTGACAGGTAACTTGGGGGTCAGAGGTCTCTTCCATCTTCTGTGTGAGTGTGGCTCCTGGCTTATTTCATTTATTCCTTCTCTAATGCGTTTCCTTTACAGAGACCTGAGTCTCTAACATATTATTTTCCAAGTGTTGTGAGTTGAATTGTGTCCCTCCAAAAGATGTATTTAAGTCCTAATCTCCCAATACCTATGAATGTGTCCTTATTTGGAAATATGGTCTTTGCCATATAACTAAACTTCAGTTCAGTTCAGTTCAGTCACTCAGTCTCGTCTGACTCTTTGTGACCCCATGGACTACAGCACGCCAAGCCTCCCTGTGCATCACCAACTCCAAGAGTTTACTCAAACTCATGTCCATTAAGTTGGTGATGCCATCCAGCCATCTCATCCTCTGTCGTCCCCTTCTCCTCCCGCCTTCAATCTTTCCCAGCATCAGGGTCTTTTCAAATGAGTCAGCTCTTTGCATGAGGTAGATGATGTCATACTGGATTAGGTGGGCATAACTCCAATAGTGTCCTTAAAGGAGAAAGATTTAGAGACATGTACTCATCAGAAAGAAGGAGTACATATGATGACAAAGTCAGAGACAGGAGTGATGAAGCTACAAGCCAAGGAAAGCTGAGGATCGCCAGTAACCAGCAGAAGCTGGACAAGGTAAGAGCCTTCAAAGAGAGCATGGTCCTGCCAACACCTTGTCTATTTAGGTATTCTACCTACTTTTTGATTGGGTTGTTTGTATTTTGTTATTGATTTGTATAAGCTGTTTATATACTTGGATATAAGCCCTTGTTTGTAGTATGGTTGCAGATATTTTCTCTGATTCTATAGATTGTTTATCCTGTCCTTTGCTATGCAAAAGATTTTTAGTTTGATTCAATCTTATTTATTTTTTCTTTTCTTTTACCTTGGAAGACTGACCTTAGAAAAATTGCTGTGACTTATATGAGAGAATGTTTCACTTATGTCCTCTTCTAGGAGTTTCATGGTGTCAAGTTTTATATTTAAGTCTTTAAGCCATTTGGAGTTTAAATTTGTGTGTGGTATGAGGGTGAGTTCTAACTTTATTGATTCCCATGTGGCTGTCCAGTTTTCCCAACACCACTTACTGAAAAGAATGTGTTTTCACTGCTTTATGTATTCTGGCCTCCCTTGTTGAAGATTAACTGACCATAGTTTTCAGCATGGTTCTCGACTTGTTGGTGTTTCTTACTAACTGTACCCAAGTAGCAAACAGCCTACCTTTGGCTAGAATTTAGCTATTGTCATAATCTTGGCCAACAATCAATTCTCACCATTACTACTAGAAAATTCTAAACCCTAGTTACTACATATGATTTTGTCCTCCTGAAATTAAATCTTAATTCTAAATAACATTTCCAGTAAACTCACTTTTAATGTTTTTATTATAAATTTACTTAATTGAAGGCTAATTACTTTACAATATTGTAGTGGTTTTGCTATACATCAACATGAATCTGCCTCGGGTAAAAGTCATCTACCTGCTTTCTCCTTCTCCTATCATATATAAAGAATATCGGTGGTTGTTGGAATCATGTCTCTCTCTCTTTTTATTGTCCAATATTGGTACACATCTGTTGGCAATTGTTAACTTTAAAGTTTAATCTTTAGGTTACAAAATATACAGTTGGGATTGTGGCTGAATTAGATGGGGCACTAATATCTCTTAGATATGGATTTGGTAATTGACATGATTTTTCACACTCTCTTTTTGGGAAGAGGGTGAGGTTATCTTCATCTTAATTGTGATAGTTGCATGCTGGAGTAGTGTATGACGCTGCTACTGTTCTAATCATATCAAAGTTACTCATGTTTAGGATGGTACTAAGTAGCAAAGGACTTCCCTGGTGGCTCAGATGGTACAGCCTCTGCTTGCAATGCGGGAGAACCAGGTTCAATCCCTGGGTTGGGAAGATCCTCTGGAGAAGGAAATAGCAACCCACTCCAGTACTCTTGCCTGGAAAATCCCATGAACAAAGGAGCCTGGTGGGCTACAGTCCACGGGGTTGTATAGAGTTGGACAAGACTGAGTGACGACTTAAGTAGCAAATGGGGTAGATTATTTTGATTATTTATGGGGAACCAATAGGAAATTGACTAAAGAGAGGAGAAGCCTTTTTTCCCCCTGTTTCTGATGGAGCTTCTGAGGGAGAGTTTCAGCAAACACTGGTAGAATGTGTCCAGCATTCATGGAGCTCTGATTGGTAGGCTTCTTTGGGCTTGGTGCCTCCCGCATCTTGTGTGTGAGTGCGGCTCCTGACTGACTTCATTTATTCCTTCTCAGTCCTCCTTCTTTCTTTATATAGATCTGAGCTTCTGACCTTTATAGTTTTCCAAGTGTTGTGAATTGAATTGTGTCCCCTCAAAAGATGTATTTAAGTCTTAATGTCCCCAAACCTATGAATGTGACCTTATTTAGAAAGATGGTCTATGCAGATGTAATCAAATTTAGATGAGATCATACTGGATTCAGTTTAGTTCAGCTCAGGCACTCAGTCATGTCTGACTCATTGCGACCCCATGAATAGCAGCACTCCAGGCCTCCCTGTCCATCTCCAACTCCCAGAGTTCACTCAGACTCACGTCCATCGAGTCAGTGATGCCATCCAGCCATCTCATCCTCTGTCGTCCCCTTCTCCTCCTGCCCCCAATCCCTCCCAGCATCAGGGTCTTTTCCAGTGAGTCAACTCTTTGCATGAGGTGGCCAAAGTACTGGAGTTTCAGCTTTAGCATCATTCCTTCCAAAGAAATCCCAGGGCTGATCTCCTTCAGAATGGACTGGTTGGATCTCGTTGTAGTCCAAGGGACTCTCAAGAGTCTTCTCCAAACCACGATTCAAAAGCATCAATTCTTTGGCACTCAGCCTTCTTCACAGTCCAGCTCTCACATCCATACATAACCACTGGAAAGACCATAGCTTTGACTAGACAGAACTTTGTTGGCAAAGTAATGTCTCTGCTTTTGAATATGCTATCTAGCTTGGTCATAACTTTCCTTCCAAGGAAAGTGGAAGAGTAAGTGTCTTTTAATTTCATGGCTGCAGTCACCATCTGCAGTGATTTTGGAGCCCAAAACATAAAGTCTGACACTGTTTCCACTGTTTCCCCATCTATTTGCCATGAAGTGATGGAACCAGCCATGATCTTTGCTTTCTGAATGTTGAGCTTTAAGCCAACTTTTTCGCTTTCCTCTTTCACTTTCATCAAGAGGCTTTTTAGTTCCTCTTCACTTTCTGCCACAAGGGTGCTGTCATCTGCATATCTGAGGTTATTGATATTTCTCCTGGCAATCTTGATTCCAGCTTGTGCTTCTTCCAGCCCAGTGTTTCTCATGATGTACTCTGTATTTAAGTTAAATAAGCAGGGTGACAGTACACAGGCTGATGTACTCCTTTTCCTATTTGGAACCAGTCTGTTGTTCCATGTCCAGTTCTAACTGTTGCTTCCTGACCTGCATACAGATTTCTCAAGAGGCAGGTCAGGTGGTCTGGTATTAGGTGGGCACTAACTCCAGTGAATGATATCCTTACAATAAGAGAGAGATTTGGATACACATAGACATACCAGAGTGAAGGAGGCCATGTGATGACAAAAGCAGAGACTGGAGTGATGCAGCTACAAGCCAAGAAAAGCTGAAGATTGCCAGTAAGAAGCTGAACAAACCAAGAGCCTTCAAAGAGAGCATGACCCTGCCAATACCTTGAGTTCACATTTCTAACCTTCAAACACTATGGAAAGGTTAAGTTTCTGTTTTAGGAATAAAAGTTGAACTTGCTTCATAATTTTTAAAAAGCCCCCCTTCTGATCCACAAGTGGTTTTATAGCAAAAGCCAGGATGTACTTTGACACCCGATCCTCTAAATTTGGTTTAGTCTAAACTAGAGCTTGTCTTACTAGAACTAACTTGTGCTTTTCACCCTCTAATGTGCTGTAAACTGACTTGATGTCAATTAAATCTTCAAATGTATATATAATTTTCAAGTAAATAGCTAGCCATTATGATGCTTAGAAATTTAAATGAAAAATATTGAAATGGCTTAAAGTCATTTTTTTTTAAGTCTTCCTCATAAAGCTTAACAAGTGGCTGGTAAATGTGTTTGATTTCCTTAGGCAAGAAATTCAAGTTTCCTTATTTAAGATTTCCACCAATTCAGACAGCATCTTCCTTAAGACTCCAAACACTGTGAATACAATCCTTTAAAAAAAAAATCTGTTGCATGTATATGTTATCATTTAGTTTTCTATATTTGGATGAATCTCAGAATGGGTTGGAGTATTCACTAAATCCACTTTGATCCCATTGAATTGTGTTCTAGGAGACTGGATTATCTTTTAAACTTAGCAAACATTTTACCCCTATTGACTGTAATGGTGGTTAAATAATCTATGATGATGGTGAACTTAAGATGGGACTTTACAGCAATGTATCCATCAGGATAGAGTGTGTAGGAGAAAAATGAGAAAGAATGGGTTTCAGAAACATCTACCTCTTCCTGGAAAATTAAGGGGAGATTTCAAAAAAGATTAAATGCAGAAGGATTACCACTAATATGTTTTGACAATGCTTCAGAGGTAACACTGTGATGTGCCAGCTGTTGAGAGGCTATCTGGAGAAGAAAGAAAAGATATGAGGAGGGAAGGAGATCCCAAAGGAATTTTTTATGACAGAGAATGAATATTGGGGGCAGTTCCCTCTATTGTGGGGACCTATAAGCTAGAAAACCAGTCTTTAAGGGACCAAGGGAAGCTTGGTATTGAGAACTGAAAGAGAATGTGAACCTTCTTTCCACCTGTCTTTTCCCAGAGGTTTCTCCTCACCCATTATGCCCATGAGAAAGGATCTGTGCACAAGTCAGGGAGCTGTTTGTATTAAGTTTATGGTTCGCATTTTTCAAAATCAAAGTCCTGTGTCCACATTACACTTTGGAGTTGGAGAAGTGGTGCTGTTATAAAATGAGCCAGTGGCATGAAAATTATTTAGTCCTGATCAGGGTTCCTGGCCTTGAAATACTCTTTTCTGACCCAAGTTCCAGACTAAATCTCAAGGGTCACATTCATCTTGTCCCTTTAGAAGCCAAACAGATTTAGAGTGGCCGCATCCCTCCTTCTTCTCCTTAAGTTCCTATTATAATCCAAGTGAATTCTCTAGGAAAAAGGAATTTCACAAGCAAAGGTGACCTCTACTCTAAAGACGGTGGTCACAGGTCCTCTCTTCAAATATCCTGGGCTGAAGTCTTTGCTCCACATGTTTGTGAAAAGCCATTGGTAGTTTCAGTTAGTAAAGTAGTTATGGAGAGAACCTTGGAAATATATCCATGTCTTTAACAAATATTTATAACACAAAATAATTTAATGGAAATAAAATATGCAGGGACTTATATACAGTATTTTCAAAATGAAAACAAAAATATGCTATAAATGAAATGATACTACATTAGATTTAAAATTGTAGTGTTTAGAAAACTAACTAGCTATTCATAGTCTTACAGGGGAAAAGCTACTAAAATATAAAATAGAAGGTTTCACTTAGGTGGCTTCATAAAGCACTGTAATACTTCAATAACATTGATTTATTATCCCTTTATTTTTGCTAATATGTAGATTTAAATGTATTCAAAACTGGTATTTTATTTCAAAATTTATATGTCCAAACACAATTCCGCTTCTTCCCTCCAAAACCACATATAACTTTCTATTTAATATTTCAGTTTGTTTTGCTTTACAATACTGTATTCGTTTTGCTATACATTGACATGAATCAGCCACGAGTGTACATGAACTCCCAATCCTGAGCCCCCCATTCCCACTCCCGCCCCACACCATCTCTCTGGATTATCCCCGTGCCTCAGTCCAAAGCATCCTGCATCCTGCATCGAACCTAGACTGGTGATTCGTTCACTTATGATATCATACATGTTACACTGCCACTCTCCCAAATCATCCCACCCTCTCCCTCTCCCACAGAGTCCAAAAGGCTGTTCTATACATCTGTGTCTCTTTTGCTGTCTTGCGTACAGGTTTATCATTACCATCTTCTAAATTCCTTAAGATACAGTACAATCATTCACTTTTAAGACAGGAATCTCAAAGTCTTTGTGTTTTATTTATTTATTTTTCTAGTATGATTCACACAGGATATTTAATATAGTTTCCTGTGGCATACATTAGGAATTTGCTGTTTATTCATTCTATATATGATAGCTCACATCTGATAGTCTCAATTTCCCAGTCCATCCCTCTCCCATCTTCCCTTCAGCCCTTTATAGCCACAAGGCTGTTTGTTATGTATGTGAATGTGTTTCTGTCTTGTAGACAAATTTATTTGTGTCATATGTTAGATTCCACATATAAGTGATATCATGTGCTATTTGCCTTCTGTTCCTGACTTGCTTTGCTTAGTATGATAAGCTCTAGGTCCATCCATATTGCTTCATATGGCACTATTTCATTCTTTTTATGGCTGAGTGATATTCTATTCTCTGTGTGTGTTTATATAATAGACACACCTATATAATATATACACATACATCTTTAATCATCTGTTGATACACACTTAGGTTACATCCTTATCTTAGCTATCATAAATAGTGCTGCTATGAACATAGGTTTGCATGTATCTTTTTGAATTACAGTTTTCTGCAGATATATGCCCAGGAATGAGTTTGCTAGATCATAGTGCAGGTCTATTTTTGAGGAACTTCAATACTATTTTTCATAAAGGCTACACCAATTTATATTCCAACCCAGTGTAGGGGGGTATGCTTTTCTCCATACCCTCTCTGTCATTATTTGTGGACTTTTTAATAATAACTATTCTAACTGGTGTAAAGTGTAGATTTTAATTGCAGTTCTCTAATAATTACTGATGTTGAGCATACTGTCATGTGCCTACTGGCCCTGTATGTCGTTTTCAGAGGAATTTGGCTTCCCACGTGGCTCTGTGATAAAAAATCTGCCTGCCAAGTAGGAGATGAGGGTTCAACCCCTGGAGCAAAAGATCCCCTGGAGAAGGAAATGGCAACCGACTCCAGTATTCTTGCCTGGAAAATCCCATAGACAGAGGAACCTGGCAGGCTGTAGTCCATGTGGTCACAAAAGAGTTGGACTCGACTTAGTGACTAAACAACAACACATATTATCTTTGGAGAAATACCTATTTAGGTGCTCTATTTTTCTGATTGGGTGCTTTGTTGTTGTTGTTGTTATTGAGTTGTATGAGCTGTTAGCATATTTTGATTATTAAGTCCCTCTTGGTTGTTGTTTGCAATTATCCTCTCTGATTATGTGGATTGATTTTCATTTTGTTTATGGTTTCCTTTATTGTGTAAAGCTCATTAATTTGAATATGTTTTGTTTATTTTTGCTTTTATTTCTATTTCCTTGGAAGACTGACCTATGAAAACACTGGCGTGATTTACATCAGAGAATGCTTTGCCTATGTTCTCTTCTAATGGGTGGGAGCGTTCAGTCACTCAGTCATGTCCTACTCTTTGTTACCCCATGGACTGTAGCCTGCAAGGCTCCTCTGTCCATGGGATTCTGCAGGAAAGAATACTGGGGTGGGTTGCCATTTCCTTCTCCAGGGGATCTTCTTGACCCAGGGATCAAATTCACACCTCTAGTGTCTCCTGCATTAGCAGTTAGATTCTTTACTGCTAGAGCCACCTGGGAATTTTAGGGTGCCATGTCTTATATTGAAGTCTTCAAGCCATCGTGAGTCTATTTTTGTGTGTGGTGCGAGAGTATATTCTACCTTTACTGATTTTCATGTGGCTATTCAACTTTCCCAACATCATTTGATGAAGAGACTGTGTTTTCCCTGTTCTGTCTATTCTGGCCTCCCTTATCAGAGACTAATTAACCATAGGTGTTCATTGTCAATCTTGATTTCTTGCTGTTTCTTACTTCCCACTGCCAGGTAACATTCATTCTAATTTTGTGAGAATTTTGCTATGGTCATAATTTTGGCCAACCACCAGTTCTCAGGATTGCTGTTATAAAAATTTAAATCCCAGTCCCCACATTCAATGCTGTCCATTTGAAATTAGCTCTCAATTCTAAGAAACATTTTCAATAATGTTTTAAAAGTCAGCTTCCTGCTTTCTCCCTCTTTTATTTCGTATAGCAAATGTGGATGAGTGGTTGAGCTGTCCCTTCCCCTCACCTTTTCTTGGTCAGTCTAGCTACATGTCTGTCAGTTTTGTTTGTGATTGCTAACTTTACAATTGATTCGTTGATTACAAAATAGCCAGGTGGGATTGTAGCTGAACTAGAAGCAGAATTAATGTCTCCCTGATATGGATGTGAGGGTGGATAGGGATTTACACCTTTTGCTTTGGAGATGACGGTGAGGATATCTTCATGTAAACTGCAATAATTGCATGCTGGAGGTGGTTGCATTATGTTGTTCATGTTTTTACTGTATGGGAACTTAATGATGGAGAGCATGCTACTAAGTAGGCAAAGGAGGATACTATTTTGGTTATTTATAGGAAAAGCTGGTAACAAACTGAGTAAAGAGAAGTCTTTTCCTCCCACTCTTTTGATGGAGCTTCTGAGAGAAGGTAGTTTCAGCAAATGCTGTGGCAGTGTGTGTCCTGTGTTCATGGAGCTCTGATTGGCAGGTGACTGAGCTTGTGGTCTCCTGCTTCTTCTGTGTGAGTGTGACTCCTAGCTATATTCATTTATTCCTTCTCTAATCTCTTCCTTCTTTGTGACTCCATGGACTATACGATCCATGGAATTCTCTGGGCCAGTATACTGGAGTGGGTAGCCATTCCCTTCTCCAGGGGCTCTTCCCAACCTAGAGATCGAACCCAGGCCTCCTGCATTGCAGATGGATTCTTTACCAGCTGTGCCATCAGGGAAGTCCAATCTAATCACACTAGGACCACACCCTTGTCTAACTCAATGAAACCAAGCCATGCCTGCGGGGCAACCCAAGATGGGTGGGTCATGGTGAGAGGTCTGACAGAATGTGGTCCACTGGAGAAGGAAATGGCAAGCCACTTCAGTATTCTTGCCTTGAGAACCCCATGAACAGTATGAAAAGGCAAAATGATAGGATACCAAAAAAGAAACTCCCCAGGTCATTAGGTGCCCAGTATGCTACTGGAGATCAGTGGAGAAATAACTCCAGACAGAATAAAGGGATGGAGCCAAAGCAAAAAAAAATACCCAGGTATGGATGTGACTGATGATAGAAGCAAGATCCGATGTTGTAAAGAGCAGTATTGCATAGGAACCTGGAATGTCAGGTCCATGAATCAAGGCAAATTGGAAGTGGTCAAACAAGAGATGGCAAGGGTGAACATCGACATTCTAGGAATCAGTGAACTACAATGGACTGGAATGGGTGAATTTAACTCAGATGACTATTATATCTACTACTGCGGGCAGGAATCCCTCAGAAGAAACAGAGTAGCCATCATGGTCAACAAAAGAGTCCGAAATGCAGTACTTGGATGCAATCTCAAAAATGACAGAATGATCTCTGTTCGTCTCCAAGGCAAACCATTCAATATCACAATTATCCAAATCTATGCCTCAACCGGTAATGCTATGGTTTTTCCAGTAGTCATGCATGGATGTGAGAGTTGGACTGTGAAGAAGGCTGAGCGCTGAAGAATTGATGCTTTTGAACTGTGGTGTCGGAAAAGACTCTTGAGAGTCCCTTGGACTGCAAGGAGATCCAACCAGTCCATTCTGAAGATCAACCCTGGGATTTCTTTGGAAGGAATGATGCTAAAGCTGAAACTCCAGTACTTTGGCCACCTCATGCGAAGAGTTGACTCATTGGAAAAGACCCTGATGCTGGGAGGGATTGGGGGCAGGAGGAGAAAGGGACGACCGAGGATGAGATGGCTGGATGGCATCACGGACTCAATGGACGTGAGTCTGAGTGAACTCCGGGAGTTGGTGATGGACAGGGAGGCCTGGCGTGCTGCGATTCATGGGGTTGCAAAGAGTCGGACACGACTGACAACTGAACTGAACTGAATCTCTTCCTTTCTTTATAGACACCTGAATTTTTGGCTTATATAGTTTCCCAAATTGTGATTTGAATCACATTCCCCCAAAGATGTATTTAAGTCTGAAACTCACAATGTCTATGAATGTGACTTTATTTGGAAATGTCTTCTTTGTACATGTTTCCTAATTTAGATGAGGTCATACTGGATTAGGCAGGCATACCTCCAATGACTGGCATCCTTATAAGGAGATGCAGATGTGGAGACACATAGACACACCAGAGTGAAGGAGGCCATGTGGTGACAAAGGCAGAGACAGGAGTGGTGATGCTACAAGCCAAGGAAAGCTGAGGATTGTCAGGTAATCAGCAGAAGCTGGACAACTTCAGTTCAGTTGCTCAGTCGTGTCTGACTCTTTGTGACCCCAAGAATCATAGCATGCCAGGCCTCCCTATCCATCACCAACTCCTGGAGTTCACTCAAACTCACAAGCATAGAGTCGGCGATGCCATCCAGACATCTCATCCTCTGTCATCCCATTCTCCTCCCGGCCCCAATCCCTCCCAGCATCAGAGTACTTTCCAGTGAGTCAACTCTTCACATGAGGTGACCAAAGTACTGGAGTTTCAGCTTTAGCATTAGTCATTCCAAAGAACACCCAGGACTGATCTCCTTTAGGATAGACTCACAAGAGTCTTCTTCAACACCACAGTTCAAAAGCATCAATTCTTTGGTGCTCAGCTTTCTTCATAGTCCGACTCTCACATCCATACATGACCACTGCAAAAACCATAGCCTTGACTAGATGGACCTTAGTCGGCAAAGTAATGTCTCTGCTTTTCAACGTGCTATCTAGGTTGATCATATTTTCCTTCCAAGGAGTAAGTGTCTTTTAATTTCATGGATGCAATCACCATCTGCAGTGATTTTGGTGCCCCCCAAAATTAAGTCTGACACTGTTTCCACTGTTTCCCCATCTATTTCCCATGAAGTGATGGGGCCAGATGCCACGATCTTCGTTTTCTGAATGTTGACTTAAGCCAACTTTTTCACTCTCCTCTTTCACTTTCATCAAAAGGCTCTTTAGCTCCTCTTTGGTTTCTGCCATAAGGGTGGTATCATCTGCACATCTGAGGTGATTGATATTACTCCCGGCAATCTTGATTCCAGCTTGTGCTTCTTCCAGTCCAGTATTTCTCATAATGTACTCTGCATATAAGTTAAATAAGCAGGGTGACAATATACAGCTTTGACATACTCCTTTTCCTATTTGGAACCAGTCTGTTGTTCCATGTCTAGTTCTAACTGTTGCTTCCTGACCTGCACACAGGTTTCTTAAGAGGCAGGTCAGGTGGTCTGGTATTCCCATCTCTTTCAGAATTTTTCTCAGTTTATTGTGAACCACACAGTCAAAGGCTTTGGCATAGTCAATAAAGCAAAAATAGATGTTTTTCTGGAACTTTCTTGCTTTTTCCATGATCCAGCAGATGATGGCAATTTGATCTCCGGTTCCTCTGCCTTTTCTAAAACCAGCTTGAACATTGGGAAGTTCACAGTTCACATATTGCTGAAGCCTGGCTTGGAGAATTTTGAGCATTACTTTACTAGCATGTGAGATGAGTGCAATTGTGCAGTAGTTTGAGCATTCTTTTGCATTGCCTTTCTTTGGGATTGGAATGAAAATTGACCTTTTCCAGTCCTGTGTCCACTGCTGAGTTTTCCAAAATTGCTGGAATACTGAGTGCAGCACTTTCACAGCATCATCTTCCAGGATTTGAAACAGGTCAACTGGAATTCCATCACCTCTACTAGCTTTGTAGTGATGCTTTCTTAGGCCCACTTGACTTCACATTTCAGGATATCTGGCTCTAGCTGAGTAATCACATGATCATGATTATCTTGGTTGTGAAGATCTTTAAGCCTTCAAAGAGATCATGTTCCTGCCAATACCTTGATTTCAGATTTCTAGCCTTCAAACACTATGGAAAGATTAAATATATGTCTTAGGAAAAACAAGCTGAATTTTTCTTTATAATTTTTTAGAACCTCTTCTACCACCTCTAGGTGGTTTCGTAGTAGAGAATAGGATATACTTGGTCACCTGAATTTCCTTATCTGGTTTAGCTTATATTCAAGCCTGTATTGCAACTTAACTGTGCTTTTCACCTTTTAACATACTGTAATCTGACGTGGAATCAATTCACTCTTCAAATATGTTTATTTTTTATATAAATTCTTATCCCCTGTGATGTTTAGAAATATAAATGAAAATATTAAGATGGTTTTAAGAGTTTTTAAAAGTCACTTTTATCAAAGAGCTCAACTGGTTGACAAATGTTTGACCTCTTTAGACATGAAATTCAAGTCTCCTTGTTTAAGATTTGGACCAATTCAGAATATCTTCCTTACCACTCCAAAAATTCTGAACACAACTCTTTAAAAAATCCGTGTCATGTAATAGTTAACCACTTAGTTCTTTGTACTTGCATGAATCCCATCACTTATGGGAAATAGATGGGGAAAGAGTGGAAACAGTGTCAGACTTTATTTTTTTGGGCTCCAAAATCACTGCAGATGGTGATTGCAGCCATGAAATTAAAAGATGCTTACTCCTTGGAAGAAAAGTTATGACCAACCTAGATAGCATATTCAAAAGCAGAGACATTACTTTGCCAACTAAGTTCCATCTAGTCAAGGCTATGGCTTTTCCTTTGGTCATGTATGGATGTGAGAGTTGGACTGTGAAGAAGGCTGAGTGCCGAAGAATTGATGCTTTTGAACTGTGGTGTCGGAGAAGACTCTTGAGAGTCCCTTGGACTGCAAGGAGATCCAACCAGTCCATTCTGAAGGAGATCAGCCCTGGGATTTCTTTGGAAGGAATGATGCTAAAGCTGAAACTCCAGTACTTTGGCCACCTCATGCGAAGAGTTGACTCATTGGAAAAGACCCTGATGCTGGGAGGGATTGGAGGCAGGAGGAGAAGGGGACGACAGAGGATGAGATGGCTGGATGGCATCATGGACTCAATGGACGTGAGTCTGAGTGAACTCCGGGAGTTGGTGATGGACAGGGAGGCCGGCGTCATGTGATTCATGGGGTCACAAAGAGTCGGACACGACTGAGCGACTGAACTGAACTGAACTGAACAGAATGATTTAGACTATTTGCTGAATCCACTTTGATCTAATTGCATTGTGCTGCAGGGTATGGGTTTGTTTTAGGCTTAACACAGGTTTCCCCTCTATTGATGGTAATGGTGGTTAAAGTTTCCTTGGTGATGGTAAACTTTAAGATTGGCGTCTGTACCAGTATATCCAACAAGAAAGAGTGTGTAGGTGAAAAATGACAAAGAATGGGTCAGAAGAAAGGTATGTTTATCCCAGGAAAATTAAGAGAAGATTTTAAAAAGACTGAGTGCAGAAGGATTAACGTTACAATGTTTTGACAATATTTCAGACAGAACACTGTGGAGTAGGCAGTGGTGTAAGGCTGTCTTGTGCCTGTTGTTGAGGGGCTACTTGCAGACGAGAAAAACGATCTGAGGAGGGAGGGAGACCCCAATGGAATTTTTATTCCAGAGAATGAGGGCTTAGGGCAGCTCCCTCTCTTGTGGGGACCTTCATAACTTGAAAACCAGACAGTCTTTAAGGGACCAAGAAAAGATTGGAAAGAAGTGTTGGTACTGAGAACGGTGGGAGAATGTGAATCTTCTGTCCATCTGTCTTCCTCGCTTCTTCTCCCTGGGGTCCCACTGTGATCACTGTGAGTTCTCCAGGAACCAAGTCAATTTATAAGCAGAGGTGCCCTCTGGACAAAACATAGTGGTCACTCTCCTCTATAATCCTGGACTAGAAAGTTTGTTTCATGTGTTTGTGAAATGCCATCAGTTACTAAAGTAGTTAAGGAGAGAACTTTGGAAATATATCCAAGTCATTAACAAATGCTTATAACACCTAATCATAATTTAATGGAAAAATCAAGGATGCAGAGATTTATATATACTATTACAAAATGTAAACATTACACATATATGCTATAAATGTAATTATAGCACATTAGATTTAAAAAATGTAGAACTCACAAAATTCTGTAGCTATTTTAGTCATTGTTGTGGGAAAAAAAGGTTTTCAAATGTAAAACAGAAGTTTTATATTCATGTAGACTGCTTCATAAAGCACTATTTAAATACTACTGATGCCTAATGCCTTTAATTGTACTAATATGTTGATATAAATATACTCGTGGAGGGTATTTTATTCCAAAATTTATAGTCCTGCTTCTTTCCTCCAAAACTATATATCCTTATTTCAATCTGCATTCCACTCACACCTAAAACTCACTGTGTTAAAATTTGACCCCATTATGATTTATTTTAAGATATAGTATAATCACTTACTTTTAAGACACGAATTTCAATATAGTCATCATTTTTAGTTATTTGTAGTTTTATATATATATTCCTAGTATTATATATTACAGAATATTGAATATAGTTTCCTTTGCTATGCATTAGGATCTTGTAGTTTAACCATTTTATGTATAACAGTTCACAGCTTCTAGTCCGGAATTCCCAATCTATCCCTCTCCTTGCCTACCTCCCCTTGACCACCATAAGTATATTCTCTGTACATGTTTGTTTCTGTTTCATAGAAAAGTTCATTGCACCATATTTTAGATTCCAAATATAAATGACACCACATGATATTTGTCTTTCAATTTCAGATTTGTTTTACTTAGTATAATAATATCTTGGTTGACCCATGTGGCTACAAATGGTACTATTTCATTCTTTTTTATGACTGAGTAATGCTGCACTCAATATGCCAACAAATTTGGAAAACTCAGCAGTGGCCACAGGACTGGAAAAGGTCCGTTTTCATTCCAATCCCAAAGAAAGGCAATGCCAAAGAATGCTCATACTATCACACAATTGCACTCATCTCACATGCTAGTAAAGTAATGCTCAAAATTCTCCAAGCCAGACTTCAGCAATACGTGAACTGTGAACTTCCAGATGTTCAAGCTGGTTTTAGAAAAGGCAGAGGAACCAGGGATCAAATTGCCAACATCCACTGGATCATGAAAAAAGCAAGAGAGTTCCAGAAAAACATCTATTTCTGCTTCTTGACTATGCCAAAGCCTTTGACTGTGTGGATCACAATAAACTGTGGAAAATGCTGAGACAGATGGAAATACCAGGCCACCTGACCTGCCTCTTGAGAAATCTGTATGCGGGTCAGGAAGCAACAGTTAGAACTGGACATGGAACAACAGACTGGTTCCAAATAGGAAAAGGAGTACGTCAAGGCTGTATATTGTCACCCTGCTTATTTAACTTATATGCAGAGTACATCATGAGAAATGCTGGACTCCGAGGAAGCACAAGCTGGAATCAAGATTGCTGGGAGAAATATCAATAACCTCAGATGTGCAGATGATACCACCCTTATGGCAGAAACCAAAGAGGAACTAAAGAGCCTTTTGATGGAAGTGAAAGAGGAGAGTGAAAAACTTGGCTTAAAGCTCAACATTCAGAAAATTAAGATCATGGCATCTGGTCCCATCACTTCATGGGAAATAGATGGGGAAACAGTGGAAATAGTATCAGACTTTATTTTTTTGGGCTCCAAAATCACTGCAGATGAAACTAAAAGACACTTACTCCTTGGAAAGAAAATTATGGCCAACCTAGACAGCATATTAGAAAGCAATTAACCTCAAATTAAAATAAATAAATTTATATTAAAAAACAAACAAAACAAAAAAAGCAGAGACATTACTTTGCCAACAAAGGTCTGTCTAGTCAAGGCTATGGTTTTTGCAGTGGTCATGTATGGATGTGAGAGTTGGACTATAAAGAAAGCTGAGTGCTGAAGAATTGATGCTTTTGAACTGTGGTGTTGGAGAAGACTCTTGAGAGTCACTTGGACTGCAAGGAGATCCAACCAGTCCATCGTAAAGGAGATCATTCCTGGGTGTTCATTGGAAGGACTGATGCTGAAGCTGAAACTCCAATACTTTGGCCACCTGATGAGAAGAACTGACTCATTGGAAAAGACTCTGATGCTAGGAAAGATTGAAGGCAAGAGGAGATGGGTATGACAGAGGATGAGATGGTTGGATGACATCACTGACTCGATGGAATGAGTTTGAGTAAACTTGGGGAGTTAATGATGAACAGGGACGCCTGGCCTCCTGCAGTCCATGAGGTTCACAAAGAGTCGGACTCGACAGAGTGACTCAACTCAACTGACTAATGTCTAATCCCTTTACTTTTACTAATATGTAAACTTAAATATACTCAAATAGGATATTTTATTCAGAAATTTACATCTCCAACCATAATCCCTCTTCTTCCCTCCAAAACCACATATCACTCCCTATTTAATATTTCAATTTGTATGTTCCATCCACAACTGAACATTTATGTGCTAAAAACAGAACAATATTACACTTTATTTCAAGAAACAGTACAATCAGTCACTTTCAAGAGCAGGATCTCAATGCTTATTCATTCATTTATCCTAGTATGATTTGTTACAGGAAATGGAATGTGGTTTCTTGTGCTATACAATAGAAACTTGTAGTCTATCCATTCTATATGTAACAGTTCACATCTGCTAATCCCAAATTCCCATTCCACCCCTTTATCCTCTTCCTCTCCCTTGTCAACTACAAGTCTGTTCTCCATGCATGTGAGTTTATTTCTGTTTCATCAATGAGTTCATTTGTTCCATATTTCACATTCCACATAAGTGATATCATATGATGCTTGTCTTTCTATTTCTGACTTGACTTTCCTTAGTATGATAATCTCTAGGTCCATCCATGTTGCAAATGGCATTATTTCATTCTTTTTATATCTGAGTAGTATTCTACTTTGTATCCGTTCAGTCACTCAGTCATTTCTGACTTTCTGAGACCCCGTGGATGGAGTATGCCAGACCTCTCTGTCACCAACTCCCAGAACCTACTCAAATTCATGTCCATTGAGTTGGTGATACCATCCAACCATCTCATCCTCTGTCATCCCCTTCTCTTCCCACCTTCAATCTTTCAGCATCAGGGTCTTTTTCAATGAGTCAGTTCTTCACATCAGGTTGCCAAAGTATTGGAGCTTCCACTTCACCATTAGCCCTTCCAAAGAATATTCAGGACTGATTTCTTTAGGATTAACTGGTTTGATCTCCTTGCAGTCCAAGGGACTCTCAAGAGTCTTCTCCAGCACCACAGTTCAAAAGCATCAATTCTTCAGTGCTCAGTTTTCTTTACGGTCCAACTTTCAAATCCATATGTGACTACTGGAAAAATCATTGCTTTGTCTAGATGGACCTTTGTTGGCAAAGTAATATCTCTGCTTTTCAATATGCTGTCTAGATTAGTCAACAGTTAGAACTAGACATGGAACAACAGACTGGTTCCAATAGGAAAAGGAGTATGTCAAGGCTGTATATTGTCACCCTGCTTCAGCTCAGTTCAGTTCAGTCACGCAGTCCTGTCCGACTCTTTGCGACCCCATGAATCGCAGCATGTCAGGCCTCCCTGTCCACCAACAACTCCCGGAGTTCACTCAGACTCACATCCATTGAGTCTGTGATGCCATCCAGCCATCTCACCCTCGGTCGTCCCCTTCTCCTGCCCCCAATCCCTCCCAGCATCAGGGTCTTTTCCAATGAGTCAGTTCTTCGCATGAGGTGGCCAAAGTACTGGAGCTTCAGTTTTAGCATCATTCCTTCCAAAGAAATCCCAGGGTTGATCTCCTTCAGAATGGACTGGTTACCCTGCTTATTTAACTTCTATGCAGAGTACATCATGAGAAACGCTGGGCTTCGAAGAAGCACAAGCTGGAATCAAGATTGCTGGGAGAAATATCAATAACCTCAGATATGCAGATGACACCACCCTTATGGCAGAAAGTGAAGAGGAACTAAAAAGCCTCCTGATGAAAGTGAAAGAAGAGAGTGAAAAAGTTGGCTTAAAGCTCAACATTCAGAAAATGAAGATCATGGGATCTGGTCCCATCATTTCATGGCAAATAGATGGGGAAACAGTTGAAACAGTGTCAGACTTTATTTTTGGGGGCTCCAAAATCACTGCAGATGGTGATTGCAGCCATGAAATTAAAAGACGCTTACTCCTTAGAAGAAAAGTTATGGTCAACCTAGACAGCATATTCCAAAGCAGAGAATTACTTTGCCGACTAAGGTCCATCTAGTCAAGGCTGTGGTTTTTCCAGTAGTCATGTATGGATGTGAGAGTTGGACTGTGAAGAAGGCTGAGTGCCGAAGAATTGATGCTTTTGAACTGTGGTTTGGAGAAGACTCTTGATAGTCCCTTGGACTGCAAGGAGATCCAACCAGTCCATTCTGAAGGAGATCAGCCCTGGGATTTCTTTGGAAGGAATGATGGGACTGGATGACATGAAATTAGTTTTTTGAATGTTAAGTTTTAAGCCAACTTTTTCACTCTCCTCTTTCACTTTCATCAAGAGGCTCTTTAGTTCTTCTTTGCTTTCTGCCATAAGTGTGGTGTCATCTGCATATCTGAGGTATACACATTAATAGTAAATGCATAATATATATATATAATAAATATACACATACCCCTTTACGTTTTGATCTGCTGATGGACACTTACATTGCTTGTCTTGTCTATGGTAAATAGGGTATTTTGAACATAGGGTTGCATGTATCTTTTTCAATTAGATTTTTCTCCGGATATATGCCCAGAAACGACATTGCTGGATCATATGGTGACTCTATTTTTAGTTGTTTGAAGAACCTCCATACTATTTTTTATAGTGATTGCACCAATTTATGTTCCCACCAACAGTACAGGAAGCTTTCCTTTACTCTACACCTTCTGCAGTATTTCGTATCTGTAGGCTTCTTAATGATGGCTATTTGTGAAGAGATACCTCACTGTAGTTTTGACTTGCTGAACGTTGGTAATTAGCTAATTATTAGAGAAATGCATCTTTTCATGTGCCTGTAGGCCATATGCATGTTGTCTTTTGAGAAATGTGTATTTAGGTATTCTGCCAAATTTTTTTTTTTGTTTTATTTTTCATTATTGAGTTCTATGCACTATATATATATATATATATAGATATAGAGAGAGAGAGAGAGAGAAAGAGAGAG